>JANBXA010000726.1:35132500-35602500 GCA_030556225.1 Cricetiscus sungorus
TGGCAGGATAGCTATCTAGAAATAAATGTCTCTGGCTTTCTCAAAGTTATCAGCTTAGCAGAGAATGTTCTTGGATTGTTCGCTCAGGTTTCCAAGGATGAATATAGCAGTCATTCTAAGAAACCGTAGAGCAAAAACATATGGTTCAGTAAGCACAGCCTTCTCATCAGTGTGGTAATCAAATTGTATCTAGAAAAGATCCCAAAGGTACCGGTGATCTGTTAAACTTAGGAGATGCATTTTATTTTTTAGATAGGCTGATCCTGAACCCTCCATTATCCTGCCTCAGCCTCATGACTGTTGTGATCACACATTATATCTACCACATAGGACTGAAAATACCTTACTGGTGACTTCTTATTTGCCATGTGATTTAGTCTGCCCTAAGTAGACTATATATCCGTGTTGCTTAGTAATCCCTACCATGTCCATGATTCTGAAAACAAGCAGCAGATACGTAAGAGCTCTTTACTACATTCTTCTGACGTTGTGTTTGGAAAACAGAAGTGGGAGGCATCAGGAAACTGCACAGTACTGGGAAAATGGGGACTGCTATTGTTTGTTAAGGGACACAAGAATGTCACTTTTCCTGAGGCTGCTGTGGGCATGGTAGAAGTGTGGTACAGTATAGGCATGTGACTGTGGACCTAAGAGTATGAAATGCCGCGGTAACATGGCGTCTTTTATTGTTACTCTGCAGTGGGTGGAGGCTAAAAGCCTTGCATGATCTGTGGCAGTGAAAATCTCCTTTAATCCCAGGAAGAGCCTGACACAGAAGCCCCCATTTCCTCACTAGAGCAATATCAGGTCACCCCGATACTCATTAATACTTTGATCTTAAGGGCCTTTTAAAGATCTCATGTGAGCAGGAATGACTTGGCTCAAAAGCAGACCTAATTTAAGAAAGCAGAATAGAATCAAAAGCTGAGTGTGGTGGCTCACATCTTAATTATAGCACTTGAGAAATAGAGACAGGGCAAATCTCTGAGTTTAAGGCCAGTCTGGTCCACACAGTGAACTCCAGACAAGCCAGAACAGTGAGATCCTTTCTCAAAAACCAAACCAAACCAAAACAACAACAGAAAGAAAAAATAAACACCAAAACACAATGGCAAAAATAGACAAACTACCATCAAATGATGGCTAAAGGGGAGAAAGACCAATTACAAACCAGGATCGGCCAGCTAAAAGACAGACTTTTCAGTCGAAGCCTGGTGGTAGGCCAAAATGGGAAGCAAATGATAATGGCACAAGTAGCTGACCTTTCTCTGTGTATGCTCTGCTAGGAAATTCTGTCTTGGAGGACTTTGTAAAGTGGCTGGCACGTTGGCAGAGCCTTTTGTTCCTTCACCCAGGAATCCTGTAATCTAATAGTCTCTGTGGTGCTGGAAACAAGATCATAGGGGCATGGTTGTCTGGAGAAGGAACCTGAGCAGGGACAGGCTACTTGGAAGAGCTCCAGATGCAAGCTGTGGGTACTTCTCAGCACCTTGTTTCTTGTGACATTAAGTCCATCACTGTGCTTCTCTGAGCTTTTCAATTGTAAATTTGAGTTAGGTTACGGTCAGGATTCAAAGCCTTAACGTAGCATTCTCTTTCGAGTTTGATCAGCGAGCCACTCTAAATATCTCTGAGTGTTATCACATTGTGTCCCCATCCACAAAATGTAGGGATCTTACAGAGTGATATAATGTATATACATATAATGTATATATTTTTTGACAATAAATATTTGTCAAATCAATTAATAAATAATATAACCTGTCACTAGGGGGTGGTTTGAGGTGTATGTTAAGTATCATTCTTCTCAAATCAGACAGACAGTATATGAAGCCACTTAACAAGACAAATTATTGCCAGGCGGTGGTGGCACTTGCCTTTAATCCCAGCACTCAGGCGGCAGAGGCAGGCGGATCTCTGTGAGTTTGAGGCCAGCCTGGCCTACAAGAGCTAGTTCCAGGAGGGGCTCCAAAGCCACAGAGAAACCCTGTCTCAAAACAAACAAACAAACAAACAAACAAACAAACAAAGACAAATTATACTATCTAGGCCAGCAACATGGCCCATCAAGTCAAAAGGTCACCAAGCCTGATGATCTAGGGTCTTGGGTTCAATTACCCGGCCCATATGGTGGATGGAGAGAATTGACTCCCATGAGTGGTCCTCTAATCTCTACTCTCCATGGTATGAGTATGCACACATATTTACACACTATATAAATAAGTGTAATAAAAATTATTCTTTCTGGCCTGCAAAGTATAGACATGGTTGGACTATACTAGCTAACATTAACTATTTCTGTGTTTTACCCCATGGAAACTATTCTCACCAGAGATATATATCTTGATACACTGGTGGGGAAAATATCATGGTTAAAGGTAAAAATACCAGGGATGGAGAGATGGCTCATCTGTTAAGAGCACTGGCTGCACTTCCAGAGGACCCGGGTTCAATACCTAGGACCCTCATGGCAGCTCACAACTATCTCTAACTCCAGCTCCAGGGGATCTGATACCCTCATACAGACATGCATACAGGCAAAACACCGATGGATGTAAAATAAAAAGAAATGAACCATTTTTGACAAAGATAAAAAAAAATACCAAGTAATGTTATGATTACCTAAATGATATACACAGAGGAACAAGCCTTCCCTATAGGGGAAAAAACCACTTACACATCCATAAACACACAGAGAATGCTGCATATAATCAATCTCAAAGGCTCTCAACCCCCAGACTTCTAACCTCTGGTACACAAGACACAAGACATAGAACCATGGGACAGGCCGTTAGTTTAGTAACCCTGTAAAAATGTTTTTGTCAAAAATTCTAGGTCAGGATCAGGGCAGAGTAGATGATGGCATCAACTTTCCTTATTTTCATTTTAAAAATCACTTTGCTTCCCACATTCTTAGTTCACATCTTCTAAAATCTGTTCTCTTTGAAGGTGGTAAAATGGCCACAAGTCTTTTTTTTTTTTTTTTTTTTAATGACCACCAAAGCTAGACTAGCATAGCTCTGTGCTCTTATTAGAAGGACCTACAGTAGGTGGTAAGGAAGCATTTTGAATTCCCTTCTTCCACATGCTTACTGTTTATATTCTTCCTGTTTTTGTTATTTTTCTTTTGTTTTGTTTTCAAGACAGGGCTTTTCTTTGTAGCCCTGGCTATCCTGGAACTTATTCTGTAGACCAGGCTGGCCTTGAACTCACAGAAATCCACCTGCCTCTGCCTCCTGCTTGCTGGGATTAAAAGTGTGCACTACCATGACTGAAAACTGTTAATATTCATTATGGTAACACAAGTCATCTCAAGTTGGTAACGTGGATTTGTCTCAAGTCACCATGTCTGTCTGTACACAATTATACATGTAGAGCTGTGCCAATTATGGTTAGAATCACTTAAGCTCCATACATAGATTATTCTCTAAACTGAAGTTTCAGCTTGACACTCTGTGCTAATTGGTCCTCTCAAGACTCCTTTGTAGATTGAACGATCATAGTGCTCATTGTGGCATACCTCATGTTTTATCTGTTCCTCTCAGAAATTGTTATCTACATCTTTTTTTTTTCTTTTTGGTTTTTTGTTTTCAAGACAGCGTTGTTTCTCTGTGAAGCTTTGGAGCCTGTCCTGGAACTTGCTCTGTTGACCAGGTTGGACTAGAAACTCACAGATCTCCACCTGCCTCTGCTTCCAGAGTGCTTAGATTTAAAGGCATGTACCACGAGCACCACCCGACTACATCTACATCTTAAAGTTATGATGCATTGATAGTACCCTTTTCCTGTTCACCCTGCTTGTGTAGGCCCCAATTTTCTCTACCACATTGTAGCGAATGAGTGTTAGACAAGTATCTATTTCCCATATTAGCAGGGCTTTATTTCAATGAGTATTATTTCTTTGCAAGTAGAGTAGCTTTGTTCTGGGAACAGATTTATCACTGGATATTTCATAACACAGTTCCTGGACTATGCTAGCAAAGCAGATGTACTTCATTATATACTGCATCTACACCACAATTCTGGATGCACATGCCATTTTATCCAGGCATCAATTCCAGAGGCTCTCTGATGGTAAGTCTCATTTCAGAGGAGGACATAATAGCTACCTCAAACAGCCTTTGTTCCTAAATATGAGCATGACAACATGCTTGCTTACTCTAGCAGTGGCCAAACACACCAGACAGAATGCTCTGACCAGTTAACATTTTCAGTTGTGAGTCACTTCTGCCTTTGCTGTCTCTTCCCAAAAGAGCCACCTCATTCCTAAACTCAGATTTTGTATACTTTCTTCCAGGAGCATAAATGGCCCCATAAATCTTGTTACGTGACAGAGAATGGTGGGTGGCCAGGAAACTGGAAGTGATACATCCAAGCTACAGACACAAAGAAACACGCAGGCAGCTTAAAGGTTTCACTCAAAGAGCTTTCTGAAAGCCCTCATACCAGCTGGGAAAACTTCTGGAGAGCAGATTATGTCTATTCTAGCCCAGGCTTGGCATGTGCCTACATTTAAATTTAAGAAGTAAGGACAATGGGTACCATCTCATACTTCCCTTTCATCTTTTTCCTTCCTCGTGTTAGAAAGATTGCTACGGAAGAACATGGCTCATCAAAAGACCTCCTCCAATCTAAAATCAAAATGGCCACACATTTTAAAATATCAATACATTTCCTGAGGAGGGGTATGGTGTTTAAGAATATGGGCCCTGGTGCCAAATCCCTAGGCTCAGATTCTGGCTCTGTATCTCCTTGGCACCGATCCTTTGGGGCAACTACTTTACCTGAGACCCTTGTTTTTCTTTTCTATGATGTGGCATTGAAATACCTCATTGTATTCTGATGAGGATTTTACTAAACACGTTATACGTGTGTGTATATGGACATGTGTCTTGAAATGGCGAGGGTTTTGTTTGTTTGTTTGTTTGTTTGGCTTTTGAGACAGGGTTTCCTGTAGCTTTGCAATCTGTCCTGGAACTCACTCTGTAGACCAGGCTGGCCTCGAATTCACGAAGATCTGCCTGCTTCTGCTACTGGAGTGCTGTGATTAAATGTGTGTATTACCATCGCCCAGCTAAAACGGTGTTTTAAAAACGATTTGGAGGCTTCACAGATGGCTCAGCAATTAAGAGCCTATACCATTCTTCCAGATGATCTAAGTTCAAGTTTCAGTGCCCTCACAACCACCTAGAATTTCAGCTCCAGTGGGATCCAACATTGCAGGCTTCTGCAGGCACCTTCACTGACAGGCACCCCCCCGCAACACACACACACATTCCCACATACTAAAAGATGAAGATAAATTTTAAGTAAATTAATAAATTGTAAAAATAATGGCTTCATTATTATTAGTGCAAAGATGGTTTATGAGTGTTTGCCCACATGCATGTAAGTGCATTGTGTCCATTCCTGCAGTCCACAGAGGCCAGAAGGAGGGCCAGATTCCCTGGAACTGGAGTTACAACTGGTTGTGAGCTGCCCAATGCAGGTGCTGGGAAGTGAATTGGGCCCCTTTGTGTACTGGCTAATTTTATGTCAAGATGACACAAGCTAGAGTCACTGGAGAAGAGGGAGCCAAACTTGAGAAAACTCCTCTACAAGATGGTATGTAGCCAACCCTGTATCACATTTTCTTAATTAGTGATTGATGGGGGAGGACCACTGTGGATGGGGCTGCCTCTGGGCAGGTGGTCCTGGGTTCTATAAGCAAGTAGGCTGAGCAAGCCATGATGAGCAAGTCAGTATGCAGCACTCCTCCGTGGTCTCTGCATCAGGTCTTCCTCCAAGTTCCTGCCTTTTTTGAGTTCCTGTCCTGATTTCCTTCAGTGATGAACAGTGCTGTGGAAGTGTAAGCCACATAAACCCTTTCTTCCCAAACTTGGTTTTGGTCATGGTGCTTCATCACAGCAACAGAACTCCCAATACACTGTAAGAAGAACAAATAAATGCCCTTAACTGCCAAGCCATCTTGCCACCACCTCATTATCATCCTCCTCCTCATCATCATGACCCCAAGCTCTTGAATGTCCTGTCTCATAACTGTCATGGACTTTCTACATTGCCGTTGGTCTTCAACAGTATCTTTAACATCCTAGGCTTAGACTATATTATTTATTTAGACTATATTATTTATTTATGTCTGTGAGAACATTTACAAGGCTGTCCTCTCTCTCTCTCTCTCTCTTTCTCTCTCCCTCTCCCTCTCTCTCTCTGTGTGTGTCTCTCTCTGTGTGTCTCTGTCTGTCTCTGTCTCTCTCTGTGTCTCTGTCTCTGTGTCTGTCTCTGTGTCTCTCTCTGTCTCTCCGTGTCTCTGTCTCTGTGTCTCTCTCTGTGTCTGTCTCTGTCTCTCTCTCTCTCTCTCTCTCTCTCTCTCTCTCTCTCTCTCTCTCTCTCTCTCTCTCTCTCTCTCTCTCTCTCTCTCTCTCTCTCTCTCTGGCTCTGGGATTCCCCCGTGAGACTGAACCATCATAGCAAACCCTAAACTCCCGAATCTACAAGGGATTAAGTAGAATTTAAAGAGCAAGGGAAATGAAACTGAGCAGCAAATAGAAGGCTGCCTAACACATCACAATCCCCTCCAGGCAAACAGGAAGTAGAAGACCAGAGCTACCCTTTTGGTTTGCGGTGTGCTCACTTTGTTCCATTCTTTATGCCAGTCTTCTCTCCCTTTAAAAAAAAATCTGTGTTAGGGCTTCTGACACAGAAAGACTTGTGCTATTTCTTAGTGGGTGGTGACTCACTGCAGAGCAAGAATCCTTTGCCACAGGGGAGGAAAAGAGAGCTGGCTGTGTGCGGGGGTGGGGGGCACGCCAGAAGTTTGCCTTCCAGGTATGAGAAGATTGCTTTCCAGGCTGTGTGAACACGGGGCAGCTCTCCCACAATCCTCAGCTCTAGCCCTTAGCTACAGCATTGCATGCAAGGAAAAGAGGAACAGGAAGGGCCACAATCCCATCCATCAAGTGTTGAGTGTAAGTGACTCACAGAGGGCACTAAAACAAAAGGTCTTCTTGAAGACTTCAACCTGAATCTGTACGATTTGTAAGGACGAAGGTACAGAGTTTAGTAGGAACAGTAGGTGAGAGACACCGGGGCTCAGTGCTTTCCCTGCCCCTGGCCTCCAGGAACCTGGGGCCTTCGGGATGCTCTTTCACTTTGCAGCTCTCAGCTGTGCCTCAGCGTTTGTAGCATCCCCATAATTAATCACCATGGAGTCACAGTGGGAAGCTTGACATCCTCCATGGCATGGCCTTAGTCTCTCTCTACCAGACTACCATCTGTGGACTCCGTGGATTTTCAGTATCCAGCCACAAGGAACACACCTATATAGGAGGCTATACTTTCCCTTCCTTCTCAGTGGGGTGTGGGCAGTTCCCTGCCTCCCTCTCCACTGTGTTTGGAGGATATATATATATATATATATATATATATATATATATATATATTCAACGAAGTCTTCCCCTTCTCCTAAGGCCCCATTGACAAACAGAGGCACATTTCCATCAACATTCATTCTGGAGAGCCAGGGAGTCTATTCGGCTCCCTCACAGAGCATAGGTGAGGGTTCACTTACAGCAGTGTGAGTGCACTCCATCACAAAGTACACCTGGAAAACCATAACCCTGCAGATGAGGGTTTCCCCATAGCCTCATAAATGTAGCCCTCCCCACCCCCACTTCCCTTGTACTCTAGCCCCTCCTTGGGGCCATGTCCAATTAAGGCATAGTTGCATACCACCGGTGATAAGGTGTTAGATATTCTGGTGTGGCTCTTGTGACTCTTCCCATCCATCCATCCATGGAGGGGATGGAAATGGTCAACAAGCCCAGCTCATATGATCCTTTTGACGTGTGGACACAGCTGAACTACCCAAGATAGCAGATGCTTGACTTAAAGGAAATCACTCACAACACCCTTTCCCCACATTCGTCATTTGTCAGGTTCTTCCTAAACACTACAGTCCTCTTTCCCTGGATCCCGCTCACTTGTGACTTAACAGTTGGGGCTAT
Source organism: Cricetiscus sungorus (assembly GCA_030556225.1). Taxonomy (NCBI): domain Eukaryota; kingdom Metazoa; phylum Chordata; class Mammalia; order Rodentia; family Cricetidae; genus Cricetiscus; species Cricetiscus sungorus. The sequence goes on from JANBXA010000726.1 coordinate 35,140,507, forward strand.
AAGTGTCCATGATACTTGCTTTGGACCTGCCTTCTCTCAGGTCCAAAAGAAACTCAGGACAAATATAATGCCAATTAGTATATTAAAGTGCATGCTGATTGCTAGGCTCTCTCAGCAAGTAGCTGTCACAGATATCCATGTTGGCATTCTGGCTCCTCTCAGTTCCCCTCACCATGCCCCTACCCTAAATCTCTCCAGCCCATGGATTTTCCTTCCCCCAGCTGCCCATTCCGATATAACCCTGCCATTCGGTCATGCACTCTCTTGGCTCTTGGTTCTCTCTCTTGATCTGCTTGCCCCTCTCTCTTGCTACCCCAGTCTCCCCACACTTCTCTCATGGCCTGGTTCATTTTGCTGGCCATGTTTAGTCTACTGCATTCTCTCCCTGCTCTGGACTCTTCCAGATGCCTCTGGATGTGCTCTCCCTGGTGTCTATAATAAAAATCTCTTCAACCATACCTCAGAGTGGTCATGTCCTAATTTCACTCACTTCCCTTTCTTTTCCTTCTACACTTTGTCTTGACTTATACTCTTCTTATACAGGTCAAAGAATACAACCCGAGTTTGAGTACTGATCACAGATCTTACCTCATTCTGAGACTTTTCTCATGCAACTTACACGTTGTAATAGGGACCTAGTCCAAGGACTGGCATAGTTATCTATAAAGGGCTACATAGCAAATAATGTAAGCTTTTCAAGTCATACACTCTTTGTTACTGTTATTTATCTCAGCTGTCAAAGCATTACATTGCAATCATAGCTAAATTAGAGTGACAGTGACCAATAAAGAAGGAATCTACATATCATGTAATGCTCATGCATAACAAAACCAAAAATGATTCCTTTTGTTAATTTCAGCAATGTGCTTCACTACTGTGTCCTGATTCCTCCCTGTTAGAATGGCAATGAATGTTTTGTGCCATTGTTTGTCGAAAGTTTACAATTTCTGTTTTGATCTCACAGGGGTTTACACATAAGAGAATGTCTTGAGTCACAGAAGAGACTTTGGACTTTTAAACAGTCTTGGGACTTTTGAGTTGGACTAAATGAATTTTAGTGTAATGGTATGCCATGAGACTGTGGCAGATAGGAGGTGGAATGTGGTGGTTTGGATGAGATAGCCCCCATAATCCCCAGGCATTTGGATACTTGGTCCCCAGTTGGTGGAACTGTTTGAGAAGGATTTGGGAGTGCAGGCATGTACCTGGCCATTCTCTGTGTTCTCTCTCTACCTCCTACTTTTGGATCAAGATGTGAATTCTCAGCTCTTCTGCCATTATACCTTTGCTTTGTTATCATGGACTCTAACTCTCTGAAACCACAAGCCCAATTAAATTATTTCTTTTATAAGTTGCCTTGGTCATGGTGTTTGATCACAGTAATAGAAAAGTAATATAACACTGAAGATACAGGAGAGAACCATCCTTACAAAATCCCAAACTTTAATTCTAGTGGTGAGTACAGCCAAGCAAATGAGCAATTTTAATCACTATTAACTGCTATGACATACAGGAGAGAATATTAGACAAGCTAATTAATTCTAGCATTACTGATGAAACCATCTTGCATATCAGTGGCTCAGCAAACTCAAAAAAGTGTGATTATTAATTATGTCACAGGTCAGTGGTTATCAAGGAGCTCCTCTGGGTAGATGTCCAAGCAATGACTCAGGTTACAAGCTTTTCTTTCATATGGATTTACCATTATATGACCCCTTTAGAGTCCTGAATTGGAGCCAATAATCTGTGAACTAATCATGCAAAACCAGTTCATGAAGAACCACATTGGAAGATTGATAGCAAGACTTGAAAGTGACCAGAAGCCAATCCAATGGTGGGAGAATCTGAGAAATGTGATATTCCTCTTTGTTCAATAAGGAAATGAAGGAAGATAGTTTCTAACCACTGATGTATTGTACAGTTATGAAATGGTTCAAATAGAGTTAATATTTACTGTTGAGGCATCAGAAGAAGGTTCCTGGATGACATAAGATTTAAAGTAATACCTGAAGGGTAAGGAATAATTGACCTGCTGAAGTGGAGTTAAGCATATCCAAACAGCATGCATTCCTATAATCCCAACAAGGCAGATAAGAAGTTTGAGACTAACCTGGGCTACTAATAAAACAAAGTGGGAAGATCTCAAGAAGACAGAAGAGCGGGTGCTAATGACAAATGACAGCCATCATGATTTATTGCAGGAGCAGAATGGAATTCAGCATGCCCAAGAGTAGATCCTGAAGTCAAGAACTGTAAGAGGGGGTGATGAAGCAGGAAGGCCAATTGCTCAGAGTGAGCAGTCCTCATTTTCACTCACAAATAGAGGTGACAGAGATCCTTCAGGGCAGCTGGTCCCCGATGAAGGTGCTAGATTGAGGCACTAGGGTAGAAGCCTCAAACTTCCTGACTTTTGTGGCACTAAGCAGAGAAAAGGAGTTGGGAAGAGGAGAGCAGTCCTATCTCCAGAGAGGTGGGATGTGTGCACTGTGCCTTAATACAACCAAATCTAAGCATAATCTAGAACAAATATCTTCAGTGGATCTTCATGATAGTCTTAATTTTGTGTCCCCTATTGAGAGTCTTCAAGTCACCAAGTCCAGGTCAATAACAGGGACAGGATGACTTCAGAAACAAGATTTGCATCTAAGTCTATTTCTGGCAAGATGCTAGTTCACAGAATGTCACACTTTCTCCTTTTTGTTCCCATCTAACTAGATGACATGATATATCCCATGAAACCAGTAATGGGGCCATCTTATTTAGCTTGCTTGAAATTAATAAGCAATTAAAGTACCATACTCTGTACTATGTTTTCTGAACCCATCAAATCTAATTTTTTTTTGGGGGACAACTGTTAAGCCCAAAACCTGGGACAAAGGGCTCATTCAGATGCTTGTTAACATATCAAAGTAGACTCCAACCTGCAACTTCTCCCAGTATCCCTCAGTCCCTATCTGTTATGGGGGAGATGGGCTCCTGGCTGGCATACCGGGCCCCCTACTGTGAGTTCTCCAGCCATTTTGGCTATACTAGTCTCTTGGCCCAGGCAGCTCCTTTTGGTTGCCCGATCCTCTTTTGCTCCCCATCTCCTAAATGGCCCAGCTCAGTCTGCCCATGTTTACTCGGGATCTTTCCAGATGCCTCTGGCTGTTTTCTCTCTCAAATCTACAGTAAATGTTCTCCTCAAGCCCCACCAAGAACGGTCATGTCCTCATTTTTATTTGTTTTCATTCAATAACCTTATAGTGGCTTACTAATGGTCACGGAGCTGATATTTGAACAAAAGAAACTGTCTCTAGAATCCAGGTCCTCTACACTGCCTCTAAGCAAATACTTCCTGGGCTCTAACTTAGGATCACTGAGCTATCCTGACAAAAGTGATAAATAAGATAACCTTCTGTCTTTAAGTGCATGGTCTTGTCCCAGGCAGGTCTAGCACACAACACAAAGATACATGAAATTAAATTTGAGTCTTCATAAATATTTACCAAAGCACGACCACATTCATTTCTGTATTGTCTATGGCTGCTTTCCAACAGTGCCAGGAGAGTCAAAACAGTTGTAGTAGAAAACATACGATTTGCAAAACCTGACTATTTACCAGCTAGTGTGCTGACCAAGACAGCATTCTGACCCCTTGGTGTGCTGAGTAATACAGGCACATGAGTGTAATTTCAATATAAAGCAAAGGAAGGGGATGCTGTTTGGTTGGGAAGGTATAGGATTTGACTTAGCATCAAATTACTTTCATCTGTTGAATGTAAGAGGGGTACTTGTGCCACAGCACATATGGAGATCAGAAAACAATATGTAAGAGTTGGTTCTTATAGTTGGTTTTTTAACTTTTGGGGGGGCCTGCCACCCACCTCCCAAATAAATACATGGAGACTTATTCTTACTTATGAATGCCCAGTCTTAACTTGGCTCGTTTCTAGACAGTTCTTCTAACTTAAATTACCCCATTTCGAGTTAACTACATTTTACCTCTTGAATTTTTACCTTTCTTTATTCTATATATCTTTCTTTCCTTCTTACTCCTTGACTGACTGTGTGTCTGTGTTGCTGACTCCTGGTGCCCTCCTCTCCTCTTTTTCTTGCTCCTCCTCTTCGCTAGATTTCTCCTCTTTTTTATTCTCTCTGCCTACTAGCCACACTAATGTCTCTAATGTCTAGCTATTGACTACTCAGCTCTTTATTAGACCAATTAGGTGTTTTAGGCAGGCAAAGTAACACAGCTGTACAGAGTTAAACAAATGCAACATAAAATAATGCAACACATCTTTGCATCATTAAACAAATATTCCACAGCATAAATTAATGTAACACATCTTAAAACAATATTTCACAACAGGTTCTCTCCTACCATGTGAGTGGCAAGGATCAAATTCAGGTGGTAAGTGCCTTTACCTGCTTGGCTATGTCAGCAGCCCTAGATTTGAATTTAAAACTCAGATCAATCTCTACTAGTTGTGTGGACTTGAGCAAGTCACTGATCTTCTCCAAAGAAGGCAACACTGATACTACATTTTTGGCATACATTTGTGAACACTAGAAATAACATGTGGATGCTGTTGACACAAAATACTCAGAACAATAATAATGTTGTTAGTACATTATGAGAATGGAGGAAAGGAAGGCTGGAGAGATGGCTCAGCCGTTAAAGGCTAGGTTCACAACCAAAAATATAAGAGAATGAAAGACAGGTGCAACATTAACACTTAAAGCAATTTAGAGGGCGTACCAAATCATTTCCAGAGGAGGGGGTAATTTGCATTGGCTTCAAGAATCAGCAGGGCTTTTATTTCCTTTTGTTTTTGTTGTTGTTGTTGTTGTTTTAGAGAACAAGTCTCATGTATCCCAGGATTATCTTAAACCTGCTGTATAGCCTTGAATTATTGATTCTCCTAAATGCTAGGATTACAGGCATGTACCACCACATTTGACTGGATGGATCTAATTTTGAGTTTTAGTTCTTTCACTTGCAAGCTATGAACCTGAACAAACCAGTCTACCCCTTGGCATCTCATGGCTTTATATATAAAAGAGGCCTGGAAAGAATCATAATACAGAGCTTACAGAGTTGGTACACATATTTAAAGAGATGACGTATGTACAACAAGAAATCCTTTGTCTCAAACTTGCTGAATATCCAATAAAAGCCCATCAATGTGGGCTAGTGAGATGGTTCCTCAAGGAATGAACTTGCTGTGCAATCCTGACAGCCTGAGTTCAATTCCTGGAACCCATGTAAAAGTGGAAGGAGAGATCTGGCCCCACAAGGCTGTCTTCTGACTTTCACATGCCCACTGTGGCATGCATAGCCCCACAGGCATGCCATACGCATATATTAATAATCCTTTTTAAAGCCAATCATTGTTTCTGTGGGTGATGGTTCTTCTAATTTAGGACTTAGGTTTTGATGGTAGAGAGACCTGGGCTTGAATTCTGGCCCTGAGAAACACTTACTTAATGTCTTAATGAGTTTCAATAACTGTAAAATGTTTTGGTGGTAATAACAACAGGTCCTCATTTAATCAGGATTAAATGAGATAATTTAGCCCAATATGCAGCAAATAGTAAGTGCTTAATAAATGGTAGATATTGTTATTTAGCATGATAATGGCAATATTTATTGCCAAAATCCAGTAACTGTTGTTGAATGAGCAAATAGTGGGTTCAAGGATTCCTGTAAAGTAGTTGAAAGAAGGAACTACACCAGCTTCGGCTTTGCCATTATTAAGGGCACATGAAACTGTCTCTGACTAAAGTGTAACATATACACGAAAGACTACTCAGGATTTCCTGACATTTCATAATTGCTAGCCCTAGGACAAATCTGTAAATAAGGCAAGTGGTGTGTGTGTGGGGGGGGGTAGACATTCCTAAGCAATATGAAGAAATGGTTTTCGGGTTATTTGTTCTATCAATAAATAACCCAGGATTTGATAAAACAACAAGCTCATTTCCCTAAAAAAATACCAGAAAGGATGTCACCCAGAGCTTTAAAAATTCCCCTTAAACATAAGCCTTTGCTAAGTATATATTTAGATAATGATAAACCAAGACCTTAAGCCAGATTTGCAGATTCCTCCTCATCCAAGGCTGAAGTGATGATGCAAGAGTATGGGGGAAATGTTCAAAGAACTCAGGCGCCCTAGTCCAACATTTGCACTGATTGGATTTCCTAACTCCACTTCCTTCCGTGGCTTTTCCCAGCCAGGCTAAAGCCCTGTATACAAAACTAACCTTCAGAAAAGTTGTACAACTTTGCTTCCTTCGAGCCTCTTTCTGTTCCTCTATGCATGTAGTTCCTTTCACACCTTCTTCTCCAATTCCCCCAGTTCCATACTGGAATGACCTTTGTGAAATAGTTTCCCAGGGCTTAAGTAGCATACCCTCCCTGCTATCAAAGTTGACTTATTGCATAGTTCTCTCTACATACAAGAAAATGATCAACTCACCATGGATTGAAAATGTAGTCATGCATCTCTGATGAGGTTACCTGTAATGAGCAAGTACATTTTTGGTTTTTCGAGATAGGGTTTCTCTGCATTGCTTTGGAGGCTGTCCTGGAACTTGCTCTGTAGACCAGGCTGGCCTCAAACTCACAGAGATTCTCCTGCCTCTGCCTCCCGAGTGCTGGGATTAAAGGCGTGCACCACCAACGCCGGGCCATTGTCATTATTCTTAAATAGTAGTCTAAGTATTTACATTGCATTAGATATTATAAGTAACCTAGAAATAACAAAAGGTTTATGGAGTTGAGCTAGAGGTAGAGCTTAGTGGTAGAGCACTTGTTACTGGGTATGCAGGCCCTGGGTTGTATGCCAAATACCATGAAAAAAGTATATGATAAGATGAACATAGCTTACATATTTTTTTGTTTTAGTTTTTTAAGACAGGGTTTCTCTGTGTAGCTTTGGCTGTCCTAGAATTCACTCTGTTAGGTCATGCTGGCCTCAAACCCACAGAGATCTAACTCCCTCTGACTCTGAGTGCTGGGATTAAAGGCATGAGCCATCACCACTGGGTTAATTACATGTTTTATATAAGGGATCTGAGAATCTACAAATTTAGTACCTGTAGGGAATCCTGTAACCAGTCCCCACAGAGATTCAGGAACCATAGAATTGTCCAATAAATATTAGTTATTTTCATTCATTGACTTAGAGGCAGCAAGGATTCTGATACATCACTGTCTGAGTCAAAACAGTGTTCAGCATATTTTCCTTTTTGCATCTACACTCACCGAATCCTCCTTTTACATTTACTTATTTTTATTTCATGTGCATTGATGTTTTTCCTATATGTATGTCTATAGGAGGGTGTCGGATTCCCTGGAACTGGAGTTACAGGCAGTTGTGAGCTCTGATACGGGTGCTAGGAATTGAACCCAGGTCCTCTGGAAGAGTCGCCAGTGAATTTGAACACTGAGGCATCTCTCCAGCCCCACTGAGCCCCTTTTGATCAGCATCTAACACCATTCTGGGACATACATGCAGCATCTGTTCCTGTCATCTCTCAGTCGCCTATAGTCTTACTGATAACCTCCTCTATCATCGACACTAAAAACCCAAATGCCTTCTTTTCTCTCCCAAGAACCCAGAGGTATACTGGAAACAAAAACTTACTGTAAGCATATATTTATTGGCTCATGGTGTATTTTTTTTAGTCTCTTGGTTGACAACATTTAAGCGTTGGAAAATGTATCTGGACATAGTGGTACAGGTCTTTTCTAATAGCATTTGGGAGGCAGAGGTAGGTGCACTTCGAGGCCAGCCTGGTCTACAGAGTGAGCTCTAGGCCAACCAAGATTGCATAGTGAAACCAAGTCTCCAAAAAGAATTGGGAAATTTACTAAAAAACCTGACAATGTGAGTTCTTTCCTTTTTTTCCATTTTTTTTTTTATAATCTTAAGATTCAGCAACATAGGCCAAAATGTGTCATCCCCTCTCTGTTGTCTTTGAGTGGGGGCCGACACCTTTAGGTTTAGGTTTTTGAACCCTTCAAATTCTTTGATTTGCTACTGTCTCAATCAGCCCACTTTTACGTCTTACTAACAATAGCCCTTGTGAGGCCACCAGGAAGAGCCAAATTGGTTTATTAAAGGAGGACCCCAATTCAGAAGCAACAGGAAAGGGGTTCAACTCATTGACCTGCCACTCTGTCACAGAGCAAAGAAGAGAGTTTCCTTTTACTCAGGGGAAGATTGCCATTCAGTGGAGATGAGCCTCATGACTCTTTCCTAAAAGGAAAAAAAATGCAAAACCATCTGAGTATGTGTGAATCCCTGTGTTTGTGCGCGTATCTCTGTGTGCATCCTATTACACAGTCCCCCTCTTTGTGTTTCTATTTCAACTAAGCTGTTGTTTTCTGAAGCCACTAAGGCTTTGTCTGTGAAGTTTGCAGGGTGTATATTACTAAAATATTTTGGCTGTTTTGAGGATACATTGACATGCTTTGTCCTGGAAAGTATTCTAGAATGATAATGATAACATTATCTAATGATAACATAGCTTAGTAGGGGCTAAGTCCTGTTCAATTACCCACTCAGTACCTGTTCAGTACCCTCTCTCCAACGAGAGAGGTTCTAATACTATCTCCATTATTATTATTCTTTCCTGAAACAAAACAACTAAGGCATAAAGGTCAAGTCTCCATCATAAAGCTACAAAGCCAGTTAACAGGAGGGTGGAGATTCTAACCTGACTAGTCTAGCCTATACTCCTGAACATTATATAATGGGCCTCAGTTGTGGGCCAAATACTATAACATCAGCATTAACTTAGAATTCACTGGAAACCGATTTATTGGGTTCCAGGCCAGACTACCTGAACTAGTCTCTAGAGTTGGTATATAGCAATTTGTGTTTCCATAAAGCCTTCTGAGTGGCTCTGATGTAAAGTCTGAGAACTGATGCTTTAGGAGATAAGAACACCAATATTGTAGTGGAGCACTGCAGATTGTTTCTAAGAGTTGGGTTGTCATAGTATATTGTCATTTGAATGACAATAGAGAGGCATAAGAGGGCAGCTGGCCTATCTTATTCACAAATGCCTTCTTGCTACCTTCATCCATACCTGACAATTTCATTATTGGACATTTCTTCTTTAGAATTATGAAATCATGATTCAGAGAACATCTTTACTGCAATGCAATTAATTGGCCTGGTGACAGGTATGCCATAGCATCATATAAAGAGCTGCCACCTATTTTTGTTTATCTCATCCCTCTGTCAGAAGGGTCACATGCACCATTGGTTCATCATCACAAGGCTGGCACAGGAGAAGGACACAGCTTGAGAGGGCGCCACAGTCGCTCAGCTCAGCTTCTATGAAGGGTTCAGAGCACCTATCTTCCTAACCCTTTTGTTCTACTCATAACCCTAACATACAGTTTAAGTGCAAATACTGAGTTTATATGTTGTCTCTGACATAGCCTAGCACAACTGTAAATGGTTTTGTTCTGTAGGAACCTAGCTACAATGCAAGGCTACGGACTCTGTTCAGCCACTGGCTGGATGAAACTTAAGTTCTGAAGGAAGACATTCAAGTTTTCTGTGCCCTTAACAAACTCACCTGCCTGGGTTAATGCAAATACTAAAAGGAATCTACGAAAATTCCTTCAGAATGAACTTGGGAAGGCCTAGTCGGAAGTGATATGAAAAAGCTAAAGTACTGTGCTTGCTGGCAGTGCCGTCCAAACCGGTTTCCTCTGCACTCCCTTTAGCCGGCAATGCCCTTTACTTCTGCCCAAACTGGGATTCCTGACCCCAAAACTCAGAAAGGCAAAATCTAAGGCCTCCATCCTTTTCCAGAGAGGAGTGCCTTAAGGAAGACAACAGGAAGCAATCTGTCATCATCTTGGTACATTTTCCGCTGTACATCTTCCGCTGGAGTAACAATCACTTGGCTGTTCCTCTGCCACCCCTTAGTGACCCAAACAGTTCAGCTATTAAGTGATAAATCCTCTGCGTATTCATGACTGGCTGCTCTAATTCTGTAGTCCAAACTGTAACAATCAAGATAATTGAGCAAAGTCAGAAGCATTGGGGAAGCCAGCTGTTGTACAAGGCAGACCATAAACTCCAACTGGCAGAAATCCTTTCCTCCGGAAATAAGCGCTGAAGCAAGAAACCGAACGGGATGAACGCTAGAAGCTGCAAACTTTCAGAAGGGCTAGTGGAAAAAAGATAATAGGTGAGAAAGAGCTTCTGGTTCCTCTCTTCATTATCCCACGCCTCCTTTAGCCCGTATCCTGGCAACCAACTGAACTAGTTGGTGGGGTTTTCTCCAGCTGCTCCTCCCAGGTCATAATGAATTGGTGTGGGGGAGGGACAAGGGAAAGCTGAAACAGCTACCAGTTAAGGGAGGTGAATTGGAAGGATGCCCTCCTATTCCTGTCCTTTATCCACTGTTTATCACAAACAAAATCTGTTTCCTGAAAAGACACACAAGAAAGAACTTTTCAAAAATATTTTTTTTTATTCCTTTTACCTGCCAACCACAGTTCACCCTCCCTCCTCTCCTCCCGCTCCTCGCAGCCTCCCCTCCACCCCACTCCCTTTACTCCTGAGAGAGTAAGGCCTCCCGTGGGGAGCCTGGCATAACAAGTTGAGGCAAAAACAAGCCCCTCTCCTCTGTATCAAGGCTGAGCAAGGTATCCCACCACGGGGAATGGGCTCCAAAAAGCCAGTTCATGAACCCAGGATAGGTACTGGCCCCACTTCAGGCGGGCCCACATCTGACACCCACATGCAGAACACCTAGTTTGGCTGCCCCTTTGTCAGTCCAGAGTTCATGAGCTCCCACTAGCTCGGGTCAGCTGTCTTTGTGGATTTCCTCATCACAATCTTGATACCCCCCCACTCCCTCGACGCCCCCCTCATACTACTTGTTGGCATTAAGCTCTTATTTTGCAGATTTTAAATGTTGAATGGTCTTGGTTGGATAAGCAAATGATATTAGAATGAATAATGGTGGTGCTGCCTCCTCCTCTTTTTGTGAAACAAGTAGCCTTGTAGCTCCAGCTGGCCTTGAACTTATTGTCCTGCCTTAACTTCTCAAGGGCTGGAGTTACAGAGATATACTACTGCAGTCCACTTGGGAAATGAATGGGCTTCTGGGTGTCCATCACTCATGCAGGCATACTATATAAATAGATGTCACTTCACTGGAGAAGGCTGTTTCAGGCTTGGGTGACTTTAGAGATGTTTCTGCTGTGTTTTCTAGGACAACTTTGGGTTTTCTTGTCCAGCAGCTGAGCAGATGGAATTGCTCAGAGTGTCTTCAGAAGCAAGTCAGGGGCCAACTCACCTCTGGATAGCTAGCTGACTGTAAAGACCCTCTCTACTCCAACTTCCACAAACCACTTACCTTCATCCAGCACCGCACTACATGGCTCAGAAGTGGCATAATTGAAAGTCTTCTGAGCTTCAAAGTTTAAGGGTTTCTGTAAGGGCCAGTCTCTGTTCTGCATGGATCAAGTTTCAGGAGTTTAATAAGGAAATATCTGGTCGGAATGACTTTTTTTCATCCCGTCTAAATTTCTTCTCTTTTCAAACCATCATTCACATAGATGGCAGGCTAATCACTCAACAATCACTTTTGTTCGTCTTAAATGTTTAAATGAGGCCCGGAGAGATGGCTCAGCCATTAAAGGCTAGGCTCAGAACCAAAAGAAAAATGGGGAGAAGGTGGTTAAATTATTATAGAGTCTCAAGAAATTACAAAAGGAATTCAGAAACTTTCCTTTTATTCACCATTCCCCTTCTACCAAAAGTAACTAATCATAGTATATGAGCAAAACCAGGCCCATTGTCTCATTGCAATGATCTAGACTATACATTTTCTCACATTTCATCAGCTAAAAGATGAGAATTTTAAGGCATGAGAATGTAGCTCAATGGCAGAGTATGTGTGTATCATGCACAAAGCCCTGAGTTCAAATCCCCACACTACAAGAAAACCAGGTAGTGAAATGTCAATATCAGTGCAATGAATCTCTACTGATCAACATTTTCATTGCAAATGTCAGCTTCATGTCTGAGGGCAGGCTCCATGCCACCCAATTAGATAGCTCTCATTTTTTTGAAGCCCACATGGAAGTTTCAATGACATTACACTGATCATTGTTGGGCCATGCTTATATCAAATGTATACTTTTGTTCAGTCTATTTTCTCCTCACTCCCACTTTAACAAACTGTTGACTTTCAGCAGGTTCATGCTGCTGTTTTAAAAACAGACTTTTCTTAAGGGCTGATACCGTGTGCATTGAGAATATAGTTGACTATTATGCACCAGGTTTTGGGTTCAATCTCTAGCACTGTAAAAAAAACAAACAAAACCCCAAACATCTTAAATGTTTTGCAGTTAGTCTTACTGAATTTCTTACAGAAGTTTTTACAGCTCAAACCAGAGCATGCAAGGCAAGGTATCTTGGCTCTCAGAAGAAGAAATGAGACTAAGAGCCGGTATTAGTTACATTCTTAAGTAGAAGTCAGGTATTGCTTTAGGAACTTGACAAGCTGTCTCCTTTAACCCTCACAACAATGTTAACAGATACACACTCTGTCTCCCCAACCTCCAGCCCTCTAACACTGACCCCATCTCTATCCCTGTACTGCTAATATTAACAGCATTCTGATTTTACAGGCGAAGGAACAGAGGCACAGAAGGGTGAAGCAGTTAACAGAGAAGAGTTCATGTATTTCAATTCAAACTCCAGAGTACACAGTCCTGGAGGTAAGTGATGGATCAACACAAAAACCTATAGACACAAATACCTTTAAGTTGTGTTTAGAGAGTGGGGCCAGAAAATGAGCACTGCATATCAATTAGCTCTGCTTCCCTTCAAGGAGGGCCCAGTCAGGGCCCAGTCTTGGCTGGGAAATGGCTACTGTTGGTCACAAGAAGCCTGAGTGAGAAACTGAAGCTTGAATACAGTCACATCCCTGCTTCTGGCAAAACAACTCCAAGTCTACGGCATACCACACCTCCTCCTCCTACTGCGTGACTGATGTCATATTCATATAGTAAGGACAGTGTGTTTTAATATTCAGCATGCTGAAGGCCAAAGACATGGCTTACCAGGCAAAGTTATTTACTGCCAAGCTTGACAATCTGAATTTGAGCCAGGTTACCTACAAGGTGAAAGAACAGGACCGATTTCCACAAATTACCCTTTGACCTCTGTAAGTTGCTGTGGCACGTATGTATACACACACACACACACACACACACCAAGTAAATAAATATAATAATAAAAAAGAATAATGAACTCATTGGAAGATAATTATATAAACTCTGATTTCTACAGTGGTTATTGAAGGTGGGTCCCATGAAAAGGCCATTGTTTTTACAGGGCTCCCGCTACTACCCTACAGGGCTTATTTATTTTGCTGTAGGAAATGAATAATGTTCAGTGATTTCTTAACTCAGCTGTGAAGTTCCAGTGCAGTGCATTGGGCACCCAGCCCACTTTATGTATACAGGAAGAGGCTTCCAAGTGGCTGACTCAGTTTGAGAACAATATATATCCTTCCTGTCACGGAGCTTCACTGAGCTTCTGAAGTAACTGAGTAAACAGCTTTGGTTCAGGTGAGAAAAAAAGTTCAGTTGAAGCAGTGAGGGTGAGTATTTAGCCTGACAGGAAGGCCTTCTGGGGTTTTGTGTAACGACAGGGATATATCAGAACAAGAGAGTAAAGCTGGCATTGGAGGAAATTTGAGAAAAAAGAACCGGAGCAGGAATGCTTTGGGCACATTTGAGAAACACAGGCGAGAGCAGTTTTCTTGAAATAGATGATACCCTTTGGAGTACAAAAGGCAGGCAGAAAGATTTTGATTTTTTTTCCAAGACAGGGTTTTTCTGTATTGCTTTGGAGCCTGTCCTGGAACTTGCTCTGTAGATCAGGCTGGCCTGAACCTCACAGAGATCTACCTGCCTCTGCCTCCCGAGTGCTGGGATTAAAGGCGTGCACCACCACAGCTCAGCTAAGATTTAGCTTTTTTAAATAGGATGGAACAGTATATTGGGACTAGAAAGCTCAGCTCAAAGGGTGCCCTTGTGGCCACTGTTTCCACCCTGCTGCCTTTGTGAATGGAGGGACGTTTACTGCTGGAGGGAGCTGCTTGGTACTGCCTTCTCCTTTGTAGTCCCTACATCTTTTAAATGTAAACAATGGCAGTAGTAGGATTTTAAAAGATGACTAGCTTCACTTCTTTGAAGTCGGTTCAAGGCTAGAATGGGCTACACAGTGAGTTCCAGGCCTGCCTGGACTATAGAATAAGACTGTCCCTCAACTGAAAGAAAATAAAAGTTTGTTTCCACTACACCATCATTCCAAGACTCCTATCAGTTGTCTGCTATTATACTTGAAGGTGCTAAGACTAATATGATACAAAATATGTTAGATACAAACAATCCTTATTCACAATTACAAACTGTTTCCTTTGGCAAGCTGAGCTGGACAGTGAAGATATTTTATACTGTCATTGTCCTTGCTGTTAGTCTCATACTTGGTCATACTAAGTTAGTCTCATACTAAGAACTGGACCTCTCTCTTCTTTCCCCTGATCTTGCCATTGTGTTGATTATGTGGACTTTGCTTCTGACATAGGAGACACGGTAGAGAGCTTAGTAGGGAAAACCTGGGTTTTGTTGGTGGTTCTTGTCTCAATTAGAGGTCTTGTGTTCCCCATATCCTAACCTTGATTTTTATCAGAAAGCCCTTGTGAAGTCTAGAGTAGAGGGGTCATGAGAGGCTTTGCAGCCCCCTTCAGCCTGCTCTTTTTTCCTGTTAAAACTCTACTTTTAATAAGGCATCTAAGCTGTGCAGTGATGGTGTATGCCTTTGATCCCAGCATTTGGGAAGCAGAGACAAGTGGATCTCTGTGAATTTGAGGCCAGCCTGGTCTGCAGAGTAAGTTCCAGGATAGCCAGGGCTACACAGACAAATTCTGACTCCAGAGAGATGGGGGGGGGCAGGCTTCTGGCTAAGTTCAAGTACTGCTGTTCCTATTAAAGTGATGAGCTTGTAGCTGGATCCCTCAGGCCAGGAGGTGAATGCAAGTTAGGAAAGTCCTGCCTGAACTGTTGTGTAAGTACTTCTCCAGATCTTCCCAAAGCTCTAGCTAGAGCATCTAGGGCACATACAATCTACACTTTAACACTCTTGGAGACTCCCATGATTATTGGATCCTTTGATGTAGCCAGAGAAGATATCAGGGCAACTTCCAAACTAAATTGACCTAAAACCCAGGTTACTCAAAAAGTCATAACAAAACACCCCCCAAAACTTCTTAACCTCAAGTGCTGCCCAGCTCCATTGCCTACTCATGCTTTTCTGAATAAACTTCCAATAAACTGAGCTCATGGAAGCAACAACAAAGGGCTGAATAAGCTCTGCCAAGGCTGGCCCAGGGTTTGTTCCAGCAAAAGCAGAGCTCTCTCTACTCTCTTGTTCCCATAGGTCAGTTGAGCAAACTGAAGTCCTTCCCTTCCTTCCCAGTATTGTTGGCTGTGTTCAGTTCAGTCCCAAGCAAAGGTACCTGAAGTCTAGAAGCTGCCAGCAGGACATATTCATGGGAGCCCTCCAGTGGGGCTATTCTTGTTTCCCTTGTCAGTTCATCTGGCGTTTTAGACTTATCATTATTAGACGAAAGGGTTGAGAGGGCTAACAAACTATTACCCACAACTGATTCTCCAGCTAGCAATGACCAATAGATTCAAGAGCATTCCTCTTGTCCAACCTTTATTAAACATTTTCTTGACTTAACTGAGGTCTCTTGAAATGGTAGCTACCATTTGGCTGATTGCTCTTTGCATTTAAGTAATGTTTTCCATACTCTTAAGAATCTGTCGGCTTTATTTCTTTGGGGTGTGTGTGTGTGTGTGTGTGTGTGTGTGTGTGTGTGTGTGTGTACATGGAGATAGAGCAACTTGAGTAGTTTCTAGTATGTGCCTGCACGAGGAGGCCAGAGGTCAATAATGTTGTCTTCTTTTATCTCTTGACACTTTGTGTTTTGAGATGGGGTCTTTCAATGAACCAAATTAGCTAGAACAGCTGGTGAGCAAGTCCTAAAGAGCATCCTGTCTCCACCACCCCTAGCTCTGGAATTCCAGGCATTTTTCCTGTCCATCTTTTTATGTGAGTATTGGGGATCTGAACTCAGGTCTTCACCCTTGTTTCTCAAGCCATTGAGCCACCTCCCCAGCCCCTGCCCTTAAGAATCTTGTTAGCATAACCAAAATAGAGATATCATATTCATTTTTATGTGTGCAGTTCTATTTGTATGACTTTTTTACATTTAAAATTTTTAATTTATTTTATGTACCAACCACAGTTTGTATGACTTTTACAGCTCGTAATACACAGAGCCTGCTCCTCTACAAAATCTAGTGCTCTGTGCAAAAGTAGTACTATATGATTTTGGTTGCAGTCATCTTGTATGCTAAAAGTGCTGTTCTGCTTCTTTATTAATTAGTTCATTTGCTCATCCACAAGTCTATGGACACTGAAGCCTAGGCTTGCTCAGAGGAATGCTGGGAGGAGGTGGCACAGCTGAGTTTTGGACCTAGGCACACTTCACAATTGAAGTGGCCAGCACCAAAACAAAATACAATCAGTAAATATAAAGCAGCGTACGCTCTAACATACAAATTTCTAGTCAAGGAAACATTCTACTACTGGGTTGTCTAGATTTGTAATACCATTTACCAACCACAAATTCCACATCTTCCCCCAATATGTGAAAGAAAGTGGGTAGACAAAAGAAAACTTTTTGTTGTTGTTTCCTTATATCTTCTACTGAACTTCAAATTTGGTTAGGAGAAAACTGACCATCAGGACTGTAATTGTGATCACTATAAAATACCAGGAAATTTGCCACTTGTATAGTGAGTCTTTCTCCGAATAGCTTCCTTCTTCCATCCAAACCTCTGAACAACTAAGGGCAAAGGCTCTTTAGTTCCCCCTCCCTTGTATTTTAAAATTCTCCCCACTTTCCCATCCAGAGCATCTGAAATGTGGCTTTATCCTCCTCTGCTTCCTGCCTGCCTGTCTCTGCCTCAGAAATACTGGTGTAGGCATCACTTCCAGCAAGGGTGGAAGCCTTGCCCCTCTCTTCTAAGAAGGGAGCCTCCCAATAACAATCAGATTGAGTAGGCAAATCCAAGACACTGTATTCCCAGTCGTCTCCGTCCTGATCCCCCTGGAATTTCTCTGCTTTTGCCCAACTTTGATATGATTCCTCACTGCCCTGGAGATGCTCCTCTCTGGTATCAGGGCTCCTCTCTGCTTCGTCTGTCTCGAATTGCCTGATTTCCATAGGAAGGGCCTCCTTCAGTGAGATCTTCAAGGAGTTGTTGCTGAAAAGAACCCATCCTCTGTGACCTCAGACCAAGGGATAAAACTGTTCCCTTCTTTCTCACTCTCTGATGGAGGCCAGCATTCCCACTGTAGAGACATGTCCTCACTTGGTGTCGACTGGGACTGATGCTGCTGCTTGGAACAGTACCCGCGCTTGCATCTCCAGAGGCCAGGTGTGATCCAGGTCATTGTCCTGCTGTCCTTGCCACCCGTTAGCTTTGTTCTTTATCTTTCTCTTCATGTTGCCATCAGGGGCCACCTCCTCCAATGAAGCCTGCCCCAGAGGTGCAGGTGAGCCTAGGTTGTCAGCCTGTGTGCCCTTAGACAAAGTGAGAACAGACACATTGTACTTGATCCCATCATTGGCAGCTGGCAAAGATTCTTGAAAACCGGTTTGCCCCAGCTCTGGGCTTACAAAAGAAGCCTATGCCTGAACTGTCACAGGCCACGGACTAGACTCAATCTTTTGGTTCTTCTTAGCTCTCCTTTTACAATAAAGTCTCTTCTGCACTTGTCTTTCCTTCCTGGCTGCCACAGAGATCCCTTCTAGGGAAGGCTGAACTGGACTTGTTTCAGGTAGCAAAGTGCCAGCTGGTTCCTGCCAGAACTGAGCACAAACCGCTGCCTTCTCCTTCTCCCCCTTTCTTCCTTGCCCCTTGCTGGACAAAGCCCCCATACCAGAAGCATGGCTGGACAAAGCCCCCATACCAGAAGCATGACAATGAAGCATGCTTGTATAAGATGCTCGAGTCTCTGGTGTCACCGGCCAAGAAAGATACACCTTCTTACTTTTCTTTCTATTCCTCCTTTTATGGCTGCCTTTTTCCCTTCTACTGCCCCCACCATTTGTATCAGATGGAACTTCAGGAGACACATTTGTGCATGGCTCTGGGACCCCTGCACTCAGACAAGGGCTAAAACTGAACATTTTTCTTGTCTCCTCAGTCTTCTTTTGATAGATGTTTTTCTGCTTCAGGTTTACTTCATGGCACGCAGTAGACAGAACATCTTCAAGAGGGAGAGTCTGAATTAGACGTGCCACCCCCACAGAAGCTTCAGCCGCAGGATCTGGATCTGTGTTGCTTGCCTGGGTGGTCAGAGCCTTCATGAGAGTTAAAATGTCTTCTTCCATATTTCTCCTTAGAGCACCTTTCCTGTGCTCTCGATTCTGCAATAAGTTAAGTGTTTACTTGGAGCAGAAAGGCTAGAAGGCAATCAAAGAGGGAAAGGTAAATCCAGCTGAGGGTTGGCAAAATGTATCAAGCTCAACTCTGATGAGCAAACTGCAGGTTAGGCCCCCGAGTACAGTCCTTTGGCAAAATGGATGGAATCGATAACTCTGGGTCTCTTCAAACCCAAGAGGGAGTCTGGAAAACAAGATTGAAAGTACATGATCAGAAATCTTTGAGAGGACTGGAAAGGTGAAGGAGGAAAAACATGCAGAATCAACAAAAGACCCAGAGTGATTCCTGCATGGGAACGGAGGCACCAATGTTGTCTTTTAAAATAATTATATGGGAATGTCATTTGCATAATGTAATGTTGACTCTGAAATGTTGGTGTGTGTGTGTGTGTGTGTGTGTGTGTGTGTGTGTGTGTGTGTGTGTGTATGTGTTGTTTTTGCTTGTATTTTGTGATAGGATCTTAGGATCTCATGGTGTATCCCAAACTGGTTTTAAATTTACAATGCTTCTGCCTTCCATACCCAAATCCTAGGGTTATAGTCATTTACCCTCACACCTGGCTTTAAGTGGTTTTTGCTTATTTTGTTTTGTTTTAGTACAGTCATAGTTGTAAATCAGTCACCACTTCCCAATTCCAGCATATTCTCATCATTCTAAAAGTAACCCTATCTCTAAGCATTCACTCCTCTCTCCAACCTCTGTTAACTACTAGTCTAATTTCTATTGGCATAAACTCGCTCATTGTGAGCATTTCATATTGGAGTCAAAAGTGACATTTTGTATCTGGCTTCTTTGCACTGGTCGCAAAGCTCATTCCTGCTGTAGAATATAGCACTACTTTATTCCCTTTTGCAGCCATTAAGTGCTGCACTGTGTATAGATGGATATATCACACAGTGTTTACCAGCCAGCAGTCAATAGACATTTGAATTGCCTTACTTTTTGGCTATTGTGAATGACAATGCCACCCACATTTGTGGACAGGTTTTAAGATAGCCATGCTTTTAGTTCTCTTGGCTCTAACACCCAAGGAAGGTATTGGATTACATAGTAATTTTATGTTAAACTGAGTACTACCTACAAAGTGTTACTCAAGAGCAGAACTGTCCTATATTCTTATCGACAGTGAACAGGGGCTTCAGTTCGTTCATAATTTTGTCAGTACCCTTTACTATCTACCTTTGATTAGTGCCATCTTAGTGGTGTGAAGTGATATCTCATTATAGTTTTGTTTATTTGGTGTGTGAGAAATATTAAACCTAGGTCCTTGTGCGTGATAGATAGGTGATCTACTCCTGAGTTTGAGCCCAGGTCCTTTTTTGAGACTATTTTGAGACTGTCTCACTAAATTGTGCACATTGGTCTTGAGCCTGCTTTGTACTTCAGATGGCTTTGACTTTGCTAAACTCCCATCTCAGTTTTCTAAGTAACTAGGGTTACCCTAGATATGGTCCTGCACCACCAGGTCTAACTTCTCCTTGTAGTTGTGACTGACATTTCCTTGGTAACTATTGATGCATATTTTTCACCTGTTTATTAGTTATATCTGTTTCTTCTTAGGAAAAGTGTCTATCCAAATCTCTTTTTTTGCAGTGCTTGGAATTAAATCTATCCTATTCACATCTTAGGCTCTACCATACTTGCATATCAACTTTAAGAGATATATTTTTTTCCTAATTCTTATATTTTTGGCTGTGAGCCTAGCCTTTAATGGCTGGGCCATCTCTCCAGCTCTGCCTAGTTCTTAATCTTAATGATCTTCCACTATTTTTTAAAGCTTTATAAGTTTACATTTTAAATTTAAGCTTATTGTCTACTTGTATTTATATAATGGGTTGGACTTCAACTGGGACTCTTTTTCAATATCTAGTATTCTGACATCATTTATTGAAAAAAAACCACAACAGTATTTTTCCTTTATTGAATTATTCCTATTCCATAGCCAAAGGTAAATTGGGCATATTTGGGGAGGGGTTCTCAATACCTCTTCTTGTCCATTCCTTTACTAATACATTCTTTGTGAGCTTTTTGTTTGTTTGTTTGTTTCCTTTTTGTTGAGATAATCTCTCAATCAGACAATAGTCTGGTCTAGAAAGCTCAACTTCCTTTCTTCAACCTCTCAACATTATGATGACACATGAATATCACCATATCTGGCAAATCTTATATATTAATTTTAGCTATTTATTTTATGTATATGGGTGTTTTGACTGCATGTGCATGGAGGCCACAAAAAGTGTCACATTCCATGACAGTGGAGTTGCAGTTGCTTGTGACCTATCATGTGGATACTCAGAATCAAACTAGGCTCTTCTGAGAGAGTAGCAAATGCTCTTAGCTGCTGAACATTAGCACCCTGTATATATTCTATATATCAACAGCCAAATTCATAGCAACAGATATTCTGGGGTCTGTATTTCTTTCAGACTTTGCAAGGCAAGTTTTCTCCATTAGAAGTTAATTCTGGTGGGTTGATACCTAGAATACTAATTGCTATTTCTGTAATAAATGATAAAGACTCTCAGCAGTCTAGCACCAAATCCTACACATGCATGATTACTGTAGTATGACAGGATGAAAAATGATGCCTCATAGATGTTTATACCATTACCTGGGAGTATGTTGATTAACATGGTGAGGAAGACTTTGCAGATATGAGATGAAAAGATTATCTTGAATTCTCCAAGAGGTATGACAGTCAGTCAGAGAGAAGACATTTAGTGACACAATGGGAGATGAGAGTGATGACACTGGGGACACAAGCAAAGGGACACGGCTGGCTGAAAAAGACAAGGAACCGGATCCTCCTCAAGGCCCTCTCCAAAGGGAATATAGCCTTGCCAACACCTTTAGCCTTTAGTGACACTGGTTTAAGACTTCTGGCTTTCTGAACTGTGGCTGCTGTATAAAATCATTAATTATGAGAACTTGTTCCAGAAGCAATAAGATACATGTGAGTATCCAATAAACTTGGCAATTGGATTCACTTTTTCAAAATTATTTTACCTATTCCAAGTCGTTTCTTTCATATAATTTTAGGCTAGCCATATTTATATTACATATATATACATATATATGTAATATATATATATATATGCCTTGTTTGGTAAACAAAAAATCAAAACCAAACAAACAAAAAACCCCAGGGCCTTACCTGTGCAAATACTTGTGTTACACTACCCCCTGTACTCCTGGCTCCTTGTTGATAAGGCTACAGTTTGTCTTTTTCTTCAGTTTTAGAAATGGAGTTATTATCACCAGCTTAATTATTAGGTACAAACTTACTGAAGGTTTGGTTCTATCATCTTTCATGCATTAAGATGCAGTTGGTGGAAGAATAGGCTAGATAGTATTGTAAAATGTTATCATCTCTAAAATAACTGAACATGTTATGTAAGTATTTAAAGTTCTACCTTTAAGGAGATATGTCCTACAAATGTATTTAGAACAATGTCTACCTTTCACTATATTGCATTGTTTATATTGCAGTACAATAATACTACAATTTACTTAATCTGTGAAAAGGACAATTGTGTATTGCTTTTTTCTCTGGACAAGTAGCTTAAATAATAGAGCATTTTTTTCTAAATCAGAAACCTAGCAACCCTAGAACTGCACTAGGGAGAGTCAGACCTATTGGAGCAAAGCAGGTGATCTGGGAAGTTTCCAGAACTTTCAGTTCAATGGGTATTTATGATCCAAGGAGAGAACATTTTGACCATTGGGCAGTACATTCATAAAGCATAACAATATGCAATAAATAAAGATAAGACTAGCATTAGAATAAGTTCAATTGGGCCTATGGATGGGTTCCCCGGCAGGTTTGGCTAGTTCATTCATGGAAGTATTGGGTTATAGCCAAAACCCATGTAGGGGTATGTGTATTAGATAGCAAATAAAACAGATTGAAATTTAAGCAGACATGATATAGGAGGAAGGCAGGAATTAGGGATCACCTCTACCAGTTCTACTGTAAGAAGAAAGAATATCTTAACCATGACAGTTGACTATAGTTTTGAAACGCTAAGAACTTTGGAGACAAAGGAAATGCCACAGATTCCTTTTGTCATTTATAGGTTCCTTCTGATCTTGAGAGTGTTGTGATCTTTCTGTAAATTTTAAGAAGCCAACAAATTATCAGCGTTAGTTCTTCCCTTCCTTTATGTATCCGAAAATTTCAGCATATAAATGTCACAAATGTGAATGACACTGTGAAGTCCATGGAGTGACAGATGTGAACTTAGGATAGCATCTCTACATGGTCTGTGGCTAAACTGAAAAAGTTTAAGGAGGACTGAGGGAAAGTGTGCCTGTGCAGGGGTTTTGACTTTTAAACCATTGATACAGTAAAGGAAGCACCTGCTTCATGACCTGAAAGGGACATTAGCAATCCAGACAAAGTTTGCAGCGAAGAACTGAGCAGCAGTTTCGCTAGCTCATACTGGTCCTGTGGTAATCAGAAAAACAAACAAACAGCAAAAACCAAACAAACAAAAAAACCTTATTCTGACACCTATCTTAGTTTTGCTTTGTATCATTTAAATTAATATGGACACGACTTGCCTGCTGTTCCAAGATTTTCGATAGAAAACTCTCTCATACCCAAACACTATGTTAGTCAGCTTTCTATTGTGACAATAAATGTACCTGAGAAAAATTAGAGGCACCAGTCCATTGTGGTCCAGTTGTTTCTGGGTCTGTAAAGACAGGAGATCGCATAAAGAGTGTGCTATGCCAATGCTGTTCACCTCATGGTCACCAATGGGGATTAGATAAGCAGGAATAAAATGTTCCTCTCAGGGTAGGTCCTGAACTACTTCATCCAAGCTAGCCTACCTAATAAAATTTCTACCACTTCCCAATATACCTTTAAAGTCCAAATCCATTGATGATTAGACCCCTCATGATCCAGTATCTCCTGGAGACCCAAACCCTAAATCCCTATGCTGGGAAACAAGTTTCTATGTGTGAGCTTTTGTATGATGTTTTGGATGCAAACTATAGCACTAGTGACTTAGAT
The DNA here is from genome assembly GCA_030556225.1 of Cricetiscus sungorus. Classification (NCBI taxonomy): domain Eukaryota; kingdom Metazoa; phylum Chordata; class Mammalia; order Rodentia; family Cricetidae; genus Cricetiscus; species Cricetiscus sungorus. The sequence goes on from JANBXA010000726.1 coordinate 35,164,083, forward strand.
GAACTCTTAAAAGATTCATTCTTCTGAAGTAAAGGCACAAATCTAACGTTTCTTCATTCTAGAGGGATTGCTTCCCATATACTATTTGGGGACCGTGAGTGGCATCAGAGCAGTGGTCATCTAACAGAGTAGGACTCAGGGAAGGTGAGAAATCAGATACTAAAGTCAACACAGAGAATAGAACAGAAGTTCAAGGAGCTAGACAAAGTGAGAATCTCTTAAGTGAAAAGCTAGGGAAGGATCCCAAACCAAGAATGATACAGAATTTGGAGAGCAGTGACCATGGGTTTCATTTTATCATCTGTAGATCAGTTGAGTTGATCAGTTATGAGTTCAGCTGTATCCTCCAAAAAGATGTGTTGAACTCCCAGGACTTCGATCAGCACCTTAAAATGTGATCTTATATTGTGGGGGGAGCCTCATTGCAGATGTGATTAATAAAGATAAGATAGCAGTAGAGTGAGATGGCCCCATAAAGCAATATGATCTCAAAGACGAGCAAGAACACTCTGTAAAGATGAACACTGAGATTGGAGTCCTGCAGATACAAGCCAAGAAATGCCTGGGGCTACCTGAAGCTGTTCATGTAAGCCCTCTTGTCATGTGAGCCTTTGCCATGGATGTCTTCAGAAATGAACAATCAACATCTATGCTCTCTGTCCACACTAGCATTGCTGCTAGATGTTTCATCACATCAAGCAGAGATGAAACTGAGTGACATATAGAGAATACTCCAAGTAGTTCAGTGGAACTTCTATTGATCCTAAGTTGTTAGCGCTTGCTTTGGAAAAAGCCACAGCTTTCTTAATAATTGATACTTCATTTCTGATTCATGTGGAAAAATCAATTCCTCTGGTCCAAGATACTGTGCTGGCAGATAAGACACTGCTCCAGGTTCCACTAAGTTAATGCCTTTCAAAGTGCACATTTGATCCAAAGGGGCCTCAAAATGCCTGTTTGCAGGAGACAAAAAAAGAAAAAAAGAAAAAAAAAAGAGAGAGACAAACAACCCCATGTGTCTCAGGATGTAAAACAGGAAACAAACAAAGAGAAAACAGTGGCATCAAGAAAGAGGAAACCAGAAGATGTAAGAGAATAGTCTTCTTGAGTCCCCAAAAGAAAAAATTCAGTGTCTGAATTAAGATAAAGCATAGAATGCATATGGATATAAATACGAAAAAATAGATGAAGGCTTCTTTTATTCTGGTTCACAATACTAGTTAATAAGTATAATTATTGAGTTGGTGTGAGACACAACCTGTCATGGTCTCTGAATACCTCTGCATACTTTTAATGAGTATACTAAGAATACAAAGACCTCACTTATCTTTAGCTGGGTCTTTTCTCAGAGGTTTGGTAGGAAGCTTATAATCAGGGATGGAGAGACGGCTCAGTAGTTAATAGCACTTGTTGCTCTTGCAGAGGACTCAGGTTTGGCTCTATCTGTCTTAGTGTTTATATTGTTAAAGTGAAACGCCATGACTAAAATGTAAATTGGGGAGGAAAGGGTTTATTTGACTTTCACTTCCACATTGCTGTTTATCACCAAAGGAAATCAGCATAAGAACTCAAACAGGGCTGGAACCTGGAGCCAAAAACTGATACAGAGGCCCTGGAGGGATGCTGCTTACTGCCTTGCTTCATCTGCTTTGCTTAGCCTGCTTCTTATAGATGCCAGGGCCACCAGCCCAGGGATGGCACCACCCACAATTGGCTGGACCCTCCCCAATTGATCATTAATTAAGAAAATGCTGTACAGCTCATGGAGGCTTTTCCTCAACCGAACCTTATGATGATATATTGTTTATGATTTATTAAAGCCACTGGAGATCGAAATATTAAAGAAGCCATACTAGTTAGCTCCAGAAGCTAGGTGGTGGTAGTACACATCTTTAATCCCAGGACTCAAGAGTTAGACGGATCTCTGAGTTCAAGCAGTCTGAGTGAATCTAAGGAGCAGTGAATTGGGGAGCAGCCTGAGGATCACCCCTTTGGTCTGAACTGAGGTAGAGATAAGAACTAATGACTGGCTGCTTTGCTTTCCTGATCTTCAGCCTGAAGCTTGAACCCCATTATCTATTTCTGTGTCTTTTATTTTTCATGTTATAGAATCTCCTTCCTCTGATGACACTAGCTTGGGCCAAGTTGACACACAAATCCAGCCAGCACAACTGACTCCTTTTCAACTTGACACACTATTGAGTCACAACCCTTCCTTATTCATCCCCAAGATCTTACATTAAAATCATAAATAATTTTAAAAGTTCCACAGTCTTTAGAGTAGGATCTTAGGGAGCCATTTTCTCATTTGAGGCTCCTTCCTCGATGATGACTGTAGCTTGTGACATGAAAGCCAGCTAGTAGAGGCTGCTGGCACCCACATGGCAGCACACAAACCCTAGTTCCAGGGACTCCGACACATGCGATAAAAATAAATAAATCTTTTTTTTTTTAAAAAAAATCATGTACCTTGAAAATGTAAACAACATTTCTTTCCAGAGAAATAACTGGATTGCTCACTGTCCACCGTGTAGGCTATACATTTCCCAAGTTTGTGTTCCTTGATTTGTTTGCAAACTCACTGAATGTTCAATATTTATTTGGGGTCCTATGTATCATTTTTGTGGACTTGAGGGCAAGGAGAGCCAATGCAAAAATGCCGAAGCTTGTGCTAATGACTGTGCTCAAAGTAAAATCCTTTATTCCTCAAACAGTACCTCATGCTTTCGGCCACCATCCATGATTTTGTGATGAGTTAGTTAGCTTCCATGTACATAAAAATCCCAGGTGCTGAAATTAAAAACTCATTGCTATCTATTCTGACAAACATAGAAACAGAAAATAATAATTTAAAACAAAAGACAATACTATTTATCAAGAACTTCTGATGTGCCAGGCATGATGTTATGTACTTTACACAGTTTATCTCATTCCATATCCACAAACTTTTCTTCCTTCCCTTCCTTCCTTCCTTCCTCCCTCCCTCCTTCCCTCCCTTCCTCCCTCCATCCCTCCCTCCCTCCCATCCTCCTTCCTTCCCATCTATCTGTCTATCTGTCTTTCATTCCTTTTCCTTTTTTTGCTTTGTTTTGTTTTTGTTTGTGAGACAGGGTCTAACTGTGTCATTCTATTTGTCTTGGAACTCATTCATTTGTCTTGGAACCAGGCTGGCCTTAAACTCATAGAGATCCATGTGCTTCTACTTCCCAAGTGCTGGAATTAAATATGTGCATCATCATGCCCACAAACTTTTACTAAGAAGCTAAATTGATTTACAAAGAAGCTAAATGGTCAGGGTGACCATTATCATTACTGTCTTAGTCACTGTTCTATTGCTGAGAAGGGACAATAAAGGAAAAACATTTAATTGCAGGCTTGCTTAAACTTTCAGAGACTTAGTCCATTATCATCATGGCAGAGAGCATGGGGCTAGAGAAGTAGTTAAGATCCTGATCTTCAGGCAAGGAGGGGGGAGGGGGAGAGAGCAAGGGAGAGAGGACCTGGCATGGCCTTTTGAAACCTCAAAGCACACCCACAGTGACACACTTCAAAAAAGGTTACACCTCGTAAACCTTTTAATGCTTTCAAAGGGTTCGACTCCCTGGCGACTAAGCATTCAAGTATATGAGCCTGTAGGGACCATTCTTATTCAAACCAACACATTCCACCCCCAGTCCCCATAGGTTTATAGAAATATAAGAATGCAAGAGTACATTCAGTCCAACTTCAGAAGTCCCATGGGCTATCACAATTTATAAGTCCAAAATCTCTTCTGAGACTTGTGGCAATCTCTTAACTGTAAGTCCCTGTAAAATCAACATCAAAAGGCAGGGCACATACTTCCACCTTGCAATGGCACAGAATATACATTACTATTATAAAAGGGAAGGGAAGGGAGCATATTGAGGAAATCCTGGATCAAAGCAAGACCATCCATCAGCGCAAACTTCAAATTCTGCATCTCCATGTCTGGTGTCAAAGTGCTCTTCAGATCCTCAACTTGTTCCAGATTTGTTGACTGCAACATACTTCTTTCTCTTGAGCTGGCCCCACATCCAGTCTGCAGCTTTCATTGGCAGATATCCCATGGCTCTGGCATCTTCAATATCTCTGGGTCACCCAGGCAACCCATCTATCACAGTTTCACACAGGCCTCTCTAGCCTCTGTGCAGGACACCCCTGACTCTCTCCTGGCCTCAGTTAGTTTTCTTAGCCACAGAGAGATATTCCATAACCCCTTTCTTCTATCCTTGGCTCTAATGCCAGAACCACATGGCTGAAACTGCCAAGTCCTGCTGCTTATTGAGGCTAGAACTTGGCACTTTTGATCAAACACATTTTTACCAGCTTTCTGTTTTCCATGATTTCCTTTACTGCTTTAGCTTTTCTGTAATTCCCTTTCACAAGTTGGAAGCTTAACTTGGTGGAGTCTTGTTTTGAGGTCACCACTTTATTCCATTTAGCCTCAAGCTTTTCTTAAAACTTTTTATCTCCTTGAGCGCTAGATTTAGCTTCACTATGCTTCCTTGTGCTCCTTTACTCCTCAAACTCTACATGTCATATTTTTCCTTGCTCACTGTGCTCCTTTTCTTTGTAGATATGTATAAGAGTGATCGCTAATAACCTCATGGCAGAGTCAGTATTAGGCTGTCTTGAAATCTCTTCTGCCACAGCCATTAATCCAACACTCTTCAATTTAGTCTTAGGCAGACTTTTTGAACAAGAGAAGAAGTTACATTGTTTGACAAAACATCACAAGAGTGGTTCCTAGGCTACTTAATAATATTCTTCCTTCTGAAACTTCTTGAGGTGGGTCTCCACAGTTTAAATCACCCACAGTACTGTCTTCCATGTGTCTACTAGGACGGCCCATTAAGCTCTGGTTAAAATGTCCAACCACTTTTCTAATCCGAAGTTCTAAATTCTTCCATATTCCTCCAGCAAACAGCATGATCAGGACTGTCACAACAATATCCCAGGCCCTGGTACCAACTTCTGTCTTAGTCAATGTTCTATTGCTGTAAAGAGATACTATGACCAATGAAACCCTTAGAAAGCATTTAATTGGGGGATTGCATAAAGTCTCAGAAGTTTAGTTCATTATCATCGTGGCAGAAAACATGGCACCAGGTTTGGCAGGCATGGTGCTAGAGAAGTATTTGAGAGCTACATCCTGTTGCACATGCATAAAGACAGAGACTGGGCCTGGCAGGGGCTTTTGAAACCCTAAAGTCTCCCCCAGTGATATACTTCCTTTAACAAAGCAACACTTCCTAAACCTTCTAATCCTATCAAAAAGTTCCACTCACTGGTGACCAAACATTAACCTACATGAACCTATGGGGGCCATCTTATTCAAACCAACCTAGTTACTTACTGTTCTTTCTTTCTTGAAAAATCCTCTATTATCCTTTACTTATATCTTCTTATTGTCTTTCCTTATACTTACCTTCAAAAAGATCACCATTTTTAAAATGAGAAACAATGGAAATAAAAGAAATTTAAAAATGTAAAACTTACTGAATGGAATGCTCCAAACTTTCCCAGCATAGTAGTTAATAGTCCAAACTCTAGAGCCGGCCTCTACTCACTAGCTGGGTGACCCTAGAGAAAATGATGTAATCATTGTCTCAATCCCTATTTTTGTAAAATCAGCTTTGATAATAACAGGTACCTTTTAGGATTGTTATGAGGCTCAAGTGGGTTAATAAATTGTATAGAATTTACAACAGTGCTAATCATTCAGTAATAGTCCAGTAAAAATTAGTTATTAATCTCATGTTTCTGAAATCAGAATAATTTGGAAACTGGGCTTCCTGCCATATAATTTTCCATTTGATGGTGATTATACCAATAATCTTCAATCTCATTATCAGCATCTTCAGTTGAATGCATATCACTCAGAAAGTAGATGCTGTGCTTATAATAAAATAATATGCATTCATTTTAATAGAAGAATCTATCCTATCAGGACCTACCATTGCTAGGTGTATCAAGTAATCCAAAGAAAATTTAAGCAATGCCATGACCAGTAAAAGCATTACAATATACCAGAGGAGATAGAATTAGTAAATAAAGCATTCGTTTTTTTATTCTTTATTTTTTAACCAACTATTAATTACCTGGAAAGGAGAACTTATGAGACAGACTACATGCTGACCTAACCACAAAGCAAGGTTATGTCATCCAACAACTCCAGCTAATACGGAACAAACTTAGCTAGCAAAATGAGCTTATTGAAATCTCTTTCATTTTTTCCTCCACCCTGTGCTTCTGAATAGACACTAACTTCAACGTGGTGTAACACAAATAAAATGCACAACTTAACCCAATAGGCTCCACTTTGAGATCACAGCTATTTTTCTTAGGAACCACAGTTTGGCAAAGCATAGCTTCTTTTAGTTTTCTATATCCTCTGTCATCACAGTTTTGCGTCAATTCTGTGCTTGGGAAACCCTGTTTCTCTCTACTTAGTTTCCATATCACCAAAGTGACCTGTTTATCCCCAACTCGTGGACTGAGTGTAAGGAGATGCAGGTCTCTGTATAGATTGCAAGTTATTATCAGTGTATTGTTAGTTTCCGAGAAGGGCGAGAGTAGTGTAACTACTTAAGCAGAGAAATGAATTTTGTATGGTAGAAATAAGAGTCAGGTCTTAAAGCACTGGCAACATTTTCTTAGAAAAAAGAAGAAAGGTTGAAAACTGTATTTATTTAACATTTTCTACTTTATACAATTCGTTTCCATAGACTCGTCCTCTTTTATGGCAAGCCTTTGAGAGAGTAGAAAAGGAATTCTTATTGTATCCCATAGGTGGATCCTTATAGAGCCGGTAAGCAGAAGCCATTAACCATTCCATCTCTCCAAAAATTGCTCCCTGAAAGGAGTTTACACGTGTTAATCATAGTTTTCATGTAAGCATATAAAGAATGAACAGGGTGTTAAAAGTTATATTTAAGGGTTAAGGATATAGTTCACTGGTAAGAGACTCACCTGATGTGAGTGAAACTCTGAATTCAATATCCAGCAATATAAATTGTAAGAAATTATATTTAATTCAGTGTTAAGGAGAGAACCAACAAGATGTCATAGCCAGTTCACATGAGTAGTTTACAATGCTTATGTGTATATGGAGGATAGGAAGGTTGAAATGGATTTGTAAGTGGGAAGGAAAGTATCAGTATCTTTCTCCTTGGCAGGGGAGAAGAAAGTCAGTTGAGCTCTCAGAAGACTGTATTCTTCAACTTAGAGAGTTGTAAAGTTGCTCAAATGAAATGAAAAACTGGAATTGGGTAGCATGGAAGTGTCTACTCTGAGCAACTCCTATTTATTCTTTCTCCCAGTCTCTTTCAACAAATTATGCCCTTTTTCATAGTAAGATGCAGCAAGAAGGCCTCCCCACTGTGGGCCCTTTGATCTTCAACTTCCCATCCTCCACAGCCATTAGTCAAAGAAATGTCTATTGTTTGTAGTTTACCCATAATGCTCGTCTGTGGTATTTTGTTACAGCTTCACCACAGAAATGAGCCACAGATATAACCCCAATACAAATGATGAGATAGCAACAGTACAAGGCCAGAGCTTTGAAGGTGGAAGTTAAAGAGAGCTGGGGGCATCCTTTGGGCTCCCACACTACTCTGGAGCTCCTTGGGATAAGTTCTATGTAATCAAGTCATTCAGGGAGGGCCGCTCTAAGCCAGGGTAGTTTTGAGTTTAAGAGAGATCAAATATCAGGGTTTCAAAGTTGTTAAGTATTAGATGATGGTGAACACATTCCAGCTGGAGCAATTTTATGAACCGTAAACTCAGAAATTTAAATTCCTATTTGTTTACACTTATAACTAACACAGATTTTAAAATAAAGCAGGAAGTTGTGATTAATTTGATCAACATGAATACATTTTTTCTTACTCCCAGAAACTAGGGGTGCTGTGTGAGCAGACAAGAAATTTTATTGAGGTCCTGATGGAGGGTTTATGCAATTACACATTTATGAGTGACACATGTACATATGTGGTTTGTCCTTTAAACTATAATTACATGATGTGATGCACATATTAATATCTAAAATTTGCCTTCCATGGATGCACCCACCTATGTGATATAGTCTGAGAGGTGGTTTAAAGCTGTCCTGCTTCCAGATGCCCCTGTGTGTTCTCTACTTTTTGATACCCCATCCTTAATACTGCTGCTCTTGTGAAAGAGCTCTAATATGTTCTTAAAATGTAACAGACTCTTTGAAAGAGGACTAACACTAGTGGGATACAAGGTCTAGAATACAGAGATAACAGGCTCGAGAAGGATGACCTATAGGAAGTTCTGGAAAGCCCTAGAAATGCCATGGGAGAAAAAGCCACTGAAAAGTCAGATCAGGACCAAGAAGGGCAGGAAAGGAAGCTTAGAAGAAGAAAGGTTGAGTATTGAACAAATTTGTGTTGGCCTTGTGGCAGTATGCAATGATACAAACACATTAAGAATTACCCCAAGCAGATCTTTGTGGCACATGCCTGTAGTCCATGCTACTTGAAAGGTTGAGGCCGGAGGGCAACTTGAGCCCAGAAGTTAAAGGCAAGTCAGGGCAAAAGAGCAAGCGACTGTGTCAAAAAACAAAAACAAAAAAACAAATACATGCATAGACTGTAGAAGAACTGAGGCTCAAAGCACCAAGTCACCTATTGTATCTGCTTGAAGAGTGGTTAAGCATTGATACTCTGGAACCAGCACTCCAAACCAGGTGTTAGCTGTGGCAAAACCAGTTTATCATCCAACATTGAGAATGTAAACGCAAATAACCAAGAGAGCCATCTTTATTGCGATTTGAATGTTCATCATCTTTGGGATCAAAGTAGTCATTAAATTCCTCTTGGTGCACTGGGTTGGAGCAAATGAGCAGGCTTTGCCCACATGCCATGTATAATCTCATGATGGGAGCAGAGAAGGCCAAGGCAGGACTGGAAAAATGGATAACTTATGTTAATTTAGCATGTTATGTTTTTTTTTTTTTTCATTGAGTACAAACACGAAGGAAAGTGCATTTACCAAAGAGTTGATGGAAGAATCTAGAATGTGCAGTTGGTGCCCCTTCTCAGACCATATCTGGTGATGACAGATTTTTTAAAAACTATATATGTGACAGGAGGAGTTGATAAGATCAACTTTTAGCAGAATATTCAGAGGTAGTTAGATTTAAGTCAATGGACAAAGGATTCATTTTAGGCAAACCATTGTTTCATTTATACCACAGATATTTAGAAATTCTGATCATGTGTTAATTAAGTATAATTAATGTATCTAGAATAACTTTTTTAAGAACAGAAAGTCATAATTAATTTTATGAGACCAACACGAATACACATTCCTTACTAGCAGAAACTGGGGCCACAAGAAGAGCAGAGAAGACTTTATTAAAGTCCTAATGAAGGGTTTGTACTGACATGCACTTATGAAAGTTCCATTTATATCCAAATGCGTGAATATGTGGCTCATCCTTTAAAATATAATTATATATGTATGTGATGTAATACAAGTAGTAATGCATAGACCTAGCTTGCCACATAAGCAGCCACCTACATGGTGTCCCCCACATTTCCTGGAGGGAGCATATAGGAGAGATAACACTGTATCTCTGTGTCTTCCCCCCCTATTTCATACCCTACTCAGGTAAAGAAAGACATCTGAGTAATGGGTTTGAGAGGAAGTAGAAAATGCCCTGCTCTACCCTGCCATTTGTAGATGTTGGTCCTAGGGTTTTTATTGTGGCCTGCTCTTTGCTTGTGGGACAGGCCTAAGCTTGTTCTCTAGGAGGCTGAGACTTCTTAATTTAAGGGTGAGGCAAGGTATCAAGAAGAGTTGAGGTCATACTTGTCAGCAGTGTCCTCCAGCCCTGATTTGTAACTGATGTTTTCACTGCTTTATATCACTCTGGGATCCATGTCTCAGATACCTTCAAAAGAGAAAGGAAAAGATGTGGTAATGATTGTTCTTTTAAAACTCAGCGGAGTAATGAGACGTATTAGATGTGGAGAGCAGATAAAAGGGATAGACAGAAAATTTCCACAAACCTCATTTAGAAGATCCAACCTCACAGCTCCATTTTGCTTACCATAGTGTTCATCACTAGGGCATGCTATTTTGCCCACAACTTCTCAAACTATTGTGAAGGAACACTTTCTCACTTATTAAAACATTCAAATCTACTATGAAGTGGTACTTTTAAAATCCATATTTATAAGGTATATTAACTATCCACATTAATAGGTCTCACTCTGACGTTTCAAACAATGTAGTTTAATCATATCCACCCTCCCTATGACTTTTCCCTATCTTCTGGTCTTTCATGCCTCCTCCCATATCTTTCTTTTTTCTTAGAACTTTCTCTACTAATTTCATGTCATTCTTTATTTTTTCTTCTAGCTCCCATATATGAAAGAAAGTAGGTAATATGCTTTCTGTCTCTGGTTTGTCCACCCATTTTCCTGCAAAAAAACATGATTCCCTCATTTTATATGTGAATACTCCTTTATCTATCTGTCAATGGGCTTGGTTATTGTTGTAAATAGTGCCACGAGAAATATGCATATGATAATCAGTCTTGATTGTCAACTGATATGATTTCGAATGATCCAGGAGACACTTCCGGGTGTTTATGGGAGGGCATTCTCAGAGAACTTCAATTAAGGAAAGAAGACACATCCTGAATATCAATAGTACAGTTCCATGGATTAGGATCCAGGACTTAATTAAGAGGAATAAATGACAATGTAAGTTGTATCAGCATTCATCTCTCTCTGCTTCATGACTGCATCCGGTGCATCCATCTCATGCTCCTACTGCTAAGCAATGTTAGGTCATGATGGATTGTATCTTCTCAAACCTTGAATCAACAAATCTTCCCTCCCACAATTTGGCTTTGGTCAGGCATTTTGCCACAGCAAAAACGAAACATAATACAAAAAAATTGGCACCAACGAGTGGGGATATCTGTGTGACTACCAGACCATATCATTTGTAGCCTTCAGAACTGGTTTGTAGAAAAAGAATTTGGAAGAGTTTGGATGTGAAGCCCTAGTGTGCTATAAGCAAAGCTTCATGGGCCATTGGTTAGTGTTGTGGAAGATCAGGTAACTGACAGAAAGTCAGACACTAAAGACTGTACTTACAGAGAACAGTCTGAGAACAAGGTTCCAGAGAACAAGGACTCTGTTGGGAAGTGAACTAGAGGCTATATTTTCTAACATTTTGACAAAGACAAAAAAATAAATATGACTACTTTCTGTCCATGTCCTGATCATTTGAGGTAGGCTGAATTCAAAATTAAAGCACCTAATTGTTGGTTGAAAGAAACTACAAAAGTGGCTTATGTAGAGTTATGGATCACTCTTAAGTTGACAATGAAAACGATACAAAAATACTACATTTGGTGAGGGGAAAGGTGTGGATAAGGTGAAGCTCTAATTGTTAAAGTGATTAATGACATTTTAAAGGTTCTTTTGCGTGTTTTGTTTTCTTTTGTTTTGTTTTAGACAGGGTCTCTCTGTGTAGCTCTGGCTGTCCTGGAACTCACTTTGTAGACCTGGCTGGCCTTGAACTCACAGAGACCCACCTGCCTCTGCCTCCTGAGTGCTGGGATTAAAGGCATGCATCCCCACTGCCACCACCATCCATCAATATTAGTGCTATAAAAGAAAAGCTCCCACTCTTACCAACGTGCCCATGGTACTGGAGAGATGACTGGGCAGTTAAAAGCACTGATTGCTCTTCTAGAGGCCCTAGTTTCAATTCCTAACACCCACATGACAACTCACAACGTTCTGTAATTCCTAGGGCATCCTATGTCCTCTTCTGGCCTCCATGAACATGACACACAGACATACATTCAGGGAAACACTGATACACGTAAAACACGAAATTTTTAAAAATCTAAAAAAGAAATCTCCAAAGGTGAGTCCAATAAACTTTTTCTTCTGTACATTGTTTTGGGTCATGGTACTTCATCATAGCAACAGAAAGGCAACTAATATATGTGGTAAACAATTTCTTCCCCACCCCCAAGCAATTTCCCCAGCCTTGTAGCTGTGTTTATTATTGTCTTATATTCTAATAAGATACCATAAATGACTACTTTTTGCTTTTGTGAAGTATTTATTTATAGATATTATCTCTTTTGGAGACTATTGATGGGAGATGTGATTCTGTATATATGTTTCTCATACTGTTAATAAAGCCCTGTGGCCAATAGAAAACTAGATAGGTGATGTAACTATCATAACTGATAAATCCTGGCCTCCTAGATGGCCCCTGCAAGAGGTAAATGTTCAATTCTTAGGGATTGGAACCCTGTCTCAGGTAAAACAGAGCACGAGATGGATTGAATGTGTAGGACCAGAAGGACAGAGAGGAAGGTTGAGACCATATGTGGCCGATATAGCAATAAATTTATGGGGTCGTGATCTATTACAGCAATGGAATACACAGATTAACATTCCTCCAATAATGGATAGGAACCATAAACGACCTCATGATTGTGGAAAGGGTGTTATAAAGTACTATTCAAGACAGACACCAAATATCCAGAGTGTACAAAAACAGAATGCAAGCGCTGAACAAACAGAGGAACCAAAAGCCCTCCCCTTAAAATGGTTAACAGAGGAACCTGTCTGGGTAGGGCAATGGCCTATGACCTCTGAGAAGTTAGAAGCTTTAGAAAACCTGGTACAGGAACAGCTAAATGCTGGACATATCGAGGAATCAACCAGCCCTTGGAATTCTCCTGTATTTGTTATCAAAAAGAAATCTGGTAAATGGAGAATGCTTACAGACCTGAGAGCCATCAATAAAGTTATTCAGCCAATGGGTTCTCTACAGCCTGGAATGCCCTTGCCTTCTTTGATACCTAAGGAATGGCCTATTATAGTTATTGACTTAAAGGATTGCTTCTTCACTATACCTTTACAGGAACAAGATAAAGAGAAATTTGCCTTCACGGTACCTAATTATAATAATTCTCAACCGGTGAAGAGATATCAATGGAAGGTTTTGCCACAGGGAATGCTAAATAGCCCCACTCTATGCCAATATTTTGTACAAAAACCACTGGAAATAATTCGTGAACAGTTTCACACAATCCATAATTTATCATTACATGGATGATATATTGTTAGCTGATTCTAAAATAGAAACATTAGAAAAAATGTTTGAGAAAGTAAAGGAAGTTTTACCTCGTTGGGGATTACAAATTGCTCCTAAAAAAATACAAAAAGGAGATTCTATCAACTACTTAGGATACAAAATAGGTCTACAGAAAATTAGACCACAAAAAGTACAGATTAGGAGAGATCGTTACCAGACTCTTAATGATCTTCAAAAATTACTAGGAGAGATCTCTCAACTACAAACCATTATTGGAGTAGAAGGGCATGATTTGAAAAACTTAAAAATGACCCTAAAAGGGGACAAAGACTTGAATAGTCCACGAATACTATCAGCTGAGGCTGAAAAGGAATTAGAATGGGTAGAAAAGAGGATATTAGAAGCACATGTGGACCGTGTGGATCCAAAATTAGACTGTATTCTGGTTATATTACCATCTAGAGAATATCCTCCAGGGATTTTGATGCAGAGGGAAGATATCATATTAGAATGGATATTTCTACCACATAAACAGAATAAAAAACTAAAAACATATATAGAAAAGATCTCTGACCTGATTATAAAAGGTAAATTAAGACTTCGTCAACTGACAGGAAGGGACCCAGCAGAAATCATAGTACCTTTGACTAATGAGGAAATTTCCTCCTTATGGAAAGATAATGAATATTGGCAGAGAGCATGCAGTAACTTTTGGGAATGATTAGCAACAATTATCCCAAAAGTGAAAGGATAAAATTCATAAAGAAAACGATTTGGATCCTTCCACGCATTGTAAGAAAAACACCTATCTCTGGAGTTCATACATTCTACACTGATGCAAACAAATCAGGTAAGACAGGATATAAATCAGGTAAAATAAGTAAAGTGGTTCAAAGCCCTTACAATTCTGTACAAAAGGCAGAATTGTATGCCATTCTCATGGTACTTATGGATTTTACAGAACCTCTCAATATAGTTACTGACTCTCAATATGCAGAAAGAGTCGTCTTACACATTGAGACTGCAGAATTTATTCCTGATGGTACAGACTTAACTTCATTGTTTATACAGTTACAAGATACTATCCGAAAGAGGATTCATCCTATGTATATAACACATATTAGATCCCATACGGGTCTGCCAGGTCCTCTAGCACAAGGCAATGATGAAATTGATCGGTTATTGATAGGAAATGTGCTAGAAGCATCAGAGTTTCATAAGAAACACCATGTGAACAGCAAAGGTTTGAAAAAGGACTTTTCTATCACTTGGCAACAAGCCAAAGGAAATAATAAGGAAATGTCCTACCTGCTCATTCTATAACCAAACTCCTTTACCACCAGGCAGTAACCCTAAAGGTATAAAAAGAAATGAAATATGGCAAATGGATGTGTTTCACTTTGTAGAATTTGGAAAATTAAAATATGTGCACCATACTATAGATACATTTTCAGGGTTTCAATGGGCTACTGCTCTGAGCTCTGAAAAGGCTGAGTCTGTTATTACACACCTATTAGAGGTAATGGCCATTATGGGCATACCTGCACAAATAAAAACTGACAATGCTCCGGCATATGTTTCCAACAAATTGAAACAGTTTTTTGAATATTATAACATAAAGCACATAACTGGTATACCACACAATCCTACAGGACAAGCAGTAATTGAGAGATCCAATCGTACCTTAAAGGAAATGCTCCATAGACAGGCAGGAGTAACCAAGACACCCAAACACAGATTACATAATGCTTTATTAACATTAAACTTTCTTAATGCTAATGAAAAAGGACAAACAGCTGCTGAAAGGCACTGGACAATAGAAAGAACTTCTGAACTAAATCAGCCGGTGTATTTCAAGGATGTATTGACCTCAGTATGGAAACCAGGATATGTGTTACGTTGGGGTAGGGGTTTCGCATTTGTATCTACAGGAGAAGAAAAGCTATGGATACCGTCTAAGTTGATCAAGATCCGAGTTGAACAAGAGAAACATCTTACTGAAGAGGAATGACAAGTCATTCAACAAATTGGGTCCCACAAAATGTGTGGAGACCTCTCAAAGGTAGGGGAAGTGTTCTTTTCTTGTCTTTACAGTAAAACAGAGAACACCTATCTAGTTTTCTATTGGCCACAGGGCTTTATTAACAGTATGAGAAACATATATACAGAATCACATCTCCCATCAGACTATTCTATGTGCTGATGAAGATAACATATTCTGTTTCCTTTTGCTATTGGATAGGATATTCTATAGATGTGTTTTGGTCTATAGTCTTTGGTCTAGAGTGTAATTTAACTATAATGTTTCTCTGGATTTTTAAACATGGTGTATTTCCTTTGTGTGTGTATTTGTGGTATACTCAGTATAGGGTAGATATACCCGTGCACACATATCTGGAGGCTAGAGGTTGACATTGGAGTCTGCCTCTATTGCTTACCACCTTTGTTTGTTTTTTCAAGACAGGTTCTCACTATGTAGCTCTGGTTTTCCTGGAACGCACTCTGTAGACCAGGCTGGCCTCGAACTCACATTGATCTGAATGCCTCTGCTCCCCCCAACTCCCCCCAGCCCCAAGCAATATGATTAAAGGTGCACACCACTATACCTGGCTCCACCTTTTTTTTTTTTTTTGATACGTGGTCTCTTACTGAACCTTGAACTTACTGATTTTCATTATTAGCTGGCCAGTAAACCTCTCATATCCTTCTGCCTCTGCTTCCCAATGCTGAGATTGCAGGAACACACCACCATGCCTTGCTTTTTACATGGGTTCTCGGGATCAAATTTCAGGTCTGCATGGTTTGGTAACACACTTTACCCACTGATCTATTTCAGCCTCTGACTGATCTACCTCTTGATGAGAGTCAAGATATTGATATCTATGGATAATATCATCCAGTATTATCATTTTAGTGTCTATTCATCCCTTTAGGTTATGTTTACTTTCTAAAATTGAACTATAATGTTCATTACACACACACACATATACAACTATGTATACACACACATATATATGTATATATTAATTATTATGTCTTCTTGATGGATTTTTTCCCCTTTACTGATAAATAGAGAACTTTTTTTTCCTCTTATGACTGATTTATTTTGGCTTGAAATCTGTTTTGTCATATCACTGTTTAGTTACTGCAGATTGTTTTTTGATTTTGTTTGCATGGAATATCATTTTCCATACTTTCAGTTTCAGTCTGGGAATGTCTCTGTGGGGGAGGTGACATTTTTTTTTTTTTGCAGGCAGAATAATTGTTGGGTTTTCTTTTAAATCCAATTATTCAGTCATCTTTTTTTGACATTTAAAAAATATTTATTTAAGGATTCTAAATAAATGAAATGCCAAATTTAGCAGTGATGAAGTGTAAGTACAGCAGTGTTGTATGAAACAAGGCATGTCTTTTCAGTGTTGCTTTGCCTATTTTCTCCCTCAATTTTTAGTTTCAAATAGTCTCAAACTGAGCCGGGCACACCTTTTATCTCAGCACTCCAGAGGCAGAGGCAGATGAATCTCTGAGTTCAAGGCCAGCCTGGTTTACATCGCAAGTTCTAGGACATTCAGTGCTACACAGAGAAATCCTGTCCGGAAAAACAAAACAAAACAAAACAAAAACCTCTCCGTCTGATAAGTAATTTTAATAAATCAGACTGCATTATCTTTTAGTAATTGGAATAACTGGATATTTGTGTTTTCTTTCATCCAGAGACTGGCAAAAATCTATGCAAGGGCCTTGTAAACTTTGAACCTCGAGGTAACATTGAGTCATCCATGAGAACCAGGTGTGACTCTCCCAGGTAAATTGTAGAGCCCACACAAGCTAAGTAGTCAAGGTCATTAATTAATGAGTAGGTCTCTGTGGGCATCTGCAATGTTCCTTCATAAGAGAAAAAGTCGTAGATCTCATTCACAGTACTAGATTAACTCGGAGTTGAGGAGGTGGCAGGAAATAGAGGATGGCCTGGAGCATAGAATGTACCTAAGACTGGGAAGTAAAGCGTGCCAAATGGTCTTGCAACAGGGTCAAGCAAAGATTTATAATTGTCAGAAATAGCTAACTGCTCCCGTCTCTGCCCCTCTATTCTATAATGTTCTGCTTCCAGCTAAATCCACATCTTTTAATTATAAAAAGAAAAGGTCATATTAAAATGATTGAATAATTTCTGAATGGCATAGAACTTTAATTATTTCCCAGTGTCTAGTAAACACTCTTCTCAGTAAGGCAAAGTTAATAGAAAGTTTGCTCCCACTTTTCTGAGCTGTTCTGTATTTGGGATCAAGATGGAGGCAGTTTGGAGCACAGGGACTGTTTACATTTTGCTTCTGGCCTCACCGGGGCACCGGATTTCCTTTTCTATGGTAAACTGAACTGACCTTATTTTTTCCTAGCTTAGTCTGTTAAGCTAAAGTTTCATGTTCAATATTTACTTGAATATACTGCCATGTCAGTTACGAGGGGAACACTATCTATTGACAGGGGGGAACCAAAATTCTTCAGATTAATTTTTCTTCATTTCTTTTAAGAATTAAATTTTTTAAAAATTAAAATATATCACTTCCTCACTTCCCTTTGCTACCTGCAAGCTTTCACGTGTACCCCCTTGTTCGCTATCAAATCCATGACCTCCAATATATAATACATTTTCCTAAATATGTATGTACAACCTGCTTACTCTGTTTAACATTACTTGTATGTAGTATTTCAGGGCTGACCACGATGTTGGATAAACAACTAAGAGATTTCCTGAGGAAAATTATTTCTCCTGCTTTCAATATTGCTTAATTATATTGTTTCTTTGGGGATTTTTTTTTTTTAAAGACAGAATTTCTGTATGTAAACCAACAAACCACTGAGATTCTCTTGCCTCTGTCTCTCTAGTGCTGTGATGAATGGCGTGCCCCCACACATGGCTAAACTTAGTTTTTATGAGTGAGTATGCTTGATGACATTTAGTGGAGGAGGGTGTAAATTTAGGTCATCAATCTGTTTTGTTCATGTATAATTTTAGACACCGTGCTTTTTCCTCGGCAGTGGGTGGATGGATGGCAGGGAAAAGGAAGGCATAAGAAATTACAATGGGAGGATATTTGTTATATTGTGATATTAAATAGAAAGCTAAGTTGGAGAGATGGCTCAGCTGTTAAAGGCCAGGCTCATAACAAAAAAAAAAAAAATAAAATAAAATAAAGAAAGAAAGAAAGCTGAGTGATGAACAAGGCGTTTTTCCATCTGGCAGACCCTTGGCAGAAGTGAGCATGAAGCAAAGAATATTAAGTATAAAGTTCTCATTGTAATTAAAATGGTTCTTGTTCTTTAGTAATGAGTAAAAATCTAGATATTTACCTAGTATAAACTGACTGTCTTTGGGTGTTCTGAGATGTGTGGAAAGGATTATTATTTTAATAATTGGAATAAAATTATTTTCTTGCTACTATCAGCCCCTTGCTGTGTGCTTTATTATGCATTTGCATTAAAATGGAAAATCTGGCTTTCCCTAGCCACATATTTAAATATAACTCCAGAGATGGGAAATGTTAGAGTAGTCATTCTAGGGGAAGTTAGCAAATGGATTCTAACTGGAGGTTTCACATTGCCTTGTTCAGTTTCCAAAATATAAAGCCTTGATTCTGCTTCAGAAGAGCCCTTCACAGCTTTGGCCACAGTGGGAGTATGTGTGTTTAAAATACCTTTGAAACATAGAGCCACTGTGCATAGTGTAGAAGCAGCTAATGGTCCTGTGGCATTTATTTCCCACCTACACCCCTAATACCATATGCTACAAATGAATCACTTGACTTTCTCTAGTATTTGAGTGTGTGTGTGTGTGTGTGTGTGTGGTGTGTGTGTGTGTGTGTGTGTGTGTGTGTGTATGTGTGTATGTAGGGTTTGTTCCCATATACTTTCTACCAGGTGGCATATACTAGTTACTCTTCCTGTCATTATGACCAAATACCTAACGTAAACATCTTAAAGGAAGAAAGTTGTTTTTGTGCCCAGGATTTCAGAGTATTCATTGTGTTATGAAAAGACATGTGTAGAGTAGCAAGAAGCAGAGAAAAGGGAAGGGCCCAGTGCAACATTTAGTCCCAAAGGACTTTCCCTCAGTGACTTACTAATTGTAACTGTTTAACACCTCCCAATAATGCCATCATATTTGGAAGCCATCAAGAGATTAATCAATGCATTACTTCATAGCTTTCATGATCTATCAGTTCTGGAAACTCCTTCACAGATATAACCAGAGCTTTGCTTTTCTAACATCCCAGGCATTTCTCAAGCCAGCCAAATTAGCCATCGCAGAGTATGTGGCTGTGTGAGACTCCTTTTTGGTTAACATGTGGTAACTGTCTAAAGCTTTGTTAGTCCTTTGTTTTCAGCTGAGTGGAACTTGTAGCCCAGGATAAGCTTCTGATTTCAAATCAATCAAATCAATCTCTCTTCTTTCCTTTCCCCGTCTGTCTCTGTCTGTCTCTGTCTCTCTCTCTCCTCTTTCAGCCTGGACATTCTGAGTTCTTCTAAGTCTAATTTCAGACATCCAAACAGGTCCTTTGAATAATCACTACTCTCCCGGAGCCTCAAGACTCATGAGGTAGCATAATTGATGGGTGACGTCTCTAGATAGGGAAACCATGACAGAAATGCTTCCTAAACCTCATTGGACTTCTAGACGAAATTCAAAAGTTTTCTCAAGTCATTCTCCGGTCCAAGGATTTGGGATGGGGGCATTTAATTCTAAGCAGTAGAGATGGTTTATTTGGCAATAGAAAGGAAACATTGGTTATATTCAATATCTTATAATATATAATGGCATGTTTTCCAATGTGTGGTATAATGAGTCTTTCTCTGTTCCCACAGCCAGCTTTTAAATAATAACACAGAGATTTATTATTAATTGTGAATGCTTGGCCTTAGCTTAGGCTTTCCTGCAGCTAGCTCTTATAATCTGCTTTTATTTTTTTTATTTTATGCTAGACATAATTATACATGCCTTTTTTAAAAAATGAAAACAAACATTTATAAACAATATTTGGGAATTTGGGCATCATTCTTTCCAAACTGCTTCCTGCTGGTAGGGGGAGCTGTCATGGGGGATCCTAAGAAGATGCAGAAATCCTGGCTGTAGTGGTCTGCAAGGCTGCATTGTCCCATTGACGTTGCTTCAGGGGGTCTTCCTCGATCAAACCACTTTAGTCTGGAAGGGATCCACAGCTTTTCATTTTCTGTGGAAACAAAATTAGAAATCCTTTCCCCCAGTAACTTGTCCTTAGGCTTAAATTTTGAAGTCAAAGCATTATATATATATATATATAAAATTAATCCAGCAGCATTTCTTCTTCTTTTTTTATTAATAATATAATTTAAATATTTAACATGAGGATCCCAATTTCCTCTCCCTTCCTCCCTCCAACCCTCCCTCCCTCTTATCTTTTTTCCCCTGTGACATGCACCCTGGCCACCCTCTGCTCCCATTCCTCCACCCCCATTCCACTTTTAGGGCTATGCTATCCAGGTTGGGTCATGTAAATCTGTCAAGGCATTTGAAGTAGGGACTAGGACTTCTCTCCTGTCTCTAGGTTAAGGGGGTATCCTTCCATGGGGGATGTGTCTACAAGGTCCTTTTGTGCACCAGGAATACATCCTGGTTCTACTGTCTGGGTCCCTTAGACTGCTCAGTCCTTTTAGCTGAGACCCATATTCAGGGGGTCTGAGTCAGTCCCATGCTGGGTTCCTAGCCATCAGTCTGGGGGGCCCAAGCTCCTCCTTGTTCAGGTCAGCTGTCTTTGTGAGTTTCTGCAACCTGGTCTTGTCCCCTCTCTCTGCATATGGATTCTAGTTCGACTCAGTGTTTGGTTATGGGTGTTTGCTTCTGTTTCCAACAGGTACGAGATGAGGACTCCATGATGGTGGATAATTTAGTTGATGATCTCACTATCAGGGAAGGGCATTTATGGTAGCCTTTCCATGGTTGCTCGAATTATTAGTTGGAGTCAGACTTGTAGTTCTCTAGACCTTTCTTTAGGTTCAGTTTTCTCTTCAAACAAATAATAACTCCCTCTTTCATGTCTCCCCCCTCACCCTGACTCAATCTTCCTAGTTGCACGTGCTTTCCTCTCCTCCCCTCCTCTTTCTCCTAGTTCTCTCTCCATTCACTGCCTGCCTTTCCCATGTGCTCTGGGGGACTTGTCCCTTCCCCCTTTTGTGAGGGACTATATATGAATCTCTTAGAATACACCTTGTATTCCAGTTCATCTGGTGGTGTGTATTATAGGCTGGTGATCCTTTGCTCTACATCTAAAATCCATATATGAGCAAGTACATACCATGTTCCTCTTTTTGTCATTGGGTTACCTCATTCAGGAAGGTTTCTTCAAGTTCCATCCACTTGCCTGCAAATTTCAAGATTCCGTTATTTTTTTCTGCAGAATAGTATTCCATTGTGTAGATGTGCCACATCTTCTTTATCCATTCTTCAGTTGAGGGACATCTAAGTTGCTTCCAGGTTCTTGCTATTACAAATAATGCTGCTATGAACATAGTTGAGCACATGTCTTTGTTGCATGGATGTGGGTCATTTGGATATATGCCTAAGAGTGGAATTGCTGGGTCATGTGGTAAGCTAATTCCCATTTTCCTGAGGAACCACCATACTGATCTCCAAAATGGCTGTATGAGTTTGCACTGCCGCCAGCAGTGGAGGAGTGCTCCCCTTTCTCCACATCCTCTCCAGCATAAGTTGTCATTGATGTTTCTAATTTTAGCCATTCTGTCAGGAGTAAGATGATATCTCAAAGTTGTTTTCATTTGCATTTCCCTGATAGCTAAGGATGTTGAACATTTTCTTAAGTGTCTTTCAGCCTATTTGATTTCTTCTATTGAGAATTCTTTCTTTAATTCTGTACCCCATTTTTTGATATGTCTATTTGGTATTTTGTTGACTAGTTTCTTGAGTTCTTTGTATATTTTGGAGATCAGCCCTTTGTCAGATGTAGGATTGGTAAAAAAAAAATTTCCAGTCTGTGGGCTGCTGTTTGGTCTTGTCAATTGTGTCCTTTGCCTTACAGAAGCTTCTAAGTTTGAGGAAGTCCCACTTATTAATTGTTGATCTCAGTATCTGTGCTACTGGAGTTATGTTCAGGAAGCGGTCTCCTATACCAATTTGCTCAAGGGTACCTCCTACTTTCTCTTCTAATAGGTTCAGTGTGTCTGGATTTATGTTGAGGTCTTTGATCATCTGTTGTTACAGTTCATGATCAAAGTGAAGGGTGTCTCTATTTAAGACACTTTTGGTAAGACTCCAAGTTGCTTAGCTTAAGCCATGTGTGAAATTTATTTCCCTAGGAAATGCAAGGCTATGATTGGACAAGGCCTGAATCCTGTGTTATCACCTTTGTGGTCAGTTGGAATGGGTACATCCTGATTTCCTGCTTGCCAAGAACATAAAGAAGCAAAAAAGAGAAGGGATACTGTTTAGAACAGAACGCTAGGAATGTGGTGGAGTAAAAAAAAAAGTCATCACAGGCAACCAAACAAAAATTTTGAAAATTCCAGTTTGTTACTTCAAAGCATCACACACACACACACACACACACACACACACACGGAGAAACAGACTAGTTGAATATACAGAGTATACAGAAGCATTTAAGAATTTTTTTAAAGATTTATTTTTATTTTTGTGTGTATTTGTGTTTTGTCTGCATGCATTGCCTGCCCACAGATTCTAGAAAAGTATGCCAGATCCTCTGAAACTAGAGTTAGAAATTGTTGTGCACTGCCATGAGGTGCTGGGGACTGAACCCAGATCCTCTGTAAGAGCTGAAAATTCTCTGAAAACCTGAACCATCTCTCTAGTCCTTAGTTTAAGGAATTTTAGAAAGCTAGTTAAAATTCCTTAGCCAGTATTTTTGGTTGAGCCTAGCCTTTAACTGCTGAGCCATCTCTCCAGTCCCTTAGCCAGTATATTTTACAAGCCACAAAAAGATATAGAACCAGAAATATAATTACATATAATGTATACTAAAAACAAAACTTATATAGAGTGCATAATTTTAAAATGTAAACTTGTTTTGGCAAGAATGATATCTGAGAAGCTAGGAGAGCAGCTTTTCTCAACCACTGTGTACTGATGAATCTTTTATACTCCTACAAGTTGTTTTTGTTATATGAGTTATAGCTAGGTTATGAAGATGGGAGTTAACACTAAGATACAAAGATTTCTTGGTTTATTCAAAGATGAAAACAACCTACTATGTGTTAAAATAACATTAAAAGTTGCATTTATGAGGAGTATATGTGCATGTACATACGTGTGTAAGGATGTGCAAAGTTGTGTACTTACAAGTGAGGTTCAGAGGATGATATTGAGTGTTGTCTATAACCCACAATCTCTCAGAAGCCTGAAGCTCACAATTGCTAGGCTACATAGGCAGCAAGGCAGCCACAGTGAGTCTACTTGTCTCTGCCACCTCCAGTACTAGGGTTACAGGAGCATGCAGACATACCCTGCTTTATATATGAGTACTGGTTATTTGAACTCCAGTCTTCATGCTTGCACAGTAAGTGTTCTTACCCACTGAGTCATCTCCCTAGCCCCTAAAATAACATTGTAATAATAAAAAAAAACAATTACAATTTCTGTCACCAAGTCTAGGACATTCTTAATTGAAATGCATTTTACTTTCTGCCAGTGTATGTGAATGGTAGTATATATTAGTGTCTTTTCCCAGGTCTATGCTACAGTATCCAATAGTGTTCATCATTTGTACAAATGCCAACATTCTAGAAAGAAAAAAAATATTATTTCAGTATCAATGAGGAAATTATTTTGACCTTTCTAACTCCTTAAGAAGGTCATGGACATTTCTGTCTGTGAGCTACAAGTTGAGAATCAAAACTTTTGTAGTAGAGAGAAACAAGTAATTTATTTGATAAGTGAGACTACTAATAAATAATAGTAATCAGCCAAATTATATACAAAACAAATCATTCCATGATACTTTAATTTCCTTCTTTGATAGAAAAAATAGACCAAAGAGTGAAGACTATAACAGTACCACAACAATGAAATAAATGTTGAAAAATGATGGGTTACACACACACACGCACGCACGCACGCACGCACGCACTATACATACATACATACACACACATATTTGTGTGTATACATATATATATATATATGTGGGACTGGGCCTTGCTTTGATGATATCCACCCTCCTTACCACCATTTCTCAATCTCTCCTTCTCCACCCAGACTTCTTTTTCCTTTCCCCAATGCCTTTAGCCTTCCATAATCATTCATTTCATATTTCTGAGTCAACATTAATGTTGTTTTTAAAGTTTCCACATGAAAGAAAAAGAGAGGAAGAAAGAAAGAGAATTGCAATGTTTGTGTTTCCCAATTTGGGTTATTTGACTCAACATGATGACCTTCAGTTCTATTCAAATGATATGATTTTACTTTTTATCTTTTCATTATCACTGAATAAAATTTCCTTTCTCTCTCTCTCTTTCTCTCTCTCTGTCTCTCTCTCTCTCTCTCTCTCTCTCTCTCTCTCTCTCTGAGTGTGTGTGTGTGTAGCATTTTATTTATTCATTTATTGGTTGGTGGACATATAAAACACTTCTATATTTTGCCTCTTGTGAATATGGTCACACAGAAAACGGATATGCAGGTATCTCTGTGGTATGCTGACTTAGATTTTTTGGAATGTATACCCAAGAATAAAATCAGCTATGAGTTGAAATACACATTTTCAGGAAAGTCACTTATAGACTTCCATAGGGCCTGCATAGGTATAAACTTGTATGTTGTATGTAATTATTTGACCAGTTTGTCCCTACCCTCACCTGATGTGATTATAAATTGCACAAAGGGGACTAGGTCTGTTTTCGCTTAGCATTATAGATCAGAGCACAGCACTGGGCCATTCGTGTGTTGCAATTATGTGTCAAATGAAGAACAGGATAAATGGTAGTCTTGTAATGTTTTCTCTTGTCATCACAGGCCTCTAATCTCAGATAACATATGTGGAGAAATCCACTTATCTTTACATTTCTTAAATTCTTCTCACTCCCCATATCTCCTCTGCAGTTCATTTATTCTCTGTGATAATTCTTCTAGAGTGTCTGTTAGATCTCTGACAGACTGGAATAATTTGACTCATGAGACAGCTTCCAGTTTGTTGTACTGGAAAAGCTCTTCACAGAAAATATTTGCCAATCCCTTCCTTCCATAAGCAAATGTATTTGTCGGGACAGCAGCTTGACTTGAACGCAGTAGGTAGCCAAGAATGACCTAGAACTATTGGGCCTCTTTCCTCTACCACTGAAGTACTAGCTTTGTGAAAATGTTCCTACCAGAAATGCATTTTAAAAGCCCCAGATCTGTGTTTAACTTCCTACATTTCCCTGGACTTTTTAGTTAGTTACATATATAAAATGGTCATTGTGTATAAGGACTTGACACAACAGTGATGTTGGGCAACAGACAATCTTTCCATGGCATCTTCACAAAAAAACTTTCTCTTTTGATTTGTGGACAAACTTGTCCCATACACAGCTGAAATTTTTGACTCTTTTGCACAATAACAGCTAACTAAATTTTATTTTCATGATTTCTTCTTCCTTCCTTTCTTCCTTCCTTTTGTCTGTCTGACTGTCTTGTTTCTTCCCCCTTTCTCTTCTTTTGCTTTACATCTTCTTCCTTCACTCCCCTTGTCTTTTTACAGTACTTGGATGTAATCGTCGCTATCCCACCTCATACATGACAGGCAAGCATTCTGCCATTGAGCTATGTATGACACCTATTCAACCATACAGCAGGTCCAGTTCTTAGCACCTTGTACTGATTACCTCATTCATTCCTCACACCTCCATAGTACACAGAACATTGTTATTTTTTGTTTAAACAGATTAAGCAATGGTTATGCTGCATACCACTGGCACATTGATTATGCAAGTACTTGAGACAAAGAATTTGATCTAAGAAATTGCTCAAGACAAGCCTCCATGCTCTTAACCACCGTGTATTCCAATCTTGCTGAAACCTTTTCTCCAAAAGAGACATCTTATTCATGGTTTCTGAATAGAAAGACACTTTACCATGGTTTTAAACCGTACCACTCAATTTGAGATTAAAATATATAAGGGATTTTCAAATCCAATGCTCTGTAAAGTGTCACACTCATCCATTTCAATTGATGAATATCTTTATTATTGTTGGAAGTTAAATGACAGTGAGGAGGAAGAGGGAGAAGACAAAGGTGTCTTTACTGGGAGTGTTGCTTCATCCCAGCCCATTGCCAGAGTAAGGCAATGCTTCTGGGTATTGGTTTCACAGTCTGGGATCTGGTTACCTCTTACCAGTTAAGCAAAAGTATAAGTATCTCAACATTTTGCTCCTTTAAAATGGAACAGAAGCAAGCAGAAATCAATTAATGCTAAAACTAAACCAATACGCCACATTCTCTATGGTTAAAAACCAATAAAAATACATTCATTGAATGAAACAGAACTGCAGCATCTAACCCATTTTGTTTAGTTTTCTGATACTATTTAACAGATCCCTTCAAAACAGTTCTGTCACAACTTCATCCAAAACCAATGCTTGGTTCTACTTGGCCCCTTCCTACCTTTTAATCACAGTGTTATGGGCTCGAGTTAGTACAATGATATATTCTCACAGACAGCCCTTCTTCCCGTAAACTATTCATCTGATCTGAAGAAGAAAACAAGCTAATTATCCAA
Organism: Cricetiscus sungorus; assembly: GCA_030556225.1. Classification (NCBI taxonomy): domain Eukaryota; kingdom Metazoa; phylum Chordata; class Mammalia; order Rodentia; family Cricetidae; genus Cricetiscus; species Cricetiscus sungorus. The sequence goes on from JANBXA010000726.1 coordinate 35,190,969, forward strand.
AGTCTAACCAATTCATGCTCTCCTCTACTATCAGATAAACCATATTATTTTATGGCCGCACACAATTCCCATTCTATTTTCTGTAATAATAGCTGTACTATTTGGAGTCAGCACTGACAACACTAAGTTTCCATGTTCTCTGAACTCTACTTTTTCTTGCAATGGATACACTTTGTTTACACTTATAAGTCCATTATGAGACTTGGTTACTGGAAAATCTATTCTAACTGTGCTAGTAGCTATCCCCAAATACTTGATTTGATAAGGTTACTAGTTTAAGGAGCATGCAGATGATTTGCCCCAATTCCCACCAACACTGTTTTAATGTCAGAGAAACTTGTGAAGCTACAAGAATTTTCAACATGGCTAGATTTACTCAAAAGTTCCATTGCTCATTTGCAATGATGGCATAAGGTACATTTGCTACGTGAAAGCATATAAAAACTCTGCTATTGCTCCCCATATTTTTGCAAATTATTACACACATGGACATATCTTAGTGCCCCATTCTATGACTTACTTATTGTATGTGTGTGTGTGTGTGTGTGTGTGCGCGCGCGCGCGTGCGCGCTTTATGGAGTCCTTCCATGTTGGTCCTGGATATCAAACTCAGGTTAGGCTGGTGGGGGTGTGAGGAAGGGATGCCTTTATGGATTGAGCTGTCTTGCCAGGCCCTTAATGACCTATTTGAATTCTCTTGGTTCCTGGTTGTCAGATACTGCATAAAGTGGAACATTTTTTTTTTTCAGGCAAAGGAACAGTAGAAATATGATTCATTTGCTCATTTATTCATTCAACAACTATTCATTGTGTGCCAGCCTGTGGTCTAAGTAGGTGCTAAGTATTTTTACAGTGGAACAATCTGCTGTGAGAAGATTCTGCTCTTGTGGAGCTTACATGCTTATTAGGGAGACAACAGGAAAGTAAACACAGGGACTAGGGCATACTCAGTAGTAAAATGTTTGCCTAGAAGACACATGGCTAAGCACACGCACACACACACACACACACACACACACACACACACACACACACACACACAAACAGAGAGAGAGAGAGAAAGAGAGAGAGATTTTGCAAAACAACAATAAAAGAGATGTGCCCTGGAGGGCAGCTGGGGAAAGCCTCATGATAGTGTAGAGCATACAGCATTTGCTCTTAATGAAGTGGGAGATGTCAGGGAACTGAGTTCAAAGTGAATGGCATCAATGAAAACATTTGGGGTAAGACACTTCTTGAGATTTTTTTCAAGGAACAATACAGAAGCTGAAAGGGTTGAAGCAGACTGAAGGAAGAGGGGACTGAAACGAAATGCAAGACCAAACAACAGCTGGCAACCAGAGACACTGTGTGACCCACCAGCAGGGTTAAATTTTTTGAGCTTACAGTATGATAAAAAAAAAAAAACTAGTCCAGGAAGCTAGTCTCCTGGGTTAGCCAATGTCTGACCTGCTTCCTGGTTACTCACGTTCTATTTCTTTTTTTTCTTTCTTTTCTTTTCTTTTTTGAGACAGGGTTTCTCTGTGGCTTTGGAAGCTGTCCTTGAACTAGCTCTTGTTGACTTAAACTCACAGAGATCCCAGAGATCCTCCTGCCTCTCTGCCTCTTAAGTGCTGGGACTAAAGGCATGTGCCACCACAGCCCAGCGAAATCTGTAGCCCAGGCTGGCCTCTAATTCATGATCCTCTTCCTCCTTCAGCAAATCCTACTGGCATATGCCACCACAACCAGCTCTATTTCTTGCTTTAAAAGAAAAGACAAGACTGTTGGACCAGTATTGAAATTCTGTAGAGTCATTTCTTATTAAAACAATAATATGATGACCAAATTTGCATATTTAAGGCCCAATGCCATTCTAATAAAGGCATAATTGTCTTTTTAAAAAACTAGTCTTGATTTTATACTTTCGTTTTAGAGTTTCCATTTGTGAACTGGATGATTAATAGGGGTATTTTGTTTGGTATCTTGATATTTAATTGTGGCTGTTGAAACAGCTTGCATGTATCTGAATGAGCTCAGAAGGCTTCATTTTCACAGGAAATATGATTCAGAAATTAAATACGAACAGGAACTGATACATGTATGGTGTAACCGGTATCATTGAGACAGGCTAGCTCTGAGAAGATGGCTTGGTTTTTGGCACGATAAATGCCTGACATTTAAAAAATGCTTTCAGAGCTGTGATCTCATCGGACTCTCATAACAACCCCCAAGACATGGGGGAAGACAAGTGGCAAGCTGATGTGGTAATGGAGGGAATTTGTACAGTTTAGCCAACAATTATTCAGCACATGAGTCATTACACAAGGCTCAGACTCCTGGCTCTAAACATACTTATTGCCCCCCAAAATGGATCATTGAGTAACTTTTGACTCAGAGGTCAACATTCTGAATTGACCAAATTACGAACTTGTTCCTCTTACCTCCCAAGTGCATAAACACGTGAGCTAACAACAGAGGAGGGGCCCCTGGTTTTTCCCTCTCCTTTAATAAAAAAAAATCCCCAGAGCAGAATCATAGGCAGGATGCTGTACATCACTTGAAAAGCACAGTTCTATTCTCAAAGAAGAGCTGGGTGGGTCGGGCACTGACTACCTTGAAGATATCAACAGTTGACTGCAGAATCCATTTCCTACCCTGGCAGACACCACTCTGAAAGATGGTAGCAGCTCAGCTCTCTTTCAAGCCTAGTTTTGTTGTTTTGCTTTTGCTTGATGTTTTGACAGGTTAAATACATGTCACTTTATTCTCCACCCGTTATATGTTAGCATTTTCCTAATGATAGTTGGTAAAAAGTGAAAGTAACCCCCCCATACTGGCATAGTGCCCTCCAACAAATGAAATGCTGACTTGGACAGGAGAGCCATTTTTAGACACTGCCAAGAAATGGGTAACCCCGGAGAACAAAGAATTCCATAATTCTAAATTGCAGAAGTGGAGAAATAATCCATGAATCAGTAAATTTCTTTTATGGCAAAGCCCAAAGCCCTGTTCTCGGTTATTTCCAATTTCATCTCTACATTTTCCTCAGGCAAGCTTCAGATGAGCTCTCTGTCCTATGTTTCCAAGTCAAACCTCCCAGCTGACCTTCAGAATACGGTATCCAGTTGCACACTTGACCTCTGTGGGATGTTACACAGCACGGCCAGACTTCAAATAGCTTGTCCTAGCATTCTGTACAGTTGTCCTTAGGGATCCTTGAATATTTACCCGTTCCTCTTCCTAACCCCAAATCTGTGGTTTGTTAATGCTTTTTCTTCCTAAAAGTATTCAGAATCCCTTTCCTTCTTTCTGTCTCCATAGACTCCACTGGACTGTCACCTGTCACCTAGACGACTGTAGCACTCCCACATCTATAATCGCTGCCTTTCAATCTGTTCTGATGGCCTCGAAGGCACAGCTTTTTGATGTGGCCTATAGGGACTGCATGACATATGCTTTTTTGTCTCATCTTGAACTCCTTCAATCTCCATACTGTTTTAAATAAACAAATAAATAAAAAGCAAACACAACAACAACAGCAAAACCCAAACTCATAGTCTCCTTACATACCTCAACATAGCCTCAAACTTAAAATATACCTATCTCAATCACCTAAAATGACAGGTATGGGTCACCACTGAGCGACACTTAATCCTTACATTCCTACCCATTTTGTCCCCTGTGGATGTAGACCATTTGTGTACTTTGGTTTCTCTGTAAGAATTGGATACTTATTTTCTGTATTTCCCAGCTCTCTCTTAATCATCTTCCAGATCCAAGTTTAATCAATATCTTTAGTATAACTTTCCTTGGTTCCCTGACTAAGCCAATCCATCTATTACATGGTACCATAGCACCGTGTGGCATGGCTACTTGATGACTTCTTTTAAAATTCAAAGTAATTTATAAAACGGGGATGGTGGCAGCAGGGCACGCCTTTAATCCCACCTCACAGGAGGCACAGGCAGGTTCAAGGCCAGCCTCATGAATTCCCAGACAGCCAGGGCTCCACTGAGAAACCCTGTGTCAAAACAAAACAAAAACAAAGACAAAACATAAACAAACAAAAAAGAATTTATAGATCCACATCAGGGAGTGGCAGTCAGGTGGAAAGAGCTGTAGCCTTTGCCTTCCTTGTCAGAGGCTACATCAGCAACCCTTTAGTGAAGACTTCTCCCTTCCCTTTCTTCCACTCTCCTGTCAACCCCCACTCTCCAATCTCCTCCTGTCAACCCCACATTTCCACTCTTCTCTTTCTTTTCATTTACATTCCTTGTTTTCTATTATGCTCTTGTAGTTTCTGAAACACTCATGCTATGTACCACAGGCTGGATTGAAATTCACTACATAATCCAGGCTAGCCTTGTGACCCTCTTGTCTTTACCTCCCAGAAGCTGAGATGACAGTCATACCCCAGCCTCATCCCTTCTTTCTGTGAGATCTTGTGGATCCTGTTTCTAAAAACAGCCACGTCACTTCTTTCTCTCAAATCCTACAATAAAGGGGTTTGTCTGAAATACAAGTTGCCTACCTACTAGGGGGCTCTGCTTTGGACAGCCAGCCTTCCTTCAGGGGGCTGCTTCTTTCAAGGCCAGGCCAAGGAGTAGATGACCTCACAGGCTGGTGTTGCGGGTCTTGATAGCTTACTGTATGTCTCCATTCACTAGATGAGAGTTCCTTGGGGGCAAGATTTCACCATGGGGTTCCTAGTGCTTACCACAAAGCACACAGCCATGCTCCTAACAAACATGAGGAATGAATGACGAAGTATGTTCCAGTAAATTGGGTCAGTATTTTTTTTTTCACAGAGTACTAAGTAATAGAAATTTTAAGCTTTTCAATTCTTCCTTGAATTGCTGACTAAATTGCATATCCATGCCCAAATTCAGATAGCTTCCTAGGTTTTAGAATGGTATTTTCTGTGCCTGAAACAGAATGCTCCTGCCAATTTAAATAGCAGTGTAATGAGAGAAATAAAGCACAGTTGCGCGCCTGGAGTTTCTAATGTAAATCATTGAAAATATTGTCATCTAATTGTGCACCTGGAATAATTTGTTAACGTTTTTATTGTGTTTTATCTTCTTATAAATAGATAATAGACTGGTAAAAACACAGATCTATTTTTGAAATAAAATTGAACAGAGAGCACCAAGTTCTTACGTGTGACCTCACCTTGCACATGCACTAACATGCACACCCACTACTAACTCCATGCTCCAAAGTGGAGCTTTGCTACAATTGATGACTCTCCACTGATGTGTTAGTATAACCCAAAGTCAACACTTCACACTAGGGCTCACTTAGAATGTTGGATGATTTTCTTTACTCAAAGTATGCTGCAAATTTGTATTGCAAAGGAAGTCAAAATTGCTTTCTTTGTGCCTGTCGATATGATTAATTAATTTTTTTCTTTTTTTTGTTTTTAGTTTGTTGTGGGATTACATTGATTCCCTTATATGGAACTAGGCTTATAGCTCTAACATAGATCCACCATGTATTTTTTTTAGATTCTATTTGCTGATATTTTATTGAAGAGATTTGTATCTATCTTCATATAAGACTGGTCTGTAGTTTAATTTTCAGTTAATGTCATTCTGATTTTGATATTGATAAAACGCTGGCCTGTGAAAGAGATTACAAAAAAATTTAATTTCCTGGTACAATCAATCCATCAGTGGACACATTTGGCCCTGATGCTTTCTTGGAAAGTTAGTGATTACTGACTCAATTTTAGTAAGTTTAAAAACTGTCCACTTATACATGTGTATTTCTTCTTATGTTAGCAGAAGATAAGGATCAGTCCATTCTTTCTCAGATATTTCACTTCTTGTAATATTCCATTACTGTATTTTTGATGCCCACAGACTCTGAAGAGATGCTCTTGCTTTTATTTTTAGTATGGCACTTTGTGTCATCTTTGTTCTTTAGATAGTGTATCAAGAGACATATCTAACTTATCCGTCTTCCCAAACACCTGGTTTTTGGTTTTGTTTATCTGTTTTTAAATTTCATTAATTAATGCTCATTATTTTATTTCTTCATCTCTCTTTGAATTTAATTCTGTCTTCTGTTTTTGAGTTTCCCAAGGTGAATAGTTGGCTTATTGCTTTTAAATCTTTGTTCTTCTAAAATATACATATTCACTGTTAAAAATTCTCCTCTGAGGCACAAAGACCTTTTTTTTTTTCTTTTATTCCATCTCACAAATTTAATAGTTACATTTTCACTTACTTCAAAGTACTCATAAATTTCTCTTCAAGTTTCTTCTTTACCCTATGTATTGTTAGAAATGTGTTGTTAAATCTCTGGATATTCTGGACTTTATGACTTTCTTTATTCTTTGATGCCTAGTTTAATTCCGCTGTGGTCTGAGTGCATGCATTTTGTTATTTCTATTGTTTTAATTTGTTCAGATGTATTTAATGGCTCAGAATGTGGCCTCTTTTTTGGTATATGTTCAAGTGGAGATTTAAAAAATGTTAAACAGGCAGTGGTGGCTCACACCTTTAATCCCAGTACTTGAGAGGCAATGGTGTGCAGATCTCTGTGAGTTCGAGTCCAGCCTGATCTACAGAGCTACTTCCATGACAGCCTCCAAAGCAATAGAGAGAAATCCTGTCTGGAAAAACCAAAAAAAAAAAAAAAAAAAAATTAAATTAAACCTGCTTTTGTTAAAAGTGTATAATCTAAAGCCAGGCCAAGGTGGCACATGCCTTTAATCCCAGCACTTGGGAGGCAGAGGCAGGCAGACCTCTGTGAGTTCGAGACTAGCCAGCCTAATCTACAAAGCTACACAGAGAAACCCTGTCCCCACAAAAAAAATTTTTTAAAAAAGTGTATAATCTAATATTATTGAGTGAAACACTCTATAGGTACTTTCTTGAGATAGTCTTGGTGTGAACGTCAGGCTGGCCTAAAATTTAGGATTTTCATGCTTCTGTTTTCTAAGTACTAGAAGTACAGGCTTTTAGCCGGGCAATGGTGGCAGAGGCCTTTAATCCCAGCACTCTGGAGGCAGAGGCAGGCAGATCTCTGCGTTCAAGGCCAGCCTGGTCTACAGAATGAGTTCCAGGACAGACAGGGATACACAGAGAAACTGTGTCCAAAAAAAAAAAGCCAGAAAACAAAAGCAAAAACAAACAACACAAAACACCATGAAGCAGAGACAGCTGGAGTAGCTTGATTCAGAGAGCAAGGAAACATCACTTCATCCAACCGAAGGCTCACAAACATCCAGCAGCTTTGCCTGAGGCAGTTAGCTGGAGTTCCCCCATTGAGCTTCTTCTCCAAGGATAAGCTCCTGACCTTCCATTTCCACCATAGGTATGTTTATGCTGTGGGATAAACTCTGTTGCAAATGTTTTCTCCTCCTAGTTGTTCTCAAAGGCATGAGTGTTTATTCTTGTGCTATCTTGTTGTTCTTCCCTCCCTGAGTTACAGAATCATGGGGCCAGCATAACAGAAGACAGTGGGCTGAAATAAACATGCTTGAAGCTGAGATGAGAGAGGGCCCCTCACTCCCACATCCCGATTTCAATAAACAGCACACAGCAATTTATTTACCAGTAGATGGTATATTACAGGCACATACACATTAAAGATTGATAAATAATCGTGGAGAATTGGCTCTTATTATTTTGTAATGGCCTTTCAAAAACATTCTCTGTGTAGCCCCAACTGTCCTGGAACTTGCTCTGCAGAACAGAATGGCTTTGAATTCAGAGATCCACCTGCCTTTGCCTCTCATACACAGTAACAGATTTCATTATGGTAGCTTCATATATATGTTTCTTTATCATAGTAGGCTTCTTACAGACAAAATATAGTATGGCCTTGTTTTCCATCCAGTTTATAACCTCTTTTAATTGATGTATTTAGAACATTTGACCATTAAGGTAATTATTGATATAAGTGGATTAACTTACTATATTCATTACTATTTCCTATTTCTTGTCCTTGTTTTTTTGTTCATACTGCTGGCTCCTACTCTTTCCCTGATGTTAAAAATATTTCCGCTTCCTTTTTGAAAACTCTTATTATTTTATGTGTATTAGTGCTTTGCCTACATATATGTTTGTGCAGCATATGCATGCCTGGTGCTCACAGAGGTGAGAAGAGGATGTTGGGTCCCCTGGGACTGGAGTAATTACAGAGAGTTTTGAGCTGACATGTGGGACCTGGGAATCGAGCCCAGGTCTTCTGCAAGACCAACAAGTACTGTTAACTACTGAGCCAACCCCAGTCATTTAAGTTTTAAATGAGCATTTTCTATAATATATCATATTTTCTCTCAGCTTATCAATTACATTAAAAAACTTTTGGTAGTTACCTTACAGTTTGCAACATAGTTTTATAAATAACTCATTCTCTTTCCTTTGTGCATGTGCTTATGCACATAATTGCTTTTCTTTTTCTGTTGAGATTGCTTTTGCTATGTAACTTAAGTTCTTTGAACTCATGCTGGGATTATAGGTATGCACCACTACCCTGGCTCAAGCCTCTTTCAAATAAACCTCCACTGTTTTGTTACTTTATATCTTTTTTATGGTTACTGATATGTATTATACATAGATAAAATATATATTATATGCACATATAATTTAATACATTGTCACTATTATTTTTGAACAATGCCTCAGCTACCATTAAATTAATTAAAATTAAGAAAAGTTTTTATGTAGTTTAATTTATTTCTTTTTAAAATTTTTTATTTACATAGTTATAAATATCATATATATGATTCTTATGTATATATAATTCTTATATATACATAATTTTATTTCTTTCTGCAGAGCTTTTTTAGTATTTTATGTATATGAGTGTTTTTCCTGAAGAGTATGTCTGTATACCACTTGCATAGCTAGTACCTACAGAATCCAGAATAGGGCATTGGATTCACTAGGACTGTTATTACACATGGTTATGAACAGCAATGTGGACCCTGGGAATTAAACCTGGGTCCTCTGGAAGAACAACCAGTGCTCTTAGCCACAAAATCATCTCTCCAGCTCCTTGAAGAACTTAACATTTTTTTTGATAATATAAGCAGATCATTGTCAATAGACATCCTTAATGTTTGTCTGTCTGACAGAAATATTTGCATGATAAATAATTCTAAGTTGTTGGGTTTTTTCCTCTCCCAACTTTAAATATTTCAGTGTACTCACTTCTTATTCACAGAAATTCTTAGAGTCAGATGCTATTCTAATCTCTATATAAGGATTTTTTTTCCTTCTGAAAGTGGTGGTAGACACCTAAATACCAGGACTTAGGAGGCTGAAACAGAAGGATCATTAGTTTGAGGCCAGCCTAGGCTACTAAATGAGTCCCAGACTAGCTGGATTTGTTAGGTAGAACTTTCTCCTCTTTTCTCTTGTATTCTTTCACACAGTTCTTCCTTTCTTTGAGTTTTTGTAACATCTTATGCCTAGCTGCAGTGGTTTTAATAGTTTGTTTGATATTCATCCTTCCTGAGGTTTGCTTAATGTTCTGAGTGTATAGTTTAATGCCTCAGATTAATCTTGGTTTAAAACAAGGACATTTTGAGATAACTTCATAATTGTCCTTGAACTTGTGATCCTCCTACCTCAGCATACTAAGGTCACTGGTTAGAAATCAAACATGCTTGACACTAACCATTTTTTCTGTTCCTTTCTCTTTCATACTTTGCTATGTTATATCCTTTGTGGTTGACTCAAAGTTCCTGAACATTGTGTTTTATGTTTTCTGTGGGCATTTTTCACTTTGCTTTTCAGTTTGAGATGTGTCTGTTGACATATCTTTAAGCATAACATTTTTTTTTCCAAAATAAGGTTTCTCTGTGTAGCAGTTCTAGATGTCCTGCTTTATATACTAGGCTGGCACCAAACTCACAGAGATTCACCTGCCTTTCCCTTGTGAGTGGTAGAATCAAAGGGGTATGCCACCATTTCCTGGCCAAGTACAGTAATTCTTGTCATAGTTGTGTCCATTCTACTAACAAGACTGTGATGAGTATTCATGGTTGTCACCTTGACGACGTCTGGAATGAACTAAAACCCCCAAATGGAGGGGCACACCTCTGATGAATGGTTGCTTAATTTGAAGTGGGAAGATCCACTTTTAATCTTGATTTTTGAGGTGGGAAGACACACCTTTAATTCAGATCTTTTGAAGCAGGAAGATCTACCTCTAAGCTGGGACACACTTTCTGCTGGAAACCTATATAAGAACAGGAAGAAGGTTTACCTGCTTTCTCTTGCCTTCTTGGCAAGTCCGTTGATATTAGAACCTAGTTCTACAGGATCCTGGTGTATACTGAAGACTAGTTGAGACATCCAGTCTGGGCTGAACAATGGCATTCATTGTTGTATTATCTGGACCATAGCTTGTAAGTCATTCTAAGAAATCCCATATATATATATATATATATATGTATGTATATATATATATATACATATATGTATATGTATATGTATATGTATATGTATATGTATATGTATATGTATATGTATATGTATATGTATATGTATATGTATATGTATATGTATATGTATATGTATATGTATATGTATATGTATATGATGTATATGTATATGTATACGTATATGTATATATATGTTATTTTGGGGAACTCTATATCTTAGATTGTCCATCTATTCAAGTTTTGATGTGTTTGTCATTTGTCTCCATTTCAGAGATAGAACCTAGCTTCCCACATGCCATATAAACATATTACCAATGACCACCTCTAACCTCACTCATTTGTCCTTACTTGTCATGGTAGTTTGAATGAGGAACCTCCCCATTGACCCATATATTTGAATGCTTAGTCACCAGGGAGCGAAAGCATTTGAAAAGAATTCAGAGATATGGCTATGTTGGAGTAAAAGTGTCCTTCTTGGGGGAGGTGTGTCAGTGGAAGTGGGCTATGAGGTTCCAAAAGCCCCAAGCCAGGCCCAGTGCCTCTCTTCTCTCATTACTGATGCCTGCAGATCAGGATGTATGTAAAGCTCTCAGTTACTGCCCCACTACCATGCCTGTATGCTTCCCACCATGATAACCATGGACCAACCCCCTATAAATGTAAGCACACACTCAGTTAAATGCTTTCTTTAATAAGAGTTGTTATGGTCATGGTGTCTTTTCCCAGCAATAGCTCAGTAACCGACACTCAATTGTCTGCCCTTTCTACAGGATCCATTAATATGTGAATCATAATTGTTTTACATTGACAATCTGTTCCTTCCATCTTCTCTGCCATATACAAGTCTAAGTTATGGTAATTGCTCTGTGTCTCAAACTTACTTTTCACCCTTCACTATACTTTGTAATTTTTTGCTGAAATCGAAACATGAAAGGAACTCTGTTAATGAGCATCTATGAATTTGATGGTGAGGTGGGATGGAGAGGGGGAGCATTCTCTAGTCTTATGATTAACTCTTGGTCTATTAGTGATTACATGCCCCTAGGCTATAAATCTCACATCTGTCCCACCATCTTGAGTGAGATAGACTGGCTAGAATTGAGGTCATTCTGTATTTCTGTTTCCCAGATCAGTTATACTGCAATAACAGTCTAATAGGTTAACCTCTGGTAATAGTTTCTCTCGAGGACAGGCCTTGTAAGGAACAGAATACATTGGCCTTTTTCAAAATGGTTACTTTTCCCTCCCCCTACAGGAAGCCCAGGGTCTGCAACCTCCATCTTCACTGTGAGAACACAGAAGTCCCTGAGATAAATCTTAAGGAATTTCTAGCAAATAGATTTGTCCTCACTGAATGTACAGAAATCCATGAATTGCAATTTAGATATTTTTCTGTCCTGTATCAATTCCTTTGGAGGTTTTGAGATAGAGTCTCTGTATAGGTAAGCTGTAGTTCTCCTCATCTCCCTGTCTCTATAGTTTGGGGTACAATGACTATCCTTTTGACCATATATCTCTGACACCTAACAAGTATTCTTGATATTCCCCAAATTTGTTCAGTGTTTTGTTTATTGGGCAGGAAATCAAAAAATATCTTTTGGGCTTTGTTATAACATGGGCACAGACATAATTGCAGCTGTTTGATAAAATTCAGGAAAACAGTAATCTATGTTGAAGAGTAAGCTAGAAAATTAGACTCTTTATTATATATTAATTGTACAATTGAACAAAGAGTTCTTATGTCTTCTTGGTCATGCTTAAGTTTTCCACAAAAGAATAATATCAAAATTGGGGTGAAGCAGCAACAATGTTTGATTTCAGGATACCGAGATTACATCCCAAGCCACACTTTATTTATTTGCACTTAGTTCAATTTCTGCATCATCATTTCTTCTCCTCCTGTTATTAAAAAACAACATTCTTGGTTGAGTCCTTCACATGTCAGTGAGTGGCTGGAGAGTCCCTTAGTGATGCAATATTCATGCTCAGATGTGTAAGAAAATCTACTGACCTTTTTCTCTAGGCTTTCATTGTTTAAATTTCCTAAGTTCTGTTTTAAGTTACAACCTGCAAACTCCCCAAATGGCTTATCACTCTTATTTAGCATGAACATTTTGCTCCTCTATGGCCAATTTTAGTTTCCTTCTCAACTTACTCTGTTCATTCCCAGTATTTGTCCTTGTTCACACTGTCTCTTCTGCCAGATGATGTCCAGTCATCCTTTCTACAGTCCAGCTAAAATCCAGATTTTTCTATGAAGCTATCTACCACTGTAGCCTTTTGGAGCTATGTTCTGATGCTTCCAGTCTGCTCCTTAGCACCTCTCCATTGTGTGTGTGTGTGTGTGTGTGTGTGTGTGTGTGTGTGCTCAAGAGCACAAGCATGAGTATGTTTTAAATAACTTTGCTTTTTGTGTTAAGTTATGAAAGGGATACATCAAATGATGTATGCCCTACATTAACTAGTGCAGAAGAAGACATATAGCAGCAGCTTTTGCATGGTGCTGAGTATCCTATTATCTGCCATGCAGGAGTTTCTTGCTATGAATGGAAAAGCCTGCAGTCAGAGAATTCTTAAAGTTTTGCTTCACTTTGACTGTACAATATTTCTCTGGGGAGAGGCTTCATAAATGGAAGTTGCTAGAACATATACCACATCAAGTATAAATTCAATTCCCTTCATTTAAGGACTTCTACTTAGGAAGCTCCTGGTTTGCCATTTGATGTCATGAATTTCTTAGTGGCAACAGCAATGTAGTTATTAAAGAAACCCAGAGCTCAACTCTGATGACGTTTGGATATGTCAGTGTTCTATTACTGTGAAGTGACACCATAATCATGACAATTATTATAAAAGAATGCATTTAATTGGAACTGGCTTACAGTCTCACGTTGAGTCCATTGCATGATGACAGGGAACATGGTGTCATGCAGGCAGACATGGTGTTGGAGAGGTAGCTGACAGTTCTACAACTGGATTGGCAGGAAGTGACACTCGGCCTGATTTAAGCTTCCCAAACCTCAAGGCCTACCCCAGTGATACACTTCCTCAAACAAAGCCATGCCTACTCCAATAAGGCCATACCTCCTAATCCTGGTCAAGTAGTACCACTCCTTAATGGCCAAACATTAAAAAATAAGAGCTTATGGGGGGGATTCCTATTCAAACCACCACAGGATTCATGTCACTTTAATACCATTTCTGCTTACTCAAATCACCTGAGACATTTATTTTATAATTACAGTTTTTTGCTTTATCATAATCAGAATTGGTGCTAGTGTTCACTTGCCTATCTCTACAAATGTCTTAGCATGACATATACTGGTGAGTCATCTCAAGATTATTCATATTTGTTCTCTTGATCTTTTTGCATCATATTATGGCTATTTTCTGTGCCACACACTCAGACTAACAGAGCTTTGGATTTTGTACAGAAATAAACTAGAAGCTAAGATCAAATTCTAATTTCCTTGTATTATCAGCCCTGGCAACCAATCTTCTTCTACCTTCTACATGATAGAGGGAATTGATAAGTCTATGGTTCCTGACATTTCAATTGAGCAAATTAGTATGTATTGAATAGGTGTCTCAGTTACTTCACTATTGCTGTAATAAAACACATGACCAAGGCAACTTATAAAAGAAAGAATTTAGTTTAGTTTATGGCTTCATAGAGTTAGAGTCCATGATGGTGAGTTCAAATCTTTAATCTACAACAACAAGATAGAGAGACAGAGAGAGAACTAGGAATCTCATATGTCTTTGAAAACCTTAGAGCCCACCCCTAGTGACATGCTTTCCCCATTAAGGTCATATCTCTAACTCTTTCCCAAACAATTCTACCAACTGGTGACCAACTATCCAAATATAGGTGCTCATAGGGGCCATACTCATTCAAACCAACACAGTAGGTTTTGTAGAAATCTTTAAATTCTCAGGCAACTAGACATGTGACTAGAATTAATGGACTCTGTATTCCTAAGCCATTTGTCAATTGATAACAGTTCCTGCGATTCTTGGTGTTCACTGGGTTTTTATTGGTACTTACCACATACAAAAAATATGAATATAAGCTCAACATTTGTGAGGCAGATTGTGGTGGTTTTAAAGAAAATGGCTTCCAAAGCTAGTGGCACTATTAGGAGGCTTTGTTGGATTGGGTGATGCCTTGATGGAGGAAGTATGTCACTGTGGGAATGGGCTTTGATGTCTCATATATGCTCAAGCCGTGATCCGTGTGACACCCAGACCACTTCCTATTGCCTGAAAGATCTGGAACTCTCAGCTGCTTTTCCAGTACCATGTCTGCTTACATGCTGCCATGTCCTACCATGATGATAATGGTCTGAGCCACCCCAGTTAAACTTTTTTCTTTATAAGAGTTGCCATGGTCCTGTGTCTCTTTACAGAACAGAAACCCTAAGACACAGAGGCATGCAGATCTCTTCAAGGCTAGCCTGATCAACATATGGAGTTCCAGGACAGCCATGACCACACAGAGTGACCCTGTCTTGAAAGTATAATTAGCTAAATAAGCCAAAGAAAATGAGATGAAAAAAAACATCGTTGTTATCTAAAAGTGGTAAAACTCTGACTTATTAGATATCAACTTTCACAAATGAAATACTAGGAATGGAAAGAAGAAAGGGGCTTCCTGAATGATGTGCTTGTAGAAGGGTACACAGAATTTATGAAAGGAGATAAAAGAAATATAAACTACAGAACTTTTCTGAGGGTAGAACATCCCTACTGATTTGAGAGACTATGTGGCAGATACTAATGGAGAGCTATTTACAGAGGATCAGATCAGTAGCCAGTCATTATGCTTATAGACAAGATGGGCTGAAGGTCTTTCAAGAGAAATCTCATAGAGGATAATGGCTCAGGAGACACATGGCATTTTTTTCTTCTTTCTTTCTTCCTTCCTTCCTTCCTTCCTTCCTTTCTTTCTTTCTTTCTTTCTTTCTTTCTTTCTTTCTGTCTTTCTTTCTTTCTTAAGTCAGTTGAGCTTCAGCTTAACAAACATTTCAAGGGTAGGCTGTTTATACTAGAGGGAGAGGAAGAGCAAATCAAAGGAGAGAAACTAATAAAAAAAGAGACATCACTCCATGAAGAGCATCAAACCTTGAGTTAAGTTAAACATTAACTGCTAGTTAAGATTGCTTTCTCTGCACAAATTGCTATAGAAGTGGACTGAAAATTGCTGGGTTTGGCAGACATCATTGATTTGAACGAATGCCATTTCATACCTGTACTTGAAGCTTTCTCATCCATAATTAAATGAACTGTCTTTTTGTGACAAAGCAGCATTAACATAAAGACAGTATTACTTTTAAACTGCACCTATTGCAAAGCCAATGAAATGTAAGTTCTTTAAAGTCAGTCATATCACTATTGTTGTGTGATATTTTGTTTGTGTTGTGACAAATAAAGCTTGCTTGGAGCCAGAGGGCAGAGATAGCTACTAGTTAACCATAAATATTCAGAGGACTGTAGAGAGAGGAGACAGGAAGTGACAAGGCAGGGTGGAGAGAGGATCTCAGTCCTTTTGCATGGAGAAAGAGACAGGAAGCAACTGGTGGCTACTCCTTGTTCTTTGATCTTCCAGGTTCTTACCTAACTCGTGGTTTTAACTGATTAAGATTATTAGATTCATGCTCCAACTATGCAGCTTCCCCGAATAGAAAAACAAGTAGACCTATTAACTCTTGCTTTTAAGTAGACAAAGTTACAGACCTGTTTTGTTAGATAATGTGCTGCTTTTTGTCAAGTTGACACAAACTGGAGTCACATGGAAATAGGTAAGACACATTGAAGAACTATCTCCATCAGGCTGGTCTGTAGGTCCATCTGTGGGGGCATTTTCTTGATTCCTGATTGATGTGGGAGTGCTCAGATTACTGAGGTTAGAACCATTCCTTGGCAGGTTGGCTTGGGCTATCTAAGGACGGTAGCTGAGTAAGCAAGGAGAGCAAGTAGTCCCCAGTAAGTGGCAATCCTCCATGGTCTCTGCTTCAGTTCTTGCCTTCCGGTGCTTGGCATTGATTGAAGTATTTTTATTTTTCAATTAATTAATTTATTTATTTTGAAGTTATTGTTTTGGGGTTTTAAATGCTTTTTATTTCTTAATTTTATTATGCATACCAACTATGCATAATAGTTTCTTCTTCTTCTCTTCATGTTCCTACTCCAACTCTCCTATCTATTCCTCCCCCATCCACTCCTCCATTCAGAAAGGGGTAGGCCTCCCATAAGAGTCAACAAATCATGTCATATCAAGTTGAGACAGGATCAAGCTCCTCTCCCTGCATCAAGGTTGGGCCAAGGCCCTGAATGGGGAATAGGTTCCAAAAAGCCAGCTCAAGTGCCAGGGTCACGTCTTAATCCCACTACTAGGGGGCCACATAAACAGACCAAGCTACACAACTGTCATCCACATGTAAAGGGGCCTAGGTCAGTCTCATGCAGGCCCCTTAGATTCCAGTCTCTGTGGGTTTCCCACCATGATCTTGACCATGGGCTGGTACAATCCCTCCTCCCTCTCTTCAACAGGACTCCTGAAGCTCTGCCTAGTGCTTGGCTGTGGATCTCTGTGTCTGCTTCCATCAGTTACTGGAGGAGGCTCTCTGCTGACAATTAGGGTAGTCACCAATCTGATTACAGGAGAAGGCCAGTTCAGGCACCCTCTCCACTATTGCTAGGAGTCTTAGCTGGGGTCATCCTTGTGGATTCTTGGGAGTTTCCCTGGCACTAGTTTTCTCCCTAACTCCCAAATGGCCCCCTCTGTCAAGATACCTCTTTCATTTCTTTCTCCTCCTCCAGCCCCCAACTCGACCAACCCTACTCCTTATGTTCCCAACCCCAATCCTCTCCCCTTCCCCACCCTTACTTCAGCTTACCCAGTATATCTCTATTTCCCCTTCCCAGGGAAATCCATGAGTCCTTCTTAGGGTCTCACATACCTAGCTGCTCTGGGGCTGTGGATTGTAGCCTGGTAATCTTTTGCTTTGCAGCTAATATCTACTGTGAGTGAGTACACACCATGTTTGTATTTCTGGATCTGGGTTACCTCACTCAGGATGAATTTTTTCTAGTTCCATTCATTTGACTGCAAATTTCATGATGTCTTATTTATTTATTTATTTATTTGTTTGTTTGTTTGTTTGTTTGTTTGTTGGTTTTTCGAGACAGGGTTTCTTTCTATTGCTTTGGAGCCTGTCCTGGAACTAGCTCTGTAGACCAGGCTGGCCTCAAACTCACATTTTAATAATGTGTATGTGTGTGTGTGCATGAGTGTGAGTGTTTGCATGTGAGTGTGTGTATGAGTGTGTATGCGTATGGGTGTGTGTGTGTGTGTGTGTGTGTGTGTGTGTGTGTGTGTGTGTTAGAGGGAAACTTTGCAGTAGTCAGTTCTCTCCTTCCATCATGTAAGTCCTGGGAGATAAAACTCAGGTAAAATTTCAATACACTGATTATGTTTTAAAAGTCATTTATGAATTTAGAGGTACATAATTTAAGAGCATTGTACATAATATACACTTTCTGTTAGACCACAAAATAGCTGTATTTGCTATTGTGTAGGAGTGAAGAGTTGATTCCAGTATTTATAAATTCAGCGGTCTAGTGCTTGCTGCTTTTGCAGTGGACTAGAATTCTAGTCCCAGCTCCCATATCAGGTAGCTTACAACTGTCTGTAAGTCTAGCTCCAAGAGACCAAATGCTCTGGCTTCTGAGGGCACCCACATTTATGTATGTACTCACACATACAGACATAACACACTTACACAAATATGAACAAAGTCAACAAAAATACAAATTATGAAAATTAGCTGCTGTCTTGTGTGTCTTACAGTTGCACATAGATATAAATGCCAAAGTAAATGAGCACAACTTCTCGACCACAAGTTCACCTCAAGAAAGTTAGTCTAGTTTTATTTTCTGAGGTATTATTATCAACAATGTCTTCTGGGGTGCTTCAAGAACTATTTGTTTTTGAGATGGAGTCTTACTTTATGGCCATCATTGGCTTGGAACTTGCTATGTCCTCAAGCTCACAGTAATGCTTCTGCCTGAGCCTCTAGTGTGCTGGTATTATAGGCATAAGCTGCCATACCCTGATTTTTGAGAGCTTTTAGAAAACAATAATTTTAAATACATAACTTTAAGATTTTGATGCAGATCCTTTCCATAACTCATAATTGTGCAAGTGAAGTTCAAGTAATATAAAATCAAATATTTTACAGGAAACAGTATCATGATATTTAATCCATTCATCATAATGTAAGTCACCAAAGCTCTCATTCTAAAATCATCTCAATGGAGTTGGAAGGATGGCTCAATGGTTAAGAGTATTGTTCTTCCAGAAGACCGGAGTTCAACTCTCAGCACCCACTCACAATCAGCTCCAGAGGAATATCACAATCTGGCCTCTGCGGGCATCTGCATTTATGTGCACATTTCCCCACAAAGACAAATGCACATATACAAAGCTACAAATAATAAAAATAAATTTAAAAAAACCTTCCCAAAGACCAAAAGTAAAACTCCTAAGCTATTAGGCGGTATCTTCCTTTATTTAGCCCCTAGCATCTGCCATTTTTCATTGTGGTAATATGGAATCATACTATGAGCCTGGCTTCTTTCATTTATCATCCTGCTTTCAAGACTGATCCATTTCATACCATGGGTCAGCATTTCCTTTCTACAAATGAGACTATTCCATTGAATGGCTACAACAAATCTGGTTGTTCAGTTACCTGCTGATGGATATTTGAGTTGAAAAATATCTGACTTAGTTGCACAGTTTTTGCTCTTGTAAATAGTATTGCTATGCGTATGTGTACATTTGTTTTCATATCCATTCTCAGTTATTTTGGGTAACGATTTAGAAATGCGGTTGTTGGGTTATTCAGTAACTCTAGGTTTAACTTTTTAAGGAACCGATGCAGTACTTTCCCAAGCAGCTGCACCAGTTTGCATTCCTAGCAACGATGTGGGAAGATTCAGTTTTAAAATATCCATGCCAATTCTAGCTATTTTTTCAGGTGATATTTTCTATATTTGTTAGCCATCTATGTGCACATGAAATGGTATCTTCCCCTGTTGTTCTTTTGATGTCTATTTCTCTCATGATTGATGATGTTGAATATCTTTTTTACAAGGTTTCTTTTTTTATACCATTTTCAATGTAGATGACTTCCTATTTCAGAGTGTTTCTGAAACTTCACAAATTCTTTTATATAGTGCAGAAGATGAAAAGCGAACAAGAGTGAGAAAGCTAGTGCTAGGAAATTATATTTACAGAAGCTCAAAGGTCCTCCTGTCCCCAACTCCCAGGAATGCCATGTTTTTTTTTTTAATCAGCATTAAAAAGTTCCTTCTTGATATGAAGCATACAGGCTTAGACTATTTGCTGCTACAGCTAAACTAATACCACAAATAAAATGGCACATATGAGATAAGAAAAGCAATAGCAGGTGGAAGGAACTGACTATGAAGCAGATAAATCCATTGCACACAAGGGGTTTTGAAATGCTGAATGAACCTTTGTTGAGCACATGCATATAAAGCATGAATAAATTGGGAAATTTCGGAGGGATTCCTAAAATTCTATCAAGGAGAAGAAATCCTTTTTTTCTTTCAAATATTATATTTGCTCTCAGATGGGCATGGTTTCCCAACTCTTTAATCTTAGCAGGGTACAACAGAGGTAGGCAGACCTTTGAGTTCAAGGCCATAGATATTTCCAGGGCAACCCAAGCTACACAAAATAGAGACTCTGTCTCAAAAAACAAAAAAAACAAAAACCTGTATTGTCTTCCTCTGACACATTCTACATAAATTGAAAAGATTTTATTTTCTTTGGATATTCAGGATTTTTTTTTAATTCAACAAGCTTATTATAACAAATGTGCTTGTAAAAATTTTACTTATTATTACATTGTGAAACTTCTGGAACACTTGTATGAGGTAGGTAATGTGGCCCAGTAGGATGATTGTTGAGCCTAGAGTGCAGAGATCACGGTTGCCTCTTCCAGTTCTGAAATAAGAATCTTATAGGCTTGCATCAATTACTGGCTCCCTTGGAGAGTCCTTTGTAAATGAATAAAGGAATTGGACTGTAGACAATCTGTAAAGTATGTTGTAGCCCTAAAATTCCACTTGAAAAGATTACTGTTAGTTACTTCACATATCAAAGGCCAGTGCATATTTTTCTTGTTCGTATTTGTAGTAAGGGAAAGCTTGCTTCAGTCAAACCTGTATCAACAAAGCACGAGCCTAGGAACAGACTTTGAAGTACCAAACCTTTTGTTTTGTGTACTAACAGACAGACTTGTCGTATCGGTGATGATCTGTCCTTTGCCCTGAGGTTCTTAATGTGTGTTTTGCAATATGTGTCATATTTGTTTGTTTATAAAACACGGTGTAACTGGTTCTGACTGGATTGAGTTCTATCTCCTAGTCAGTGGATATAATAGCTGGCATCTTCTGAACTTTTCCAGTCTTAATTCCCTAACTTCTATGACCTAAAGTGAAGTCATTTTGACTTTCATATGATCTATGGTGTGTTTTTGTTTTCTACAGGAAGTACTAGGTTTTGAAATGCCTGCCTCCTTGCTTGTAGGAAAAGACGTAATAATGCTATTGTGATTCTCCCATGCCACCATTGAGGCCTCTCTGCAGGCTTTCTGATGTTGTAGGGTCAATTCATTACCTTTGGCTCTTTGTTCCAAGCACGATTATAGATAGGCTTATGCTCTGCTGTACCTAAATGCAACATAATCCTGCCTAAATAGATTGCATCTTCTTGACTGCTCCGCTTGCCAATGGAAAACTCAACCATCTCAGTTGAGTGTAGCGGACATGGCCATCCCATTAAGTAGGATCTTGTCCCAGTTTGAGAGGTTTCCCCATCTTTGTTTTGAAGTTAAAAATATTTTTCATACAATGTTTGGTGCAATATTCAAACAAAATATTTTCATACAATATTTTGATCATGCTACTTCCTCTACCCCAACTCCCAGTACATCAGATAAAGAAGCTATTAAAAGTCACAG
Source organism: Cricetiscus sungorus (assembly GCA_030556225.1). Classification (NCBI taxonomy): domain Eukaryota; kingdom Metazoa; phylum Chordata; class Mammalia; order Rodentia; family Cricetidae; genus Cricetiscus; species Cricetiscus sungorus. Next base: position 35,212,413 of record JANBXA010000726.1, read on the forward strand.
TCAAACAGTTACACAGAGAAACCCGTTTCAAAAAATAACAAAAATGTCACAACCAGGTGAATGTATGTGGGAAATGATCTTCTCATTTGTAGACTTACCAGTTCTCAATATTTTTCTTACATCTTGGCTATTCTTCCTTGTTCATTTCCAGATATACTTTCTATCAGTACCTTACTTGTGTTTCTGCAAAGTCTTTCTTTCAGTCCTTGGTCAGTTTCTTCATGTCCCCAAACAAGAGAAGCTTCTACAGGCTGATGAAAAACAGGGTGGAGGAGAGAAAGGCAAGACTGAAGCTGACCTATCATTTTAAATAAGCTCTCTCTCTTCTCGCTGTTTTCCCAGTATAATGTCGAAATACATTGTACCCCGGGAGTGGAGGGGGGCACGACAATGACGATAATGATGATGATGATGACCCAAACTCAAATTTTTTTTCCCTTTTAAAATTTAAATTTGAAACAAGCTTGTTTTACATGTCAACCCTATTCCCTCTCACTCCTCTCCTCCCTTGTCTCCCTCCAACCCTCATCCCATCCCCTTTCTGCTCCCCAGGGAGGATGATTCATTCCATGGGGAGTCTTTAAAGTCTGTCACATCATTTGGAGCAGGGCCTAGGCCCACTCCCATGTGTCTAGAGAGTATCCCTCTGTGTGGAATGGGCTCCCAGAGTCCATTCGTACACTAGGGATAAATACTGATCCACTACCAGAGGCTCCATAGACTGCCCAGTCCTCCTAACTAACACCCACATTCAGGGGGTCTGGGTCATCCTATGCTGGTTCCCCAGATATCAGTCTGGGGTCCATGAGCTTGCACTTGTTCAGGTCAGCTGCCAAATCAAATCTTAAATAAAAGAAATGACTTCTCTTTGCTCTGAATCAAATACTATTTTTGGCTGATGAGATTTTTAAAGAATTAATATGTTCAGTTTAACATTACATATGAGACTTTTCAACAGAGTATACATTTGTTTTCTTATTGGCCATTTATTTGTCATTATGATTGCAAATTGTTATTCAATTTCTTTTGAAAATTAGAGAAAGGGTGTTCTTGTTTGTTTTTCTGAGACAGAGTTTCTCTGTACACCACTGGCTGACCTGACACTTCCTCTGTAGACCAGGCTACCCGTGAGTGAAGTGAGCTCCTCCGGCCTCTGCTCCCCAAGTGCTAGAATTAAAGGCACGCACACCACTGTTTTGATAATGTGTCAATTACCTTAAATTCTATTATCTCATTCAGTGAGTTTTAAATGTTCCAAAAGTGAACAGAAACACAAATTTATGAATAAAATATTCATAACATATAATTTATAATACTGGAATAATTTAGAAACCAATTAAAATTTACCACAAACAGTGGATTGGGAGTGAGTAAATAAATTATGTGGGATATACATAATAGAGAATTACAAAATACTGTTATATATTAAGAAAAGTTTAGCAATATTTATAGCGTTTCTCTCGTGTTCAGTGTTAAGTAAATGAAAGCACATATTTTCATAAAGAATATTTTAAGCTGGGTGTATTAGTGCATACCTTTAATCCAGGACAGCCAGAACTACACAGTGAGACCCTGTCTTGAAAAACCAAAACAAACACACCAACAATGACACATATTTTCCCTGCAGTGGTGTCACATGCCTTTAGTCCCAGCACTTAGGAGGCAGAGGAAGGTGGATCTCTGAGTTTGAGGCCAGCCTGGGTAGAGAGTTCCAAGACACCTGGGGCTACACAAAGAAATCCTGTCTTGAAAAATCAAAAACAGAAAAAAAAAATCCTTGTACCTCTGCCTCCAGACTTCTAGTACGGGCATGTGAAAGCAATTTAGGCAACAAAGAACATTTTTCTATCAGATAAGCAAGCCTTTCTGATTGATATCTTTTGATTTTTGAAAGGATATGAAGAAACTGGCAAACACACTCTGGCTGAGACCTTTTCAAAAGACAGTTTGACAAGATCTTTAAAATTGTAGAATGTACATCCTCTCTGACATCATTTCCACTTACTGAGGTCTCCTCACAAAGAGGTTTTGTTTTCTGATTTTGTGGTGGTGGGGATTACTAAATCTTGGGGTATTGTGCAGGCTATACAAGCATTATGCCACCAAACTATTGCCACAGCTTATCTAAAAAAGCTTAGCCAGATACCAAAATATACATGTAAGGATATTAATTGGAGCACTATATCTAAGGGTGAAAAATTAAGAAGAATAATTTCGTTTTATTTATTAATTCAATTTTTGTATGAATATTTTCCTGCACATATGTATATATGTGTACCACATGCATACTTGGTGCCTGCCAGAGGTCAGAAGAGGGCATCAGATCCCCTAGAACTGGAGTTACAAGTAGTTGTGAACCACCACTTGAATGCTGGGAATTCAACCCAGGTCCCCTGCAAGAGCAACAAATTATTATAAATGACTGAGCCATGGTTCCAGGGCTAAGGCAAAACTTGAAATGTTAACATTGAAACTGTCTCTAAATAGCCTGGGTTAGAAATGATTCTCTTAAAATCTATAGGTTCACCTTCAACATATTTGTTTTAAATTTCTTCTCATGAAAGTGGTCTAATATAGAAGTAGGATGTTAGGTGCTAGAGAAATGGCTTAGTGGTTAAGATTTCTTCTGCTTGCAGCGTGGAGGTAGTGCATGCCTTTAATCCTATCACTCAGAAGGCAGAGGTAGGCTGATCTCTGTGAGTTCGAAACCAGCCTTGTCTACTGAGTGAGTTCCAGACAGCCTCCAAAACTACAGAGAAATCCTGTCTCGATAAAACAAACAAAAAGATTACCTCTGCTCCTGCAGAGAACCTAGGTTCAGTTCCTAGAAGTAGGCTGTTATGAAAAGAGGCCTTGCTTCTCTTTTAAGCGAGGGCATATAATAATAATCTGAAACTTGTTCATCCATATTCATGCTTTCCTAAATTTATGATCATCCAGGATTTTTGCTCAATTTTCCACTGTTAGAAATAGGAGTGTCTTAGTTTGCTTTCTGCTGCTGTGATGAAACTTTTGTTAAAGGCAGCTTAGGGGATTCAAGGTACCTTTCAGCTCACAGACCACCAAGGGAAGCCAAGGCAGGAACCTGGAGGCAGGAAGTGAAGCAGAAGCCATGGAGGAGTGCTATGTATTGTCTTGCCTTTTCAAGCTGCTGTCTTATACCATTTGCCCAGGGGTGGTACCACCCACAGTGAGCTGGGCCCTCCCAAACCAGTCATTAATCATGACAACGGTAAGCATGGGGCTGACAAACTGAGTTCAACCCCTAGGTCCACATGATGGAAGGTTGTCCTCCGACCTTTACATCCACACATACAAAATAAACAAACAAACAAAAACAAATAAACAAACAAATAAATAAATAAATACTGTTCCAATGACTTGCCTACAAGCCAATTTGATGAGGGTGTTTTCTCAATTGAGGTCCCTTTTTCTCAGATATCCCTAGCTTATGTCAAGTTTACAGCAACAATAGCAAAGATGCCATAAAAGCAAACTAACCAGGAGCTGGAGAGATGACTCAACAGTTAAGAACACTGAGCACTCTCACAGAGGACCTGGGTTCAAGTCCCAGCACCCACATAGCAGCTCACACCTTTCTGCAACTCCAGTTGCAGGTCTTCTGACGCCCTCACACAGACATACATTCAGACAAAACACCAATGCACATTAAAAAAAAAATTAACAAAAACCAGTGCAGAGATCTGTTTGTCTTCCTCAAACATTTTAAAAAGCAAGCACACAAACAAAAAAAAAACCTAACCAGTAGAACAGTATTTACTTTATACATCTGTGTGAGGATTAAAAGAACTAGTGTGTGTAATGTGTTTGGTTCAGTGACTGTCACATAGTAAACGCCTGATAAATGACAGCTTTTATTATTTAGACATGCTGCTAAATGTTTTCTATTTGAACAACAGACTCTTATATCATGTGTCATATAGGGGACATGTGAAGCACACAAATTTTATCATAATATTTTAACTTGAAGGATTGCAGACTGATAATTCAGACATAATTAGGGGTTCTCCATTTCATAGAATTCATAAACTAAAGGAATATTTGGACATTGTAGGACAAGGGATAGCATTATGCGCAGACAAAATTCTGTGAAGAAAGAAGCTGAAGGATTTTAGATCTTGCATTTAATTTAAAAAGTCAACTGACAATTAAGAACCTGAAGAATTGCTGTTCATTGCTGTTCTGGTTGTAGCTTCTTTTTTTTTTTTATTTAGTTTAAAATTCTCCTGTGGAAAATGAGGAGGTTGCACCTGAGAATTGTTTCAGACTTTTCCTCATTGTGAAAAAGTACCTGACAAACAAGTTGAGAGGAAGGACATGTTTTGGTTCATGGTTTCCGTTCAAAGTCCTAGGCTTTGTTGATTCTATTTGGAAAGGTGGAACATCTTGGAGGAAGGAGCAAATGACAGAGGCTATTCACCTCACAGCAGCCAGAAATCAGAGAAAGAAAGCAAAGGACTGAGAAGCAGGTATGACCAAAAGCAAGCCCCTTCATGTGACCTACTTCCTCTGGCTAGCTCCTGAGGCCTAAAGTTCCTACTGCTTTCCAAAACAGTGACACCAGCAAAGGACATAGTTCTATCCAAATGTACCCTGTGTGGTACATTTCATATTAAAACCAAAGCAGTAATTCATAGCTACTATTTCTACACAAATGTTACAGCAGGTGTTTTAGGAGCACATTTTCATTTAATCTTCCTTCTAGTGAGTCTTATGATTGAGATATATTATTGCCTCCAATTTGCAGGTAAAGAGTCTGAGATTGAGAAAGAGGTCGCATGACTTGGTGTAGGATGTAGATCCAAGTCCAAATCCTGGATGGTTTTCCCTCCTATCACTTTGCCTCTCATTGGCCTCCCAGCTATATATTAGTGGGTGATTCTGAGTAAGGCACATTTAAAGATGTTCTTTCACTGGCCATTTAAGAATGTGACTTATTGGGATCTTCTTGTATGTTAGATGGAAAGAATAAAGGATTTGAGTGAGTTACAAGATTGATGATCTGTCTTTTTATCTAACATGACTAGGCTAGAAGCAGAAAGATAATTTCTTAGAATTGATGACTTCCAGTATATTTCACTCTCTCTTCCTCTCATGGCTTTATGAACAATAGGACTTTTTTTTTCTTCTTGGGAAGCTTGCTAAAGTAATTTTCAAGGAACACTGCCAAAATTTATTTAGGAGACATAGGAGTTATTTTCTAAAAAGACATTGAAGGAGTTTCCAAAGAGACACTGAAATGATGTTCCACTACATTTCTCATGCCAGCAGCTGTGGGTGCTTGCACATGCTTGCACAAGTTCAAGCCAGTCGACCTGGCTTTGGGATTAGTTGGGGTGAGATATTGACAGTTGATAGATTCTGGGGGAAAGAGAGCTAATTGTTTTTAAGGATGTGGCCTCTAGTAAATTGACCAAGCTCTAGTGGGTGGTCTCACCTCATGAGTACATGTGTGGTACAAACACAAAGAAGACCAGAAGCTGGGAGAGGGGTGGGGAGTGGAGGGGTAGACCAGGAGCAGTTATGTGGAAAGAGTGGGGAGTGAATATGAACACACTCACTGAATGAAACTCTCCAAAAATTAAGTACATATTATATATTTTTAAATGTTGTTTCTTTCTAGAATAGGGAAGATCTAAGTCATTATCCAAGTCAACAGCATTAAAGTTCCTGTTTTAGGGCATTAGGGAGAGGGGTGGGGAGTGGAGGGGTAGACCAGGAGCAGTTATGTGGAAAGAGTGGGGAGTGAATATGAACACACTCACTGAATGAAACTCTCCAAAAATTAAGTACATATTATATATTTTTAAATGTTGTGTCTTTCTAGAATAGGGAAGATCTAAGTCATTATCCAAGTCAACAGCATTAAAGTTCCTGTTTTAGGGCATTAGGGAGAGGGGTGGGGAGTGGAGGGGTAGACCAGGAGCAGTTATGTGGAAAGAGTGGGGAGTGAATATGAACACACTCACTGAATGAAACTCTCCAAAAATTAAGTACATATTATATATTTTTAAATGTTGTGTCTTTCTAGAATAGGGAAGATCTAAGTCATTATCCAAGTCAACAGCATTAAAGTTCCTGTTTTAGGGCATTAGGTGACTTTCCTAAACTGATGAAATATATTCCATTAAAATAAATGATTATTAGAAAAGATAAAGCAAGGCTGCTTCTGTGTGCTAGCCACCAGTGACACATGGCTGCATTTGTGGCTGGGGCTCAGAATTTATCTCTGAGCTCTCTGGTCACTGGATTCTGATTAGTATGAGTTTAGATGTCATTTTTGGTGTAGATAATATGAAATTTGTTTTATGCTGTTTTATTTTATTTGAAAGCTGGCTTTTGAATTGGTTTATGGCTCTTCCCTCACTAGACCCAAGCAGATTTGAAAGTTTCCTCTATGTCCTGTCTATTCATGGGTAAATTTAAAGGAACCATGGGCATGATTCCCTTTTGGATTGTTATCACCTGGCTGGCTGCCATCTTTGATAGGATTGGAGAGGGCTAATGTCATGTAACTTCACTGTATTTAGGCAGCCAACTTTGCTGACAGCCATCTTTGCTAGGGCTAGAGAATATGGATGTCATGTAATTTCACCACCATCTTGTTTAAAAGTGACAACATGGAATGGGCCTACCAAGGAGGCAATAACAGGTCTCCAAGTTATTTTGGATTTTTTTGTATGATAATTCCTGTCCTGTCCTGGAAACAAGGTTTATGAAAGATACCATTTCAAAACAATGTTTTGAAATTGTATCTCCATGCTTTTTTAAAAATATTTTTTATTTAAATTTGAAACTAGTTGGTGTTACATGTCAATACCAGTTCCCTCACCCTCCTGTCCTCCCCTGCCTCCCCCCCACCAACCCCCATCCCATCCCCTTTCTGCTCCCCAGGGAAGGTGAGGCCTCCATGCTTTTAAATGCAAGAATGTACTTTGACCTGGCAGTTACACTTTGTAACTTAAAAGTCCCCCAGGTAATATTGGTTTTAAGGGGTCGTGGGGTACAGCTGAGGCTTACCAATATGTCACAGGGCTAGAGTATTTAAAGAGAGCCCAGTTGTAATGGTGGACCTTAGCAGTTTTGGAAATACTAGTGCCATGTGATAATCACTAGAAGTATCATCCACAATGAAATGGAGTAGGCTGAGATCTAGAAGACAGGTGATGTATATGCTGCAGATGGTGGGGCCAAAAAGGTTATCCTGTAAGGATGGAAAAATACAACCAAACTCTCCAATGACCCCAGGAATCTAGAAGTTTAAAAATACTAAATACCTTAAATTCCAGACCCTGCCCTCAGCCAGTAAATAGGGGAAAGGTCACACTCCTTGCTGCTTACCTAACTTTGTAAACTCCTTGTGAAACCCCTGCCCCAGTGACCTAACCTAACTGCCATTTGTCACCCCACCTAGGAGCCCACACAAATGCAGACCTCCAGGGCTATAGAAAACTGATTGGTTGGATGGTTTAAATTTATTGGTCTGCACCACGCGGGCTCTGGATGCTATGGCATGATTGGTTTATGATGCACGGGCTTTGTTGTAACCCTATAAAAGCTGTCTCAATTCTGTACTTAGAGTCCTTAGTCCTCTACCCCTGCGTGGCGTATGACTGTGGACCCCAGTGCACTTGGAATATAAAAGACCTCATGCTTTTACATCAAGACTGCTTCTCGTGAGTGATCTGGGGTGTCACCTTTCCTGAGTGGGAGTGTGAAGGTCCACGCTCTTCAGGTCTTTCAATCCAAGACTCTCAAGAAAACCCCAAGGATCGCGAATGAATCCCATATATTGGCCTTTGAATTGGTTGCACTGTTGGAGCTTGGTTTGGTGTAATACAGACTGTGATTGTGCCCTAGATCTTCCCTCTTGAAGTAAAAAAAAAAAAAAAAAGGTACTTTATTTTTGATATAGCAGGAACACAAGTTGAGAGATTTTTAACTTCTTTAAGAGGAAATATATATTATATTATTTATATTTTTAAAATGTTTCATATTATTAACATTTGAAATGAAAAATAAATAAAAGACTAAAAAGTAAGGCCACAGCTATGAACACCAAATACTAAATACCAGAAACTGGGATGTTTCTATATTATGATGCAGCAAGACAATGACCTAAGTAAGCAGTCTGGCAAAAGAAAACGTGAAGCATCTTCTCAATCTGTAAGTCTCAACCCTTTAGGGGCTGAAAGACCTCTTACAGGAATAGCCTAGGACCATCTCCTTGTTGAATGTTTGCATTGAGATTCCTAACAGTGGCAAAAATGTTAGGCATGTGGCACATGAGTTTAATCCCAGCCCTCAGGAGACAGAGGCAGGAGGATCTCTGTGAGTTGGACACTAGCATGGTCTACAGAGTGAATGCCAGGACAGGTTTCAAGGCAATGCATACAAACCCTGTCTTGGGAAAAAAAAACAATATTTCAACAAAGAACAATGACAAAATTGCAGTTATGAAATAGCATCAGGAATGATTTTGTGATTGGGGGGGGGATCACCATGACATGGGGAACTGTATTGAAGGATTGAAGCATTGGGAAGGCTGAGAAACACTAGCTTACCTTACCTAAAGTAAGGTCTTTTCTTCTTCTTCATCATCTTCTTCTCCTCCTCCTCCTCCTCCTCCTCCTCCTCCTCCTCCTCCTCCTCCTCCTCCTCCTCCTCCTTCGGTTTTTTTGAGAGAGGGCTTCTCTGTATTGTTTTTGAGCCTATCCTGGCACTCACTCTGTAGACCAGGCTGGCCTCGAACTCATAGAGATCTGCCTGCCTCTGCCTCCCGAGTGCTGGGATTAAAGGTGTGCACCACCAACGCCCAGCTAAGATCTTTTCCTGCCGAAGAATATATGTCTAGCCTCCTTATCTTTGCTAACTTTGTTAAACTTAGCTATTTTGATAAACTAAGTCATACAAGAAACTGTTATATTCTGTAATAGTGTACTATAAAAGGATAAAGAAATTTTCCAGTTTCTCTGTGGATTATGTTTATGAGTTTAAAGTTTTATTTTGATGCTAAAAGATCTTCTATTCAGAAACTTTTTTTGACTCAAACTTAACAGAGATAAACCTATAAAGTCCTTTTGTCCTTTTCCCAAGGTCTGACATTTAGACAAAAGCCCCTATTCCCTCAGAGGTTTGAAGAAAGTTCCAGATTGATATTTTAAAAAAGAGAGAGAATCTTTCTTTTTATCTCTGGCAAAAGGAATTGTGGCCCTTCCATTAACACAGGGCTGTGGTGCTTACTAACTTTTCAAGGGCAATGCTAGACTCTAGACATCCCCAGTCCCTTCTCACAAACCTTACCCCAGCAAGTCCTAGTCTTAATGAAAGCTAATAAGTGATTGTGAACTGTTAAGGATAATTAAGAAATATCTGACTAAAGTAAAGTCTTTAAAGAAAGAATAAAGTAATAGCAAAAGTAAGCCATACAAGAATGGGTGCCTGGATACTGTATGTTGCTTTTTTTGACTTTGAATTGTTTAATGCTGATGAGTGAATGGCAGATGCTGAGACATTGGATTGTGGAAAGAACTGCTGAATTAAACAAGCCTATATTCTTTAGGGATGTCTTGGCTTCTGGGTGAAAGTTAGGAAATGTGTTGCATTGGAGAGAGATTTTGTGCTTTTGTTTCTACAGGAAATGAAAAGCTATGAATTCCTTCAAAATTAATAAAGGTCAGATTTGACTGGGGATGACCTCCTGAGGATCTTGGCTACAGACTTGAGGGAGCAAGCCAGAAAAGAGTACAGGACAGGTTACATATATGCTGATCCCTCTACATGGGAATGGCTCTGATACTAGATGAGACATGACAAATCTTGTTGGCTTCAGAATCCTCATAGCAGTCTGGTTATACAGTCCAAATGGACTAATAAAGTTGACAGATTTTTTTTTACCTGTTCAAACATAAAACAAATAATCTTTAGCTGACTTGTGCACACTGCACATGCCATATTTGTGTTAACATATATGTATGTTACCTTTAGAAGTTTGTATGTTTTCAGAACAAATGGACTGAATATGAATAAAGACATGACAACTAGCCCAAATGATCCAGCCTCTCAGAATGCCTGAGTTACAGTTTCCTCAAAAATCTACATCCAGAACAACTTCAAAGCTGCTAGCTTAGATGGTCCAGACTCACTGACTACTTCAGCCAAGACTTCACATAAGCTCTACACTTTCTCATTACACAGAGCCTATACAAAAAATAATACAGCTGGCTCTCTCAGGACTTGATCATTATCCCAGGTTTTAAAGTGTCCCCTAGAGATGCCATCACCCCCCAGACAACAGGAAGCAGTATAGAGAACATGATGCCCACATTCCCAAGAGGTGAGGTGGGTGTTTTCTTGTCATTTGGTGGATGTTTGTCATAGTTTAGGGGCATTGGTTGCAAGTCATTATTGGTCATGCTCAAGGAGGAAATTAAACAAGGGAAATTAGATTCAGGAATCTTTTTCCAAGGGAAATGAGGAGGGGTATTAGGAAAGGGTAGATTATTGAACCTACTTTAAAAGCATTTATGATAAGATAAAAGGGTAGATTATTGAATCTAATATTAAACTAAAAAAATCAACTACTAGTCTCAAATATTTCTCCTTGGTATGGATTTTTGTATTTTTTTATTTAAATTTGAAACAAGCTTGTTTTACATATCAATCCCACTATATTCATATAAATTTAAGGTCATTTTTTGTTATACTGTATGTTCCTAGTCTTGTTTAGGGCATTGTAATAAAACAGTTCATTTGAAAATGTAACATATAATTAAGAAATATAAGTTAGTAGTTAGTCATCATGGTGGGTGCCTATAGCACTGTAAAGAGAACTGGAGAGATGGGCATGTGAAGGGCAATGCTTTGCTGCTCAGTTTACCAGGTGAACAGGAATGTGTCAATTCCCAGAACCCACATGGCAGCTCACAACTGTTTGTAACTCTAGTTCCAGGTAATCTGACACCTTCATACCAATGCACATGAAATAAAGGAGTGTTAAAGTTCATGCAAGTTTTGAGGACATTAAGAAAATGTTCTAAGGTATATAAAGGTCTGAGGATGTGAAAGCTTAAATAAGTTCTGAGGGCCTTAGAAAAATGATTTAGTATGTATAAATGCAAGATAGAAATAAATGATTTAAAATATATGAGATTTCTTTCCCCTTCTATGCTGTTGTTACACTAAGATTTCAAAAGTTGAGAGTTTTAACATTCATCAATGGATAAGCCGGTAGCGCAATGACTACTTACTGTTTAGTTTCTAGCTCAAAAATTTAAATTTCCTTTGGTTATCTTCTAAATATAGACTTAATGGTGCTTCTCATTGGGCCAAAGACATCTCTGTCAATCTATATCTAGCTCTCTGCACAGAGGAAAAGAATGTTCATGTGTTTTAACCCAAATCTATACCTTTTGCTAGGACTCAAAGATGAGAGAGAGTCTACTCCAGCTGTTTTACAGACACCAGTTACCTGCTTTTTTACAATGTGAATTTTAATACAGATTGGAATTGCTAATAATATCTAAAACTTCTAAGTCATTTTGTAATTCATGTAAACATCAGAGAATCTGGGGAGTCATAAGACTTGGATCCACCTTTCACAGGTCAAAAGGACTCCAGATAAGTACAGCCTGAGTTTCCTAAACTATCTATTCCTGTGGATGGAATCTCTGTTTCTCTCCTGATCATGGGACTCCATCCTTTTCCCAATTACCAGGGCTATAGGCCTGAAAGCTCCAAATGTAGTATTTTCCTTTAAGTCCCTAAATTTTAACTTCGTTCCCTAGTCTATATCTCTCTGAGCAGGTTTCTGCTAGTCTGAGAGATACCATCCAAGCATCAGCTACTGACTACAGCCTTGGACATGCTGAAAGCTGATGTGGACCAGTCTGGTGAATGTGATTGCCCCCTGTTTCTTCAGCTTGGTCAGCAAACTAGATACTTCTGATGAATGTTCTGTTGCCCTAATTCCCTCCTTGCCACTGACTAGCATTCCAGCCTTCCTGGGCCTGACAACATCCTAGCTTCAACATGAAGTAGTTATAGAAGAAAGTATATTACCCCTTGTTCCATAACAGACTGGAATGTTAGCTCAAAAAGAAACGCCTGAAATAGTTCTATAGTATGAAAGGGCATTCATGAAACCTGCTTTATGTAAAACAGAGAAGTTATTATATAGCTACAAGAGAAGATTGTTGTTTCTATATAAACCAGTCAAGTATCATTAGAAACAATCTGACACACACACACACACACACACACACACACACACACACACACACACACACACACACACACATTGTAAAAGGGGGGACCTGAGATAAAATGAATAACTAGTCCCTATTCTCATTTCCAGGTTCCTTCTAGATAGTAATTCTGATGTCAGCTATCCCATCACAGGCTTTCCGGCCCTTCTGCTTCTGCTAATTGCTGTTGGTTCTTGCATCACTGTTGCCTTAACTAGATGATAGTTCCTGTCTAGGTACCATTAAGCTGACATTTATTAGACCCCAATACAAACGGGTACCCATCCCAGAGTCAAGGATTTGAATCAGGATACAACTCAAAGGGGTGGGGAATGTAAGAGCTAAAGTTACATTTTAAGCTTTAATTACTATGCCTAAGTGATCCATGAAACAAAAATGCCTGTGATCTTTAAGCCCCTTGCTCAAGGACAGATAATTCCTGAAATTCTGGAGGCTATCATTTACTGGAAGTAAAAAGCCACGTGTTTTCACTCCCCTAAACAAGTTTGTTTGACCCATCTGTACCAGATGTGCTTGATCACATGTGGGCAGGAGATTCACAGGCAAGAAATATACCTGCCCCTAACTGGATGTAGGATGGAGGTATGTCAGGATGTATGCTGGTTCCTGATTAGACCAGATGGAAAATGCAGTGAATTACAGGTTTTCCTTCTTAAGCTGCTGCAAACCCTGACTCAGGGCTACTTCCTAGGAACCTAGCTACGGAGCTGGCCAGAGGCCATCCTCCTGGCCAGTGTTTAATTAAAGCTTGCTTCAAATTTGGCTTTAAACTGTGGTAGTGGTCTTATTCTCGATTGGCGGGATTAACAGGCAAATGCAGTATCACTGAACGCTACCTCCAGGTCTGTCTTTGACCAGTTTTGAAAAGTCACTTAGTTTATTATTTCATTCACAGTGAGATCATCTTCTAAGGTTTCTGATTTCACTAGTTGTTTCATGCTTACTACTAAAGAAAATATTTTGCCAGGTTATCAGGTCTGTAAAAATAAAGTTTGTTAATGGCAAACTCTAACATAATTTGTGTATTCAAATATTATTACAAAGTCCTGCTGCTTGTATTTGGGCTCCAGGAGGAAATTATTCTAGTAACCCAAGAAGTAAGTTTAAGATGCAAAGACTTGGTCCATAGTCAGCGAAGAACAGTTGTGTTCTGTCCTTCCATAAATAACTAATGCCAAGAGCAGCCTGGCTATCTATTTCAGCTTCTTATTACACAAGAGCAAAGTTAGCAAGGCCTAAATATCAGTGTCTGCTAACAGAGCAGCCTTGTTCAAATCTATTTTAACTCCCAGAGGCTTCATTTTCCTATGTTTTAAATCAAAATAGCTTTTAAATGAATTCGTGACATCAGCATACAAAGTAATGAGTTTCATTATAACACTTACATACATCTTTTGCTCTTCTTTGTCCCTATATCATCACTCCTACCTCTCCCTAGTGTCCCTCCTTCCCCACAGTACCTTTTCTGTCTTTCTATCATGTGTATCTCCCTTTTTACACTGAATTTTAAATTTGACAATTGTATCCTATAGTCCCCTTTGTTTCTAATTTGATTTTGGTGAGATGTCACTGAGTGTGCTACGTAGTGAGCCCTTGGGAGTGTAGGAATTCCAAGCTCTAACTGGCTAGTTGTGTGGCTGGACACATTGTTCATTTGCATCTGTTTCTGCACCTTTCAAAGCTAATAATCTTCCATCTTCCTAACGCATTAAAAAAAAAACTGCAGTGGCTCTAAAATCTCAGACAGCTGCTGAGGGGAGAGACAAATGTTTTGCCCTCGGGTCATGGGTCTTAGAGAGCTTTTCTTGTTTTCCTCCTTTTCTTCCCTCAGTTGTGCTCTCCCTCCCCTCTTTCTTTCCTTCCTTTCACCGTAAATTGATGTAGTGTGATCTTGAGACAGGCTGTCTTCACAATTAGATCTGCTTCGGTCTTCAGAGTGCTAGGTCACAGGCCTGTGCCTTTATCTCCCGGCTCCTGGTTTTGCTCTGGAAACAATAAAAAACAAGTTCTGGGGAAATATTTGTTTTCAGTGTGGGTGCATTTTTGTTCGGTGGTTTTTTGAGACAGTCTCATGCAAAGTTGGCTGGCCTACAACTCACAGAGATTTACCTGTCTCTGCCTCCTGAATGCTGGGATGAAAAGTGTACACCACCACACCTGGTTGTTTTCTTTTTTGCCCAAGTACCTCCTCTTCTTTATCCTGAATGTGGTTGGTTAGGTGTGCAGGAAAAGATCTGGTAGATAATAAAGGTGACTAGAAGTGTGGGCACTAATTAATAGTTGAAGTGGGAAAGATTTTGAAAATACAAGTAGCTTCTTGTTTGATACATATATGTTATGTACACGTGCGTATATGTGTATACAAACAAAATTCAATTGCTCCCCCCTTCTTTATTTATGCCTTGGAAAGCTGGAGGGACTTTGGCAAGCTCCTGAGGACTACTGAGTTCAGAAGAGTCAATTAAAAATGTCTGGGCTACACGGCTGATGATGAAGGAAACTAGAAAAAGGATTCATTAATTACAAGTTCTTTTCCTGCTTGGTTTAACAGGTTGGGTTACATGGAACTCTAGGTCTGTGTGGTGCCTGTTTTAATGCCATAAGGAAACTTTAAGTTTGTTGAAGGAGTGAATGTGTGTCCCTCCAATTTCTTTTGTATTAACTTGAGGATAAATGACAGGTCTCTGTACACTGTAGGTCCCTAGTAGAATATACAGCTAGCTAATAATTATCTGTTTCTGGTATTAAAACAAGATCTTATAAAAATAGAGATGACAATTAAATTTGTTGTTTGAAGTCCTGAACTTTCTAGGTCAATCTAGAGAAAGGAAAAGTACATGAGTGCCTAAACAATGTACTAGTTGGTGGGTCCATTGGAAATAAAAGGTGCACTCCAGCTTTAAAATAGTAACATTCAAACGAGCTGAAAAGCTCTGCTCTCAGGCAAGCGTACAGTTTGTGTCCTTTGGGTGCTTCTTAAAATTCAAAAAATTCACCTATTTAAGATCCAGATCAAGGCATCTGGGGATTATTTCTCTAGGTACTCGAATTTGAGCAAACAGCCCAGACGATTACGATACAAATTAAAGCTAAGAACTACTGTAGCCAGCTATCTTAAGATGAGCAATTCTGTGTGTGTGTATTTATGTACACCACACATACAGTCATTCTATGAGGAAAATGAAAACTAGTAAGTAAAACATCCATAATAAGCAGGGGAAAAAAGCAGCTAGTCCACCCTTATGCATCACAGAACTGGAAGAAAAGTTGACGTTTATTTCTTTTGGCGACGTGCTCTTGGCAGTTTGTTGTCGCTTATTTTCAATTACAATGTCTTGAAGCCCTGAGATAGCCTTTGGAATTTTATTTAAAACAATAATTTCTCAACTCTTTGGGGCAGAGAAAAAATGCCTTCATCAAGAACAGGCTTAGAAGCAATATGATCTCACAGTACTGACCTGACTTTTTCTTATCAGTTGTGGGCTCTTTTGCCTTGACTGATTGACTTGCAAAACCCTGCCTTCAAGAGACATTTCATAAGCCTTGAGGGAGCAAGGATCTTACACAGCTTAAGGCAAGATAAAAGGACGGGTGGCTTTGGCTCAGGCTTTCAGGAGTTAGAAGCCAGAAAACAGGGTTCAGATCCCTCCTATAGGAAGCACGAGGCAAGCCAAAGATAGGTATCTACTAAGGGCAGCTGGAAGATGACCTGGGGGAACTTTCCTCCTGGGTGGAGTCTTGGGCAGCCCGCTAGGGCGTGTGCCTGTTCAGCAGCTCTCCGCCATCGGGCGCCAAGCCCTCGCGGGCGGCTCTGCCCAGCACTTAGGGACCAGCATCGTGGCAATGGGCTCGGGGACTCTGTGAGCCTTTAGCGATCCGCGACCCTCTGGTAGCAGCCATCCTCCTTTGCAGCAGCCGCGAGCCCCAGCAGGCTCCGCCTCTGTGGCGGTGACGTTCTTAGCGAGCGGGGGCGGGCGCGTGGGTGGGCCGAGCCGGCGGCCGCCTGCGATTCGGCGGGCTCAGCCACACCACCGCGCGCCCCCGCTCCGCCCGCCCTCCGGGCGCGTCTTTTCCGGGCTCGCGCCGCGCCCCGCCTCCGCTGGCCATCCGGGTTGCGCGCGCGCCGCTGCGGCTTTTTTTTTCCACTGGCCTCCGCGGCGCGCCCCTCCTTGCAAGGCAGCTCTGGAGCTAGCGGGCACGCGGGCTCCTTTCCGCGAGCTTCCTTCCCCTTAAGGCCGGACCGAGTGGCGGAGACGTGGTGGGTGGACGAGGCAGAAGCTTAGGTGAGTGATCCTAGGCTGGGGAGACCGCGGCCGCCGGGTCGGTGCCCGGGAGGCCCCCCCCCCCACCGACCCCTGGCGGGCTTCGCCTTGTTCACCTGAGCCGGCTGGAGGTCAGGGGGGCGCTCGGCTTCCCGGCAGCGGCGGCTGGCTCCTGAAGCTCCCGGGTTTCGGTAGGGATAATCGCTGTCACTATCTCCTCGGATGCGCTCCGGGGATCTTCCAGAACACCGCCTGGCTCTTCCCTGTAGCTCCGTGAACCCGAGGGCCATGAGAACTCTTCCTACCTGGAGTACAAGGCTATGCCAAGACTCAGTTGCTGTGAGCACACAAAGTGCCTGCTAGACCTCCAAACGACCTTTAGGGCGCCCCTAGACCTCAGCTCCATTTTGTCCCCTCCCAGTCACTCAGTAACAGGGTCGGGGCACGAGCGGGGCGTGGGGGGGGGTGCGGGGAAGCGAGGATGTCTCACTGGCTCTAGAAACATCTGCCCTCTGCAATTTGAGGGGGGTGCCTTCGGTTTCGATAGATACCCTCTCAGCATCCATACTTTTAGGTATGTTAGCAAACAGCTGGATCCTAACTGAAGCATGCATGGTGGTGTGTTCTGCCCGTCTTCATCCCCGCATTCAGTAGGTATATTTAATATTAGGTTTATTCACTTCCTCTTCCTCTCATTCAAGTACCGAAAAGAACTGTGGCTGGTGTCTATAGACAGAAAAACCTAGGAGAATGTGATTCATTGCCCAACCGGTTACATATTTGAAATCAGACGTCATTTCTCCTTTTTTTTTTAACTTCAGCATCTCCTTCGAAGACATTTTTCATTCTCTTGAAATTAATTTGTTCCTTCGTACTTTTCATCTTAAAAAAAAAAAAAAGTCCGTCCTCACTCAGAAACGACGGTAAGGATCGTAATAAGGAGGAAATGAACCTTGCTGAAGAAGTAAGCCATTTGCTTTGCTGGTTAATGGTTTAATCAACCACTCCGTTTTCTCTTCTGTGAAAATATGCCCAGCTGTCATGCAGTTGGATTCAAGCATAACCGAGGTTCCTTCTCATGTTTTGTTTCTTAGACCTCTAAATTCATGCTTAGTAATGCATTGCTATGGACGTTTAAACTAAGAAAATCGTTTCCTGCTCTTACTTGTAACTTTAGTTTTTTTTTTCTTCACTTCCAACAAACAAGGCTTTCAAATGTTCTTGATATATAAATCGGCAAGTGGATATCAGTTACAGTGCTGCTACTGAACATGTCAAGCCAAAATGTGAACGTAAGGCCTCCCTTAAATTGCAAACTAGCTTATCTTTCAGCGGAATCTGCAAAAGCAAACCATGCTAGACCAATTTCCAAGTTGGAGTGATTTAAGCTTTGTGGGTTAAGAAGTATTCTTAAAACCAAATCAAATGATAGATTTTTTTTTTTTTGTTACTGAATTGGTCAGGGATGAGTGGAGAAAGAACAAAGAAACTTGCCCAATTAGGTGGCAAGAGATCTGAATCCAGACTCTGGAGATGTTCAGATTCTAGCCTCACTGTAGCTAGCTATACCAGCCCTTGAACAAGGACCTTCCTTAGTTTTCACATGTATACATGAAAATTAATATATGGTTAGCAGAGTGATTCATAAATACTTCATGTTGGATCATGTATTTTGAAAATAATGAGATTTTTATAACTATATATGCAATATAATACACTTCACATTAAGGCTGTGGCTGAATCTTGTCACATACATCACTTTAGGACATTTTCTCAAAGGTCTGCGTATCAAGTTATGCTTAGTTCTTAATTCATCCTGACTTAATGAGTCACAGCTACAAGTGGTAGTACATAAATGCAGAAGCAGTTTTACAAATGTTGGGTTAACTTCCACTTGCAAATGAGAAGTATGGGTACCATACTGAGTTTTAGACGCTCATGGCCATTAGAAATTTGTAAGAGGATGTGAACATACAACCTTAAAATTGTAATTGCCTAGTAACTTTAAGAGCATATATATAGGGTTGGAATGATGGCTCAGTAGTCAAGAGCAAAGGCTGCTGTTCCAGAGGAACCAGGTTCGATTCCCAGCATCCACATAGTGGCTCACCCCTGCCTGTAACTCTGATCTCGAGGGATCCAATTCCCAACACTCACATGGTGGCTCACAGCTGCCCGTAACTCCAGTCTCAAAGGATCCAACACTCCTTTCTGGCCCCTGTGAGCACACGGCATGCATGTGGTACACAAACATGTAGGCAAAGCACTACACATAAAATAAAAGATTGAGCTGGATGTTGTGGCACATAGATAGTTCTAGCACTTGGGAGGCAAAGTCAGGCAGATCTCTGTGAGACCAGCCTGGTCTTCATAGAAAGTTTCAGGGCTACATAGAGAGACCCTGTCTCAAACAAGAACAACAAAAATATATATTTTTAAAAAGCATATGCTATTTATAAATTCATTATACTTTCTTTTTTCTTTTCTTTTTTTTTCTTTTTGGTTTTTCAAGACTGGGTTTCTCTGTGGCTTTGGATCCTACCCTGGAACTAGCTCTTGTAGGCCAGGCTGGCCTTGAACTCAAAGAGATACGCCTGCCTCTGCCTCCCAAGTGCTGGGATTAAAGGCGTGCACTACCACCACTGCCCGGCTCATTCTACTTTCTTGTTCTTAGTGACTCATGTATTTTGTGGTAGGCCTTCAGGATATGATGGTTAAGAGAACAACACCTATTCTGTGAAATTGTAATCTGAGAGGATGGTGTGGTTTTAGTGAGATATGGGCATGTAGTTTATTTTTATTAAGAATAGTTATATTCAAGTTGGGATGGACAAAACCCCTTGAAGTTAAGCCTTGATAGGGGAGGAGGAGATAAGTGTATTATTTGTGGACTATTGGTTCTTTTAGTTGTTTTTGTGTTTTGAAACAGGGTTTATATAGACTTGGGTGTCCTGGAACCAGACTGGCCTTGAACTCCAAAGATCCGCCTGCTTCTGTACATTGAGTGTTTGGATTAAAGGCATTGCCACCACAGGCAGGCTCTACAGTTCCCCTTCCTTCCTTGACTTTCCTTAGGAGAAACATAAGCTTTGTTTTACCACTCTTGCTACTGGGTGATAATATATATATTTTATACTTTTTTTTTCTATTTTGATTATGAATTTTGGTGTTGTAGGTTGTCATAAACTATACCCTATAGCTGATTTCACCCAGTGTCGGTGTCATATTATAGTACAACTAAAAAGGCGAAGTAGTCTGTTCATCATATTTGTATCCCACTAGGTTTTCTTTTATTTCTAAAAATTTGTTTTCATTTTTAATTTGTATGTATGTGTGCATGCCCACCAAAGCCAGAAGAGGGCCTTGGAGCTGGAGTCATAGGAATTAAGAGCTGCCTGACATAGGTACAGGGAACAAAATTCTCATTCTGTCTGCAAGAGCAGCAAGCATTCTTAACTGTTAAGCCATTTTCCAGCCCCAGAATTCCACAACGTTTAGCGTGCAGTTTGTCTGTGTTTTGTTCTGCAGTGTTAACCATGTGTAGCTTTCTGTGAGCACTCCAGGCAAGTCACAGAACAATCCTACCCCACAAGGTTTCCATATATATATATTTACAGTCACCTTCTGTCTCTCAGTGCTCTAGTTCCCATGTCCCTTCTTGTCATTTCAAGAATGCTAAATAAATGGGAACACAGACTGTAACCATTTTAGGCTGCTTCCTACCACTAGCACAATTCCTTGGAGATCCATGAGATTTATAGAGACTATACTCTTAATCAATAACGTGTTTATTGAGTAGTATGGCTTGTCATAGATGAATGTTTAATTCACCTATCAAAGCACCTCTGATGTTTCTGTGTATGAGCATAAATTTTCACTTCTTGGATAATTGTCTAATAATACAATTGCTGGGTTATACAGTAGTTGCATGTTTAGATTTCAGAGTAACTTTTCCAAAAGGGCACCATTTTTACATTTCCATTAGCAAAGCAGTGTGTGGATTTTTTTGTGGCTGCCAGCTTTTTTACGTTATTGCTACTTTTTGCCCTTATGATACTCTAATTTCCTTTTAGCTATCAGTGTGTAGTGATCTTTCTCTTCAGAGTTTTTAATACCTTGATGGCTCATGGTCTGCACTTGTCTTTTTATTTTTTTGCTATATTTGTGCTTTCTTTTAGATTTTTGAGGTTGTGATTTCTTTTGGTTTTTGAGGTAGGGTTTCTCTTTGTATGTCTCTCTCTGGCTGTCTTGGAACTCTTTATGTAGATCAAGATGGTTTGAACTCACAGAGATCTGCTTGCCTCTGCCTCCCAAGGGCTGTGATTAAAGGTGTGGTCTGCCTGGTTTGAGGTTGTATTTTTGTTTTTCAGGACTGGGGTTTTCTTTGTATAGCTCAGGCTGGCCTTGAACTCACAGAGATCTACCGGGCCTTGAGGTTATATTTTAATCACAGTGTTTCTCCCTTCTTTTTCCTCACTCCAAATTCTCTTTTTTAACTACCCCTCTCTATTCTTCAAATTCATGGCCTCTTTTTTTTTAAAATTGTTACTGCATGTATTTATGTGTTTGTGTATATGCACACACACACACCCCCCCTAAATAAAATCATTGAGTTGGTATGCTGTTACTTTGTGTTTATGTTTCCAGTGCCAGTGGGTATAGTTAAAAAAAAAAAAAAAACACTTCCCTACCTAAGAATATTGCGGGAGGGGGCAGAAAGATTGTATGAGCCAGAGGGTCAGGGAGTTTGCTAAGTGATTGTGTCTCCTAGTAACATCAGAAACGCTACCTGTAAAATCTTACCAATGTGACCACTCACATGTCAACTAAGCAAGGAGGACACCAACAAACATGCCAAAGTGGACAGGGACTAGGGAGTCTACCCTATATAGAACTACAGGCAACTGAGGAAAGCTGGGAGCAGTGGAAGTGGCCCTCCCCAGGGAAGAATACACCAGTTGATTCTCCAGTGCCAAATGATCCACCCTGAAAACACACTACTAGGTCTGTTAAACTTTATTGTTTGAGAATTTCATACATCTATACACTGACTACTGATCACAGTTGCTCCTTCTTCCCCTCTACCAACTCTTCCTGGATCCCCACCTCCCACCCCAACACACCAACCAAGGAGCCTTTGTACACTTTTTTTTTTTTGGTAATATTCCACCAAGTACCATGAATGCGTGACTGTGGTGCCATCCACTGGTGTATGGACAACCTACCAGGCTACTGCTAGATCCTCAGTCAAATGCCTGTCATCCTTTTATCTGGTTTCATGTTGGATTATTTGAAATTGTTGAGTATTAGAAGTTCTTTGTATATTTTCGATATTGATCTTTCGTTGTTACATAGCTTGAAACTTTATTCTTTCCATTTGAGCTTGAAAGTTTATTCTTTCCATTTGAGGCTTGTATTTCCAATCTCTTCACAGGCAGTTTTGCAGAACTTTAATTTGGACTGCTGAGACAGTAAATACATTGCAGAAAAAAGATTGACACATGGCCTGTGCTTCTGGTCTCAAGGGGTCTTATGTACTTGCATTATTCAATGTTACTCCTTTGTGCTCAGCCTTAAATCCCGTTAATTTTTCTTGAAAGCAATGCATTTACTGTCTCAATAGTTCCACAGCTCACATATGTTCTTTGGCAAGTGGCTTTGAATCTGGTTTATACATGTTCTTACCATACTAAAATGGCTGCTATCCTTTAGGGCCTTAACGTCTAGTGTCTGCTTTACCGCTTGTCCAGCACAACATAGAATTAAACAGACACATAATGTGCCAAGGAGATTATGGGTTCCACTTTCTAAATTAAAAATATGTTGGCAAAACTATAATGTTTACAAAATTTTTTAAGCCATCTAAAGCACAAAGTTTTGCTTTTTTTAAAACCCAGTTTGAGAGTTTATTCCTGCATTTTGAGTAGTGAAGTTATGAATCTCAATTATATGCTTAGTTAGGTGATTTCTACTTACTCTAATATAAATTTGTCTTCACTGTTTGTTTTTCTTTTATCGTCACTACTTGTCATTTGTTTTAACTGTTTATTTTGTATGCTGTAAGGACAGAGGTCAGAACATTGCGCTACCACTGAGCTAACATCTCCGAGTTACTGTTTTTTATTTTTTGTTTTTTTTTTTACAGTGAATATTAGCTTTTGGTGATGCTTATACTATCATATTTTAAAAATTGTGTGTGCCTCTGTTATGGTAAGAACTTGCTAGATTGCTAGACTAGTGATTAATTTTCAGAATATTCATGTCTATGGTGATAACTGCAGTAATCACTTGTCTCTTTGCAGCTACCATTATCTGTTCCAGTCAGTGTGCACTTGGGGTATCAAATTCCTGCTAGAAAAAAGAGCAAACTGGTGTAAGTCAGGGGACAGAAAAACACTCGTCGAGGCCAAATCCTGTCTACCACCTGTTTCTGTAAATAAACTTTAGTTGGAGCATAGCCATATGGCTTCATTATGTATTGTCTGGCCGTGTTCACAGAGACCCTGTGGCCTCCTAGTTCTGTTTATTCTCTGGACCATTAGAGAAAAATTTTGATGAACTCCTAGATGAGGCAACATTAACTAGGGCCAATTTCTTTTATTTTATTGAGGAAATATTTATAGCCTTTGCTTTTCTTTGTTGTTGAGGTGTGCCTTATTTCAGAGTGAATGTCAGTTTACTCTCTGGTAACTAGTGCGAGTCTAATAGAGGCCTATGCCAGACTGCTAAAGAGTGAGCTAGGCATGGCTGTAGTTTTGCAGTAGAAACTGCTTTGTAATCTTTATGTACATGCAGTATGAGGCTACCAAGTTGAACTTCCACTGTGTTTTTATTATTTTGTTTGCGTAACTTCCTTCTTTTGTTAACTTGGCACTTTAGTTCTTTTAAATGTCCTAAGTGTCATGCTGAAAATGGAAATGAAGTTAGGACACTTGGCTGGACATTTGGAAGGAAGTGGATCCTGTCATATGCAGAAGTATAGTAAATTTATTTTTAAAGTGTAAGTGCACATTTAAAAATGAGTGAAAAATATAAAAATAGCCTAACAAAGTCAGAAAAGGCAAGTGGCAGATTTTGAGTGGGGATAGCTTCTAAATATGCTGTAGAAACTTTAATTGACTTCTGTTTACCTGATACACTGTATTAAAAGATGATAGTCATTTCTTTGCTAAAACTGAACAATTGCTGTTAGCTCAGTGTGCTTATATGCCTATCAGCTGCGCATTTGGGCTCTGCCACTGAACCTGTGTAGCGGGTTGTACATATTAGTGTGTATGCATGTGTTTTGCTGGGGATGGAACCCATAGCCTTCTGCATGCTAGGCAAATGCTTCACTACTGAGCAACATCTTCATGTAGTAGTTTTAAAATAGATGAGTTAATATTTTAAAAGCTGATAAAATATGACTGGGTGGAATTGGCATTCTTACTGAAACAAGTGAAATGATACACGGGGTGTGGGATTTGCTTTACATCCTATGGCAGGAGGGGGATGGTGATGGGGAGTGAACAGTGGAGAACCTTGGGATCATGGTTGGAACTGGTGATGATGATTGTATTACGTTCATTATTATGAATGACACTGGGTTGTTTTAGGAAGAGATGATGAGTGAAAATTGCTAAAAGTAATAACTAATTAGGTATGGGTAGGACAGTATAAAATTTATGTAAATACAATAATTTGAAAATTGTCTTGTATGCTCATTGCTTTGCAAGTATCTTCAGTTCCTTGACATTTTTATCCCAAGCATTCAGTTTAAATTTCTTTGCAATCAAGAGAAACATATTGGCTTCTTGGTCTTATATCAAAAGTTTGGTGAATGAGTGTACCTTTGCCACTGATAAAATGAAATGAAGATAACCTGAAGTGTTTGCTGTGTGATGCATTAAGAAAAGTTTTTCACTTGAATTGACCTTTCATGTTAACTGTTCTAATTCAAATTAGATACGGGGATTTCTGTATAATAAGCCTAATATGTAATGAACCTATTAATAGAAGTTCGTGCAGATAATTACTTTTTTGAAGTGTGGATGTGAATTTAGAAAAAGCAGCAGAGGGCTGTGAATTGGTATCTTTCAGCTAGATAAATAAAATGGATATGAAAGAAAAGATCAAGTTTGTCTGATTAACTAGGGAAATATAAACCATTTGCAACAGATACATTGCTAGAAATTAAATATAACAGTTTGAGCAAATGGGACTTGCACTATGTAACTTTGTGATAAAGAATTTCTATCTGAATCCTCTCATTTAAAAATGTACACATATTTTACCAGGTGTGGCGGCCCCTGCACTTAATCCCAGCTTTTAGAGGCCAAGGCAGGAAGATATCTGTTGATTGAGTTGGATGTCAACTGCATAGTGAGCCGCTAGGTCAGTCATGGCTGCATAGAGTCTCAGAAAACCAAAAAAAAAATTTGTATAAATATGTTGCTGTGGTATATAGTATTCTAGAACAAAGAAAAAGAAAAATTCCTATCAGTGACCTAGATGAACTGACACAGGAATTCTAGAATACAGTAAAGGAGTTACAGAATGTTGTAGACCATGATTTCACTTATCTAAAGGTAAATAGACCTTATCATGTGTATAGATAATAAAAAAAGGTATGATTGATAACATACTGCAGTGTAGTTATCTCTAGTGGAAAAGGGAGTGGTGTTAGAGGAAATCTGCTATTCTATATAAATCTGAAGTGTATTTAACATTTTTAATTGCTGTTTTATTGGTAGTTGTACAAGTTAAGAAACATTTGCCCACTGGAGAATGCTAATGATTAGTATATAGCAAATGTAATGGCTTGTACTGAGTGAGCGTTCAGGTGTTTTACCAAATGTAACTTTTTCTCCCAAGGAGAATCTTCTAAATTTCTACTTTGAAAATATGAATACAAAGATTTAATACTGTGTTCAGGTCCATTGTTAACTTTCTGATATAGATGCTTGTACATACATGTTTACATACATACAGACTCTTAGTATTCGTGTATACAAATACATCTATACTGTGTACAAAATGAGTTATTCTACATACTGATTTGTAACTTTCCTTTTACAGTGTACTGTAGGCATCTTTGAGGATTGGTGACTATAGAAGTGAAATAGATGCCTTATGAGAAAATAAGGCAGATAATGCTGTGTAAATGTAGTGTTTTCATAAAAATATAAGAATATCTGGTTTCTTGGAGAAACTGTAATCTTGGAGGAAAAGTTAAAGTCACCAAAAGTAAATGACCAAGGAAGTCGGGGTTTTTTTTTTTTGTTTTGTTTTTTGTTTTTCTTTTTTAAGGCAGGGTTTCTCTATAACTTTGGAAGCTATCCTGGATCTTGCTTTTTAGACCAGGCTGGCCACGAACTCACAGAGATGTGCCTGTCTCTGCTGGGATTAAACGCATGCACTATTACTGCTTGGCTGACCAACAAAGTTTTATGTTCTCAATGTCAAGCCAGTTCAGATGGTTTTCAATTCAAGTATGAACAAGTTGCAGATGTGTGTCACTTTATGGTGACTATATTCTAAGAAATGTGTTGGTTGTTTTCATCATTGTGTTAACATCATAGGTTGTATTTATGCAAAGCTAGCGGTAGAGGCCCATTGTATCTGTAGTGTATGTAATTGCATTCTGTGGTTCAATTATGACCGGAACACAATGGGTTTGCTTACACCAACGACATCACAAATGTGACTAATGGATTTTTCTGCAACCTTACAAGGTAGGTATTTGTGAACTTCATTATAGTCCCATAGAGCCACCATATATTTATCCTGCTGTGATGGTAATATCTATACAGACTTTACCTGTATTAAAATTGTAGTTTTATGTCAGGGGTTAAGGGTGCATTCTATGCAAACATGAGGGTTGAATTCAAATCCTCTTGTAAAAAAGCTGGGCAAGGTTGAATGACTCCCTATAACCCCAGTGTTAGGGAGTGGGGTGAGGGTGGAGATGGCAACAGGAGGCTCGCTGGCTTTCTGGTCATAAGCCTCGTTCCAGTTTCTGTGACAGGCACTCTCTCAAGGAAATAAGGTAGAGCAAGACACCTAATGTCTCCTGGCTTCTACATATATGTGGGTGATGCTCCTGCATATACATAACATATGTGCACATATACCATACCCGCACATATACATAGATTCCACACAAGCACACTATTATTGGTACCGTGATGAGGTATAAGTGCACTATGTGGAATGTTATTAAGTTTCTGCGTGTGTGAACTTGTATTCTAGGGAAGAATCTTCCAATTGAACCTGTGTGCTTACAGAAGAAAACAGTAGCTATGTCCAGATTTTGTATGTGGTAAACTTTTTTGCAACTTAGAGAGGTAAAGGAAAATCTAGATATTGGTAACAACATGAATCTTTTGTCTATGTAGGATATAAAACTGAGAATTGGGAGAAATGTGTTCGAGGATCAACTTTGATTTGGTTGATTTGTGCATGTGTGTCTGTATCCTGTTTTCTCATGAAGCATTAATTAAACAAATAAGAAGAGCCATTTTAATCCCCCGAGTTTGTGTTGTGGGGCCTAGAAGCAAAAATGTGCTATTTTTGTTGCTCTTCTTTCTGAGCCAGGTTCTCACTGTACAGCCCCAAAACTAACTGTTCCAGGTTGGCCTCAAACTCATGTCAGGCCCCTGCCTTAGCCTCTCAAATGCTAGGATTATAGGAGGATGCCACCAACCCTAGGTAAAATTTATTATTATTTTTTATGGTTATTTTGTTCCTTTATTCATTTTCCACAAATTCAGTAGGACATTTTATTTAACTGCCGATAGGCTGTTGAGCATTACTTATACTTAAAATGTGTTAGGCATCTCTGCCTCTCAGTTAAATAGAAAGTTTAAAACAGCTCTCAGACAGGAAACAGGAACTTGGCGAATGAGCTTAAAATTCATGCCTTTGAGAAGATAGAAGGCAGAGTAATACAGGACAAGGATGAATCCAAGTAAGAGATGCTCAGTAATACAGGACGAGGATGAAGCCAAGTAAAAGATGCTGTGTTCCACATGGCTGCTGAAGCTGTGGAGTCAAGAAGTCAGCTAGAAGGATAGCTTTACTGGAGGGTTGAACTAAGTAGTAGTCATAACCCTTGCCAGGCAAATATGTTTCAGAAAAGTAGAGCAAAATAGGCCAGCCTTTAAGATCTTTTGTGGAATATTTGGGGTGCAGAGAGTATCAAGTACCAAGACAAGAACAAAAAGGTTTTAGAGATTATTGGGATTCTCTATACCCAGACAATTTTTTTTTTAACAAAATGTATCCATTGCTTTTTTTCTGTTGCTGTGATAAAATACCATGACCAAAAGCAACTTAGGGGAAAAGTGTTCCTGGGCTTTACAGCTCTAGAGGGCTAGGAGACCATCATGACAGGGAGGCATGGTGGAAAGGGGCAGACATGGCAGCAGGAACAGTAAGCTGAGAAATTACATCGTCAACCTTCAACATGAAGCAGAGAGGGTGAATTGAAAGTGCTGCCTGTCAAAGCCCACCTGAGTGATAGACTTGCAACTATCAACTTGCAAGTTGTGGCACTTCCGCAAACAGTGCCCTCCCCAAGGGGCCAAGTGTTCACATACCTGACCCCGTGGAGGATATTCTCCTTCAGACCATCACACAGAGATAGGTTAGAATTTCTTGGAGGCAAGCTGTTCCTGTAATTGGAACGTAGAAAGGGCAAGGCTCAGGTGCACCTTTTGTGAGTTATGCAATCCTTAATTGGGAAGCCATGTGGTGTTTATTTCCACAAATAGAAATGTTGGCATTAGCATCTTCATTCAAACACAATTATACATGCTATGCTTTTTTTTTGAGATGGCTGATCTAAGGCTGTTTCCATTCAAAATAACCCCAGAAAATTTTAGATTTATTTATTTACTTTTGTTTTTAGTGTCAAGTATATAGGCCAGGATTTTTACATGCAAGTTAGTTTTTAAAATTATATGTATGCACATATCTTCACATTGATTTTTAACATTTTCCTGATCGTCAAATGGTTAACTATTAAATTATTTATACAGACTATCTTTCTTTTACAAAGACTTTCTCTTATCTGCAGTCTCACTTTTAGTTTCAGTTATCCACAGCCTGAAAATATTAAATGGAAAATTCCTGAAGTGAATAATTCATGAGTTTTAAAGAAAATTTATAATACCTTGCTATAATTATGTTATTAGTGCGTAGTGCTGTTCATCTCTTTCTCTGCCCGAATTCTAAATTAAACCTTATAGAAGTGTGTGTACAGGGAGAGATTAGTATAGACAAAGTATGGTTCTGTCCACAACTCCAGGCACCTAAGGAATGTCTTCCATTTTCCTCCATGGTAACAGGGGCGGGTACTGCACTTCCCTACAGGTGGTAGCTCCTTAAAGTACAGACTGTTTCAGAAGTGACAATTGTAAAACGAAACTTTTGCAGTGATATTTTGAGATAGGGTCTCAGTATGTACCTGAAGTTATTCTGGAATGCCCTATTTAGTATTTGTGTGCATTGCCTTTGCACACATGGAGGGCTGAAGACTGTTCTTGAGACTTGCCTCTCTCCTGCAACCTTCTGGCCTCTGGGGGCCAAACTCTGGCTGTTAGGCCAGCACATTGGTACTTCTACTCACTGAGCCCCCCAGCTGGCCCTATTCCTGTTTGTAAGAAACAAGGCTTTTATAGCTTAGCTATCTTTTTACAGTTCTTTTGGGACTTTCATAGGTAGAACTGAATAACTGGTAATTGTCAGGTCCTAAATTACAAAAACCAGGATTAAAAAGATATTTGTCCCTAGCACCGGAGGTATGTAATAGTGGGAGAAAAATAAATATAAGGGCTTCACAAGGTATTTGTGAGAAAAACGTTACTGTTGCAGGATAGCTGCCCAACTCCTTCCTGACTTATTATCTCTGTGTCATTCTACATTTCTGTCATGGCGTTGGTAACGTGAAGTATTTCTCTGTAACGATTGGCCTATTGCTGCAGTGATGAAATGTAGTAAAATGAGAGATTTGCTCTTAAGAAACACGTTTCAGGTAGCTGAACTTTAACTGTAAGAACAGTGATAGCTTTGTTTTATTCATGCGGGGATAGAGTTTCCAGCTGTCTGTCTTGAACTTGGGAAGGCTTGTGACTGTCTTGTGATCCTCAGGACACTCCCTGAAGGAAAGGAGAGGTGGATGATGTACAAGATCATTACTAAAGATAAGGAGGAAGTGACAGTGACGGTCTGGATTCAGAGTGTACCTTGAATTGTGAAAACCAGCCGTTTACAATTCAGTTTGCTCGAAGATATTTCAAGAACGAGTTGTGTCAACCTGACACGTGCTTGAGTCATCCAGGAAAAAGGAACCTCAATTGAGAAAAATGCCTCAGTCTGATTGCCCATTGGCAAGTCTGTTGGGGTATTGTTTTGATTAATGATTGATGTGGGAGGGCCCAACCCACTGTGGTGCCTCTCCTATGGAGCTGGTCCTGGATTGTTTAGGAAAGTACTTTGAACAAGCCGCAAAGAGCAAGCTAGTAAGAGGCGTTCCTCCATGGCGGCTGCTTCAGTTTCCTGACTTCCTGCCCTGACTTAGCTCAGTGATGGACTACGAGCAAGGGACTTTGGGTCATGTTGTTTATCACACCAATAGAATACAAAGTAGGGCAGCTTCCTTAGGCTAACTAGACTGTTGTGAAGTGCTACAATGTCTTAACGTGATGAACACAGTCCTCAGTAAAAATTTGCAAATGTGAGGGTATTGTCATATAACATTCATAACGGACCTGCAATGACTTTTAAATAGGTTTGCAGATAACTAATTTGGAAATCTTGACTTTGTTTAGAGCGTTTTTTTCTTCTTTTCAGCAAATGTTCTTTTCTCTAGTTTTATATTATTCCTAGCTAACAAACATTTTAAACTATTTAAAATGTATTCTGGTTGTTACAACATTTTATTGCAAAATCATGGGAGATGTTTCATTTTAGGAAGAGTGACTACAAATTTAAGGTAGGAAATTAGTGTTCAGTTTGTGGTCAGCTGATGGCTTTTAAAAATGGTTTATTTTATGTGTATGAGTATTCTATCTGCATGTATGACTTTATGTCAGAAGAGGGCACCAGATCTCATTATGGATGGTTGAGAGCCACCATGTGGTTGCTGGGAATTGAACTCAGAA
The DNA here is from genome assembly GCA_030556225.1 of Cricetiscus sungorus. NCBI lineage: Eukaryota > Metazoa > Chordata > Mammalia > Rodentia > Cricetidae > Cricetiscus > Cricetiscus sungorus. The sequence continues at coordinate 35,243,106 of JANBXA010000726.1, forward strand.
CCTCTGGAAGAACAACCAGTGCTCTTAACCCCTGAGCCATCTGTATGGCCCAAACATTTTTTTTTTAAATCAGTCAAACTTGTGGTTCTTTTGCCTCATACCCCTAAGTGGTAGGATTGACTTCTGCCTCTTGGGTTAAAGAAATGGCAGTTCTCACAAAGTTGGCCAGTTAACTCGTTTGGCTTGTATGTATATGGCTGTCCTGTAGACTGATTCTGTCCTACAGAATTTGACCTTGCAACAAGATGTTGTCATCTACAGCATTCATGTTTGGGAACTGCACAATTGAGTTACAGCAACAAAAGGCAAATCCAGTTCACATTGTATACGCCTTTCTATTTCTATTTCTAATTATCCTTGTCCATAATCGACCCAGGGGCTGCAGCTTGTATCCCTTGCTTGGAGTTGCATTCTTGGCCAGGTCTCCAACCAAGTCGTGTGGTTGCTGGAGTACCCCTTCCCTGTGGTTTCACTGGCACTGCCCCAGTGCTACTGAAAGACCAGGGTTTTACCTGGACTGGGCATCTGGCTCTCAAACCTCAGTGTTCTACTTTCAGGCACAGTGGCCCTGGAAACTAAAGTAAGGATATCAAAAGTTTTACTATTCTTTAAAAAAAAATGTCTGGTCAGGAGAGGGCCTTAGTGGTGATGAGCTCTTGCAAAGGATCCCATTCTGTTCCCAGAATCTACATGACAGCTCACAATCCTCTGTAACTCCAGTTCTGGGGGGTCTAGTGCCCTTTTCTAATCTTCATGGGTATCAGGCATGCAGATGGTGTACAACCATATATTCAGCCAAACCACGCACTAATATAAATAAATGTAAATCTAAAAAAATAAAAATAATCTTAACTGCAGGTTACTCTCATGTAGCGAGCTGAGCTCAAGATGATGCCTGGTATGAGAGCATTTCACAACATCCTTTTGTGGTACTGGCCTTGGCCTTGCTTTTGAAGAAGGGTAAGCAACAGATTGCTCCATACACATGAAATGACAAACTACCTTCTTTTAAGGCTGTTGACATCGGTTATAGATACTTCAAAGAGGACTGAATTACTGTCTGCTTTAAAGATGACATATTTGAGATTAGGTAATCACAGACAAAACTGTAAAGGGATGTCTTAAAGGCATTTTTCATTGTTGATCCAGCAGAAGAAGCTAAAATGTATTAGGAATTTATGGGCAGTATTCACCAGGGTGAAATACCAACACTTGCTGGTCACTATGCAAATACATAGCTCACCAGTCTTAGAGTTTCATTGAGATGGAAGAAGGCTTCCCCTCTGCTTGGCATCTTTTAGTAATCTGACACTTCACTTTTAATCTGTTCTTGTTTATTTTGCAGGGCCAGAGATCATGCTATGCCAGTACCTTACCACTTGAGCTGTACCCCAGCCCTAAGCTTTTATCTTGCCACTCTGGATATGTGTCTTATGTAAAGCATTTTAAATAAACATCCCTTGGATATGTTCTACCATGGATCTAACCTATTCCAAATTTTACACTTGTTAAAATAATACAACTTGCCTAGGCAATCTATGAGGTTGCCTGGGGCCTTTAAGCTTTCTGTTTGGGGGCTTTTTGAGATGGCCTTTTGCATTCATTTCTCTGTGCTCTTTTAGAACCTCAAATTCATTCTTTGTTATGCATTCATGAATGTGCGTTCGTGGATTTTTTTTTTTTTTTTTTTTTTTTTTTGGAGACTGAGTTTCTATGGCTTTGGAGGCTGGCTTGGAACTAGCTCTTGTAGACCAGGCTGATCTCGAACTCACAGAGATCCGCCTGCTTCTGCCTCCTGAGTGCTGGGATTAAATAAAAGCATGCGACACCACCACCCGGCCCATGGCTTGATATTTAAAGCAACTTTTAAAATAAAAATTGATTTTTAAGCTAGCTAGATAATACTCTCCTTACATAGCAGTTGCAGGTATAACTGGATACTCGGGAGTTATTATTAATAACTTAAGTCTGTAATCATCTAGTTGGGTGAACAAATTGTCTCATAGGTAGCCTTCTCTTGTTCTACCTCTATATCTATATTAGGCTGCTATCTACCTAAAATGTTTACTCAATACTAAGTTTCATGAGGGCAGAGCATAGCTTATGCATATGGAATATTTCTTGAACAAATGTTTGCACATGCATTTGTAACTACTCTAGTAGTTACAGATTTGGAGAACTAGATTTTTTTAAAAAAAAAACATGAAAGAAAAGGGTTGTTGCTGACTTCACTTTTAATTCTTTCCCTACTCAACTTTTCATGTAATGATGCTCACAAACTAAATAAGTAGACCATGAATGATTTGTTTCCTGCTTCCCTAAAATTGATATAGCAGGATGATATTATTTGAGTATTAAATGGAGACCCAATGGTATAATTGTCTCTACAGTTTTGTGTTATAATGTTAGAAACTATGATGACCTTTTTCTTATAAATTAAAATACTTAGTGTCTTTTTAAAAGTGTTATTATTGATGATCTTATTGCTTTTATTTTTTTAAATTTTTTATTTTGAAAAATATTAAACTCATAGGAAATGTATTAGATAGTCTATGTATGATTGGTGCTGTCAGCAGTACTACTGCCTTAATATATGTGTACATTAAGTTGGACCATTTAAATTTGTTAGTTTTAAAAATTTTGTATGTAGTGAAGTTCTGACTTGTCATGTCTTTTTTTTTTGTTTGTTTTTTGTTTTTTTTTTTTTTGTTTTTTGTGGTTCGCCCTGAAGTTTGCAAAGGCTTTCCGGGTTTTTCTGATCTCCCTTTCTCCACTGAGAATCTCCACATTTAGAAGAGTGAGCTGACACAAATCTTTAAGCTGAAGTGTTAACCAAACTTACCTTCCACAAGCCTCTGATGGACATCGTCCCTAAGACCTACTCCAATGACTAGAGAATTTGAACTTGAATGTGTTGCCCATCAATATAATAGAAATAGATTATGCAGCTTTCAGGTTACACTTAGTCAAACAGGCTGATAGTTCTGACCCGTGTTCATTTCTCTGTTGGCTAGCTAGTGATAGTGGTGTCACCTAGTGGCAGTTTATAGACATGCAGCTATTACTGCTTCGGTATTTCCCACCATTTCAAATAATACTTTTTGTTGTATGTTTATAATTTCACCTTCTGCTTCTTTTCTATACTCATGACACTAGTACTTGAAGGTTTCAGCTTATATTCAAAGTGCTGAACACGATGTGTACCATGTGGCTCTGATAGTCTAGCTAAATAACGACTTTGGAATATAAAACATGTTATTAATAATAACTGTAAACATACTGAGCAGATTCGTGTTTGCATAGCCAGCAATTGAAGGTAGGCTGTCTAGTAGTGGCATGTTGACTCCTGCTAGCATGCAGGCCCCCTCTCGGCTGGTGTGCAGTGGTCTGTGGAAGCCTTACCCTTGGGCAGAGCACTCACTGCACCTGGGAGCCAGTGGGCTTTTCTCACATTTCTTCATATGCTGTTAGGCTGCACTGGAGACCCCAGTTCTTAGCATTCCAGCAACTGCATCTATAGGCGCTGCACTACTAGTTTATAGACATCCAGATTTGCTTTCGTCTTTTGTCATTGGCTGGTTGTCAAACAAGCATTATTTGATATGCATTGCTAAGGTTCCCAGAAAATTATAGATGGGAAATTATAACTGATTATATATATTACAAAATAGCACAAGGTGTGCATTACTTGCAAAGGTGTAGAGCTTTTGTTTGATTGTTAAAGTTAACTTGGCAATATTTTTTTGAGTTTTGAAGTTAAATTGGATAGGAGTATAGTCTTTTAAATCTATATGAATGTTAAAAAAAAACCCTATGGATGGCGATATTCCTTCCAGTGCATCTGATTTATTTTATCTTAAATACAAATTTTTAAGATGAGGAATCTACTTCAATTTAAAGTCAACAATTAATGTGTTATTCTAGGTTTTAGTTGGATTACAAATATTCAGTTTTACATAAACTAAATTTGTAGATTTTTGGAAGACTGTAGTGTGTGAGCACCTGTGTGCACTCATGCATGTCTATGTGAACGAGAGAAGAGGGGACAGAGACAGAGGGAGTTTAATATAGCTAGTGCTCTCATTACTTAGACATCACACATGACTATGGATTCAAAGAGGAATGTGTATCTGGAAGTGTTTTGTTTAGTGAAGGCTAGCTTTGGCTAACGTGGCCATACATCCCAATTTGCTGTAAGTAGGGGATAACTAGAGACAACTTAAGACTATTTTTCCAAAAGAGTAGGAGTTTGATTCTACTCTCTGGGGACAGGTATGTAACTCAGTGACAGTCCTCTGCTAGCTGGGAAATGGGACCACCCTAGTTTTAATCATGGTTTTGAATATTGGTTCCATGCAGTTCCATATAAGCAGTGGAGTGGTTTCCTTTAACATGGGCATGCGTTATTTAGTTTTGAGTAAATCTCTTGCTGTGTGTTGCAATAAAAGCACGTGCACAGCACTTGTGTTCCTTTCATAATTGCCAGGATTGTGAACTTCCTGCAGCAAGGCCCTGTCGAGGTTATTGCAGGACACTTTCATAGACATGTTGGCCTTACAGGAAGTGAGAGTACTTAATGATATTTTATTGTTGCCTAAAACAGTTTGAAATGGAAACTTTGAGGGACAGGAAAATCCAGGGTTTTCTGAGCTCTGCTTTGCAAAGTCAGCCAGTACATATTTGCAAGGTCTCACAGTTGCGTGCATCTTCTGAAGCAGAACTGTGTTAGGTAAGGTGATAGCCTCCAGAGTTTGAATCTTTGTTCCCAGAGGCCAGACATTTAAACAAGAGGATTAGTAGAGTTCACTACCGAAACCCAACCCCTTCAAATACCTTCTGGTTACCAGTGTAGAAAGCGTCAGTCTGTGTTTACTGTACACACACATTAAAAGAGTAGCTCTTACAGGCTTCATAGATAAGGGGACTGGGTCTGGTCAGTCAACTAGAATGTTTTCATTATGGAGTAAATAAATGTATGATGTGCCACCTAGCAAGTAGTACGCAGTTGTCTTCTATTATTTGTGTTCTCCATTTGTTTTAATAGGAAAGGTAAACGGAACTGGGGTATCCACAGAAACGATTTACACTTTCAATTGTATGTGGAACACTTCATGATTGTTGGCTTTTTGATACTGTTTAGTCACTTAGTGGCAGTTCAAATATTTCTGGGGGTGACTCATGTAGAACCAAAACAGTAGTGGGTTTTTTCCCCTCTTTTTTCTTTTTTGGCTACTATTTACTTATGTATTCATTCTGAGAGATGCAACGAAGGCAACTATTTCTACCTTATTATTAGTGACTTAAAGAATACCTTCTCTTTGGAAGCTTTAAAAAGTGTAGGAGAAATTGAAGGATAAAATGTAAAAAGCCACAATGTAGATACTTCAATTTTGGGGTGTTGCTTAAGTGAATTTCAGAGAGTGTTGTATTTGAAGTTTCATCTTAAACCAGTTTTATTTCACATGTCTTGGATATTTTCTCATATCCACAAGCACTGTTCTTTAACAATTGTGCATTTGATGATTGGTATTTGATACCACAAGTACATCGTTACTTTACCAATGTCCCTTTGAGGTCTTTCTAAGTTTTCTTTTATGTCTGTCACAGGGATGGCTGTATTTTTCTTTCTTTATGTGTGTATCTCCATTTCTCATTGTTTTCTAGAGACATTCCTAGAAGTATAATCTTAACAGTTCATGAGATGACTTAGAGCCTCTTGCTATATATTGCCAATTTATACCCTTTACTGTTTTCTTTTTATCTTTTTGAGACATTGCTTCACTATGTAACAGGGAACTCACTATGAAGACCAGGCTGGCGTCTTTGAGTGTTGGGATTACCACCATACCTAGCCAATTTCTACCTTTTTCAACACTGTATAAGGATCCTTTTTGTATGACTTTGACAGCACCAATTTCTTTTTGTTGGCCCTACTTTTGCTGAAACTATAATGTATCCTTACCTGTTTTAGAAATATATATATATTCCTGCAGAACTGGAAGTAGAGGGGCAGTACTGTAAGTACTAGACTAAGGCACTAGGAATTCCTGATGACACCTTCAGAGCCACAGGAGCAGGCTGTATTCTAGCTGTAAGACCTTGTTTCTAAAGATTATAGTTTTCTTTTCTAAATCATTTACATAGTAGATTGCAAAAATTTTCCTAAAAGTATTTATTATTCCACAAGCACTCATTATGTTAGTCATTTCTATGATCACACCTATTAGGATGTGTGTGTGTGTGTGTGTGTGTGTGTGTGTGTGTCTGTGTCTGTGTCTGTGTCTGTGTCTATGACTTTTTATGAATTCTGTATAAAAAAAGCCTCCTAAATTTTGTGACAAACCATGATTGCAGTACTTTCTTTCTCACCAAGCTCTATTAAGTAACAAGCACTTCCTTGGAGAACTTTATTCAGCTCTTTACTATTTTAAATGAAAGCTTCAAAAGTCCAGGCTTGTCCATGGTATCAGGACACTCCTTGAATCAACTTGCCAGGCAGATGCTTGGCAGTTCAGTGCCTGCTGTTCCTCAATTTACTGTCTAACATATTTGAGTCACTGTTGTGAGGGGATGGCAGTGTCCATCTCTTCAAAGCTTCTCTTACCTAGTGGGTTTTTCAAAGCAGTCAAGCTGAATCCGCCACTGATAGCAGACATAGTAAAGCTCCCTCACTAAAACTGTCTTAAGGAATGTGTGCTGTAAGACTTCCTTTCTAATTCTTTTACTTTTTTATTGAGTTATACATTTCCCCCACTCCCCTTCCCTCTCTGTATAGACTTCTAAAGGAGAAATGGGTAGATTTGTTTGCCATCCTCCTGGCTACACATGCTCATTTGGACTCACTGTAAGTTAGAGAGCTGTAATAGCTACACAATTGTTTTACAAATGAACAATAATTAATGTCCTATCTTTTAAGGGTTCTGAGTCATGATTGGTATATACAGTTGAATATATTTAGTGTGTGCAGCTTGATAAGTTTACAGATAAGTGTACATTGTAAAATCATCACCAGTCTATAAATAAGCCAATCCAGCACCCTCTGAATTTTCTTCTCATCTTATTTGCATATGACTGACAAATTACTTCACAAAAGTTCTCTCTGCAAATTTTTAAGTATGCAAGACAGCATTGTTATCTGTAGTCACCACATTGCAGACTAGATCTCTAGGAGTTATCTTGTATAACTGAAACTTGGTGTTCTTATTTCTCCCTCAGATCCTGGTAAACCACTGTTCTCTCCTGCTTCTACAAATTTGTCTATTTGATTCTGTACGTAAGTACTGTCTCATTTGGTACTTCTATGCCTAACTTAGCATACTTCTATGCCTTAACATAATAGTCCTTAATCTGTCTATCTATCTATGAGAAGGATTCCCTTTTTAAAACTGAAGTCACTTCTTCTGTTATAATATTCAGGTGTTGCGTGGCCAGCAATTCCAGCACTCAGAAGACTTGGGCATTAGGAATGCCAAGTCTGAGGCCAGCCTGGGCTACATAGAAAGAGTATACCTAAAAAGAAAATAACTGCTTATTTTGTTTCTGAAGTCCCTAACATTGTTAGTAAGGAGTGGAATTTATCTACAAGAAATTTATCTTCTGGTCTCAGTTGAAGTCTGGGACTTGCCTTGTAGGTTAGACAAATCTATATCTAGCTGTGTACTAATTAGCTGGGGAGAAGTTATATAAAATAATGGGTAGTACTAGAACTGTTAGCTGAGAGTAGGTTTCTTTTGACACTAAAACTAGACTCTCAGGCTGGGTGGTGGTGGTACCTTTGATCCTAGCACTTGGGAGGCAGAAGCAGGTGGGTGGATCTCTGAGTTTGAGGCAGGCCTGGTCTACAGAGCAAGTTCAGGACAGGCTACAAAGGTACACGGAGAAACCCGTCTCTAAAATCCAAGAGAGGAAAAAGAAACTAGACTGTCAGTAGAGCTTAGATAATATAGATGTGGCTCTAGCATATAAGTAAATAAGGCTTCAAAGTTGATAAATATAAATTTCATTATAATACTGTAGAGTTAACCATGCAAAGAAATAGTGACATTGTCATGATATACAACACATACACACTTTCAGCGTGAAAAATAAAATTTGTGAGTCAACGCTAAAGATTTCTGTTCAGTTACAATGAAGTCTCATTTTTCTAAAATGTAACCTTCTGTCTTAAATATGTTTTCAAAATGTCCACTGAATGTAAAAAGCAACAAACTACCAAGCTCTACCTAGAAAATAGTTTCTAGGTAGAAACTGTAGGGAACTGTGAAGAAAACAGTAATGGCGCATATCAGGAGTTAGTTTCCATTAGTTTTGTTCTATGAAACAATTGATGCTGTTTGTAAGACAGTGGGACACAGAGGTTCTAAGCCCTGCTCTTGCTCTTTAGGGTAATACCATACAACTTAGGGACTGTTGAAGAAGATGAGCTTTAGGAGTTCCATTTTCCCTTGTGTCCACGAAGGTATCCCTAGTGTAGGTAGCTCATGAGCACAATTCTGGGTAGAAAGAGAAACATGAAGTCAAGTCTCCAAGAGCACTTCCCAAAATGAAAATGTTAACAGTTTTTCAGGTAGTAAATAGTTTCTTTGGGACATGGTACAAGTAGATATGTTTTGATTATTAAAGTAACAAAGTATTATATCTATATTATTGTAGACTATTGTGCAATTTGTAGTGTATATCAACAGACTCCCTACACGCATTCCTGTTCTCACTCCCCCAACGATAGATATGTGGCTAGGAAATACAGGGAAGAATTTTATAATCTTGAAAATGAGAAGATGACCTGGGAATCACAAAGGAGATATCTTACTACATTTAAAAAAAAAAAAAAAAATGCGCCCAAAAGAAAACAAAAGCCAAAACTGATGGGTGCAGATGCAGAGACCTCACCCAAACACTAGGTGGAGCCAGAGGAATTGCGCATAAACTGGAGATGAAGGATTCTAAGAGCCAGAGGGGTCAGGGACCACATAAAAACACAGCCCACAGAATCAACTAAGCAGGGGCTCATAGGGCCTCACAGAGACAGAAGTGACAAACAGAAACCCTGTATGGGTCTGAGGTAGGTCCTGTGCATATATGTTATGGTTGTGTAGCTTGCTGTTCTTGTGGGACTCCCAACTGTGGGAGTGAGTGTGTGTGTGTGTGTGTGTGTGGGGGGGGGGTCTGTCTCTGTTTTGCCTGCCTTTGGACCCTTTTCCTCCCTACTTACTGGGTTGTCCGTTCATCCTTGATGTGAGAGTTTGTGTCCTATCTTACTGTATCTTGTTAGCCCAGTTTTGGAGGCCTACTCTTTTAAGGAAAACAGAGGAGTAAGATCTGGGAGAAAGGGGTGGTAGGGGAAAAGGCTAGGAGGAGTAGAGGGAGGGGAAACTGGTTAGCATGCAGTGTATAAGAGAAAGAATAAAATGTTAAGAAAAGAAGAGTTATGCCGAGACAAGCATTTATGGTATTTTAGCCAAAAAAAAAAAAAAAAAAAAAAAAAAAATTCCTTAAGCAGAAATAGAAAATTGGGCAAAGGACTTGAAAGAAAATAAGTACCCACACAGTTCAATGTTGGAGATGGGTAAAGGAGCACATGAATAGATTCTTTCTGGGAACATGAAGTGGCATATTCTTTTTTAGAGAAACTGTTCATTTTCTGAATATTTTTTAGGCATCGACAAAAATGTACGAAAATAGTAAGGGCCTTTCACCAGCTTCACCTGATATTAACATTGTACACACAATAGTATGATCATCACCACTGTTAATGTTGGTACTCTACCAGTCAGATCACAAAGCAGTGTTTCTGCTGTTCTTTTTTGCTTTTAGTTCACAATCTAGAATCATGTTGCCTTGTTCTGTCTCTTATTCTTCTGTTACCATGACAATGTCTTCCCTTGGTGAACTACTGTCTTGTGCTTGGAAGGCAAGTACTATATCACTGAGCTATATCTCCAGCTTCCTAAAGTTGTTATTCTTTAGCTTCCTTATCCTCAGTTTGGACTTCTCTGCCTTTTCTTCCTTTAATCCATGACATCTTGAAATTACTCATTTTGGGCAAAATTGCCTTGGGAACACTGTGCTCTTTAAAATGCGTCATACCAGAGGACACATGATGACATGCCTCATTGCTCTCATGCCAAACTTCTTTACTTTGTTGAGATTTTGCCACTGTAAAATTACTGGGTTTTTTTTTCCTCTCAGAACACCGTGGAAATGAAATTATGTATCAGGTCAGAGCTTGTGGGAAATGTTGATACTTCCTGTAACTAGTGAAGGTAGTTGTGATCAGTTAAGGTATTGTCACCTGGGATTCTCTAGAGTAAGATTTTCATTGTTTATTGTTTGAGTTGAGACAGGGTCTCACTATATAACCCTGGCTGACCTGGAACTTGCCATGTAGACCAGACTTATCTTGAACTCATGGAGATCCACCAGCCTTAGCCTCCTAAGGTGTAGGCCACCAAGTCTGGCTTTTGCCTTTATATTTATAATAAATATTAATGTTTATGTTATATCTTATCAGTACATATTTGAATACTTGAATGGATACTTTGAGACCATGCAGTATCGAATTTCAATTTCCAAATTTTTCCTGTTGATGCTGGCATTCACCAATTTGTGGGTATGGGCAGTGCCTGTGGAGTCCAGAAGAGGACATGGTCAGATCCCCAGCAACTGTAGTCACACGAAGTTGTAAACCACCCAATGTTTGTGCTAGGAAATGAACTTGGGTCCTCTGCAAGAGCAGTAAGAGCTTTTAACCACCACTGGACTGTATACATCCCAAGTATACATTTCTTATTTTATGGAAAATTTGGAAGCTACTACATCTGCATGAAAATACAAAAGTATACAAATATTAAAACAGCTAGATTTAATATTTGGCATAAATGTTTTAAATATATAAAACTCAAACATGCAATCCATAACGGGGCCATAATTGGTCTGGAGATCAATATTTTAAACTTTTAAGCTGTGTTCCAGTATAGGGGGATTTTTTTTTATTCACAAGCAATTATCAATAGAGGATTATCTATTTCCCTAATTGTCATAACCTGTGTTTGTGGGCCTTTAGACGGATTCAGCCGATTTACCAGGTTTGTACCTGAGAGCTGGAGTGTGGATTGAGAAAGGTCGTTTAAAAATGAAAAGAAGACAGAGACACAGGATAGAGTCAGGAGGGCAATCCAGTGAATACTGAACACCCCAAGTTTATTCTTCAACATTCTTACGTGTCCCAAATTAAAGGGGGATGTGGCAGAAGACTTCTATTATCCCCTATAAGGAGCAAATAGACTTCCTTCCCTTAATCCTCCAAGCATTTGGTAGCCACACCTGTTATCCAATCTTGAGGGTCAAGAGCCCAAGTCTGTTGTTATTTAAAGACACTCGCTACCAAGGCCAAAACATCCTGCAGTAGCCAAGCCTTAGACCTTTGTTTAGGTCTTTTGACTTATTAAAGACAGTTTTGAACTCTCTGACCTTGAAGCAAGATGAAGAGGTTCCATCTTTATGGGTCCCGGCACCTAATAAGATGTATAAAACACAATTGTTGCTTAGGGAATTGGAATTGGCCCAGCTTGAATTTACTTTGAGGTTTGAACACAATGTGCCGATTTCCTTGCTAGTTTCCACTCATCTCTGAAACATCCTATTTTCAACTTAACATTGATGCTTGAGACATTAAGTACAGGAGACCAGCTCATGCCTGGAGCATTTCCAACAGATGCTATCACAAGTTTAGTGTTTACTTGACTTTTCAAAGAATGTTTTAAAATGATTGGTTAGCAGACTAATTTACTTACAGAGAGGACCCAAACCAAACACTCTAATGGTTTGTTTTTGAAGTCTCTTCCCAAGTATGAGGTTATCTGAAGTTTAACAACACTTTCATGTATTTGTAACACGTTGGGATCTCCTTTGGAAAAATTCATTTGTTAACTCTCATTAGCTCTATGGATGTGGTTTTTCTCCCTTGTATTTGGTGAATTAGAATTTCTGAGTTGTTTCTACCGTAATCGTCACTGTATCTTTCCACATTACCAGGTTATTATTCTGTAGAAACAAACTATATTATATGTTTTCCATGACTAAAAATTTTGCTGAGCTAATATATTTCAACTTCCTTATTGCCACAGTTGAGCTGCAGCCTGAGCTCAGGTCCTGAGGTGAGGACGGGGTGTCGGCCTGAAGAAATGAATTGTCCAACCACCATATGAGTTTCACACAAGTGAACGGTCCCAAATAGCTCCAGCCATCTTTATTTATACATCAAAAGGAAGCATGTTTTTCCATACTAACAAGTTCTTCCTATCCTCCAATGTTAACCTCCAGCAAAAACAAACATGTCGGATATGTTTTCCCCAACTTTTACATCAAAACATCTTTAAACCAAAACAACATATCATTTTACTAGCTTGTCCAAATATCCAGCCAGGTACATCCTGTCTTTACAAACTAAAAGGTGATTGACATGGGCACACATTTTTAAGAATAACAGTCCCATTCAAAGCTTATTTATAGAAATAAGGTGATCTGCCTCCAATCCTGTCAGCATTGAATTAGAACATCTCTCAGGGCCTGAAGTGACAGCTGACATCCCTAGACAAGAAACCCGAGAAGTATCAGCTCCCCAAAGAATTTTAGGGAAAAACACTCAAGGAAGAAAAAAAGGGTTTCCAGGAATAATCACATCTGTCCAATGCATGAATGACAAAATGACACTAAAACCGCCATGAACCGTTCATCATTGTAAGAGAAAAGAGTGTGCGCAGACCTCACAGTCCCAGCAGTATTTAGTGCTGCCCACAAAGTTCGCTGGTCATTGCCGAGTGAGACTGTCCCTGTGGACTTTTGCTTCATCTATAGAGTGACTGGACAAACACTCATATGTTGTTCGAAAACTAGACCCCCTGGCTCCCAACACTTTTATATTAAAAACACTTGTATATTCATGAAAGGAAATTCCGAGTAAGGTTTGCTTTATATAATTTAGCAAAATCATCCCTGTTTCTGATCACTTGTAAATTGAATCGACTTAGAGTAATCTGCTTAGGTCTTCTGCGAGAGCAACAAGTACTCTTAACCCCTGAGCTGTCTGTCTAGCCCCATTTTCCTTGGGGTTGAATTGCTTTTGCATTGCTGGTTTAGTGCTAGGGATGAGAAGGTGAAAGCTGGGGTGCTCATCTGCCTAGGAGAGAGTTCTGATGCATGACTGTGGTTCCCAGCATCTTCCTGTAGTATTTAGGCTTAAGTGTTTTCAAGTATTTGTTGGTGGGATTATTTTCTAAATTAAGCAAAGCAGTGGGTAGTTTTTAATATATTCCTCCACCTCCTTTTCCTCCTCCATCTTCCTGCTACCTATAAATCTCTAAATTATTTTATGGCTGGGTTATTAATGTTATCATTATATTGTACTTAACGGGATTTTCTATCAGAGAAGTATATGGTTTGTATACAAAACTAAGTTTTTCTTCTACAACATTCACCTTTTGAACTCTTTGGACTGTATTTTAATATGTATATGCATTGCTGCTCTCGTGTTAATAACTGGAGAAAAATAAGAGAATCTCAAAAAGCATGGCTTTTATATAGGCAGACACTTACATCAGACCCATACTGTGACTATCTCCAGCACTGCCTCCCCAGAAGTGTATCATAGATACTAAATTTAAGTTGGAAAAATCATTTTTCCTTTACCCTGAGAGTATCACAGCAAACTATTGGTTCTAGTTGACAGCAGCTAGTTGGATAAAGAAGGAATCACCGTGACCTCTGCCTCTTGTCATTTTGTTGGGGGTTTGGTTCCTGTCTCTTTTGAGTGAGCCCCACTCAATGAACTCATCTGAACTAATATTCCTTATCTTAGTGTTTCTTATTTTGCATTTGGTAACTGCCTTATCCTGAGCTAAGGTGCACAGAAAATATGGGCCATTACCTGGCTTTCTTTGGCAAGGATTCATGTCCTATGTCACAGTACTCATAAATGTTGTCTCTCACTGCAGAATCAAATCCCGGAAGATATACCTGTTCTTCTTAAAAGGGAAAGAAGAAACCTGTAAGTATGTGTCCTTCAGGACTTAAAATGTATAATTGCATACACGTTTTGAGGCTATTAAGGGAGAAACCTTACCAATATCTATTTGGAAAAGTAAAATGGGAAAGCATGTTTACTTTATGCAACTTCTAGAATGTCAATCTTGTGTTACTCAATTCTAGAAGGGGAGGACTAGTTAAGTCTTTGAGTCACACTCCAAAATGGATTTATAGATTAGAGTTCCAGTTTTGAGTACCAAAGTGTCCAAGCTATTTTTGGCAGGCTGGATAGCTTCCTTGTCTGTTAAATGGTCTTGATAGTAAGCACACAATCACTGATTAATTGAAGCAGTTTAGGCACATCTCAGAAATTGGAGCATCTTGTACTTTAGTGGCTATTTCTCAAACTGATGTAAGTATCTATCTGATGTACATAAACTTAAATATCAATATTGTCTTTCACTGAGGTGCTTATTCTGGACCAAGTTGTGGAGAGTCAGACAAATCCACTTGAAGCACTTGAAGTCTGTATTTGAGACTTAGAATTTGAAAACTATCTGGTTCAGTGGTTCCCAAATGTGGAATTTTAGGCCAGTGCTAGCTAGTGGAGAAGTTCTTACTAATCCACTCTGAAGAATGGCAAGAAGGAACAATAAGCATGCACTTTATTTTATAAAATGACAGTGACAGTAAATTGAAGGGGTGTTTTTAACACCTGTACCCAGCAACAAAATAGCCCTGTGTCATTATCCTCCATCCTTAAAACACCAAAGTAGTCTTTGATGTGTTGAAATCTGAATCCAACTTCCTAATTTTACAGATGAGAAATGACAGGCTCATTTGTTTCAGACTTGACAGCTCAGCAGCTCTGATGTTGCCTCTCTAGTAGTTCTGGTCTTTTAAGAATTGATTGCATTGTACTGAGTTATGAACTTGAAACAAAAGACGCAGTAGTAGTTCTTGCATGCTAACGACTGATTTCCCAGCATGAAGAAATTCAAAAGACTTAATGTTCTTACATGCCTAAATCAATGACTACTCATTAGCTTGCATTAGAAGAATCTTCAACATGGCCACAGATGAGGCCAGAATTAGTTATCTGGGCAGTTTCCTTGGGCTCTGTGCATGACTGACAATTAGTTAGCATATCAGTAAGGTTAGCTTTTCCTTTGTAAAATAGACTGCTGCTGGGAGGGTCAATATATCAAGCCTCTGTAGTTATCACTCCAGAGAGTACTACCTTTTTCATCATGCATGTACACCTACACACACAGGCACACATTTATAACAATTGGCCTGCAGCAATTGAAGTGTAGCCCATCTAGGGTTGGGCAGGAAAAAAAAATACTCTGAAGGTGAAGAGTAAGAATTGTTGGTGAGTTGGCAGAGCTCCTGGCCATTTCTGCTCAGGAGTTTTCAGATAGTGCCCTATGGCACTTTGGAGGCTCCCCATCAGTTGTCATAACTTTGCTCCAGCAATCTCAAAGTAGGTTTCAAAATAAAATAATTTCCTTATTGCCTTTGCCTCACTCACCTTGGTGAAACATGGACCAGAAGAGTAGTATCAGTGTAAGAAGAATGAAGAATAGTGACCTTAACATGGAAATGCTAACAGTCAGAGTACTTTTCCACTTTCCACTTTTTTTTATATTTGACTTATTAAGATTTCTTTTTTCAGTCAATACTCTTTTTTTGAATGCCAGAAGCACTCATAATGAATTGTAAGGTAAAAGGGGCATGTAGGGATTTCCCCTATTTGCCCATTTCTCCTTTACTCTCATTGATTAGCCATGAGATTTTAGCAGACTTATCAGTTTGAGTTTCGGGGTGCTTTTTTCTGAGAAGTGGTTTCTCTGGGTAGTTCTGACTGTCCTAGAACTCACTCTGTAGACCAGGCTGGTGTTGAACTCAAGTGATCCATCTGCCTCTGCTCCTCAAGTGCTGGGATCAAAGGTGTACACCACCACCGCCCAGCGAATTCTTTTTTCTTTAGTCTTACTCAGAAGATATATGCAACATTAAAGATCAAAGTGTTCTTTAAAAGAACAGCTTGATAGAAATATACATCAGGGTGGTTAGGCCACTGAACTGAAGTTGCTTATCTGGCCTTTTTAAGACTATGTTGCATAATTTTTAGCAGTATAAAGTACGGGAAACAACATTGGCTAAGAAACAGCCTATTAAACTGCCTCCACCTTGCTCAGATAGGGAGGGTAGGTGGTGTGTGTGTGTGTGTGTGTGTGTGTGTGTGTGTGTGTATGTGTGTGTGTGTGTATGTTTTGTATTTTTTTAAATATTTAGTTGCAAAATTCTACCTGTAATGCAAAGGCATTCCTGTTACAGGGACTTTTTAACCTACGCTCAATGGTTGGCAATTAATCAGCTGTAAAACTTTATTAAAATAAATATGTAAGGTAACAACATTAGACAAACTGTGTGTATTTCTTATTTAATAAAAACAGTCATGTAACAATATTAAAGTTAGGTTCTGTAACTGTGTTACTTATGGTTAACATGTGTTAAGATTAAAACTAGTATGTTCCAAGTCTCAGTGAACCAAAGGCTTTATGGACAGAAAGTCTACACAATAGGTCATTTCTTGTGGCAGCAAGGCTTTGTGGACAGGGACCTGTAGAAGTTACTCCTTAGCTGCCATTGTAGAGCTTTGTGCTGCCTGTTTCATTTCTACATCCTTAAGCCATTTCTAGTTCTTTTTCCTGCAATGTTTGATGAACTTGGGCTGTAATATTATGCTTTGCCAGTAGGTGGTGTCACCTTCTAATATATTTCTCTTCCAAGTTCCTTAAAATTTTGAATTAAATTACAGTCAATTACCATTTGAAAAAAAATACTTATTTAAAGCTCAGTTGTGTCTCTTATCACTCAGAATGAGTACTAGACATCTAGTCCTACACAGTATAGATGTGAAGTGTGTAGGCAGTAACATTGGCTCCTAAATTGCCACATTTCAACATACAGAGATATCCCAATTATACTAACCTATGCCCTAGATAAACATCTGATGCATGCTGGGGATCTTTTTTAAGGCATTATGGGAGGGAGGGAGCTCTCACTAGAGCATGAACAAGTATCTTCACCATGGCTGCTGGGGTGCTTGCTTTGCTGGGAAAAGCGGGGAAAAGACTGACAGGATGGAGACTTCAGGAGTTAATGCTTCTCCAGGTAATGAAATAAACAGGTTTGGCTAATCTTGTGAGAGACACATGCAAAGATCAGTTGTAATCATGAAATAATTAAAAGCAAAACAATAACTAGTTATATGTATATGGTGGTAAGGGGGAGTGTGTGTGGGCGTGTGTGTGCTTGTGTATACACACAGATACATACATGTGCAAGCACCCCTCCTCCAACACACACACACACACACACACACACACACACACACACACACACACACACATTCTCCAAAGTTTTTATTTTGGCTTGTAATACCTTGAGTTTTAAGTTTGATTATGCAGATCATTGTTTTCAGTCTAACAGTTTGAGTTTGGTGAGACTGACCAGGGGAGCCTAGTATATTTCATGGAAAGATTTAGTGCTGCAGATTATCTGGTAGCAAGAGATCTTGTTAGCCTATCTCAGTTCATTTATTGTTAAAATACTAACATTTTGTAAGTTGTTAAGGTAAGCTGTGAAGCAAATTAAATTGTAATTCCTCTTAAATTCTGATTTTTTTGGCCAGGTGTAGGTATCCTTTTGTAATTTAGTATGTGAGCAGTCTCATGTTTCAAATTCAGAAGGTCTGTAATAGTATGTGAAATAATTTTTTTTTCTAAAGCACTCCACCCTTTTATAAAAGTCTTGGTTATGCAACATCTATTTAGAAATAAGAACTTTTAAAGTATAGCAGGTATTCTTATCTGTTCAATCTATTGAAACTTTATAATTTTAGGATTTAATGTTTGATAGATATAATTATGAGCAAATTATCTTTCATTGATTAATTTTCTTGTAAATAATATGTGACTTGAAAATGTGACTAAAATTTTATTTGTATAGTTGGTCTTTGATTTTCAAATTGATTTATTAAACAATTTCATATAACCTTAGTGCACTGGTTCTCAGCCTTCCTAATGCTGCGACCATTTAATATGATTCCTCATGCTGTGCTGACCCTCAACCAGGAAATTATTTTCATTGTTGCTTCATAATTGTAATTTTGCTACTGTTATGAATTGTAATGTAACCCACAGGTTGAGAACTACTGTCTTAGTATAAAAGATAGTGATGCCAGTTTGTTACTATGGTGGCAGATGCATAGATCCTTGCTTGATTTTATTCATTTCTAAAACTTTCGTGAAAAGTATCTTGGCATTAATCATCTTAAATTGGCATTGTGTCACTTGGTGCTGGTGGAGAAGTTTCTTTTAAATTCAGACTTTAATCAGTATATAGTCTTTACTTTGGGCCCTAGAGCTGAATGTATCGCTAATGCTTTTTTGCATTTAACCTGTCTCAGGGTGTTTGAAGTAACTGGAATGAAATACCTACTAAATTTGACATCCGAACAAAAGTAAATCAAATTGTACCTGATTCTTCACTAAACCTTTTAGGATTTTCTAGATATCTGAAGGCCTTTTTGCCTCATACAATGCTTTTGGAGGAAGGACAAGTCAGTGCTCAAAATTGGTGCTAGTATTTCTTCCTGTACAAGGTTTGTCACTCTTACCTACTTAGAATTCCAGTCTGAGCAGATGGTAGAGATACAGACTTGCAAGTGAATAAACCGAGTCTAATCTCCACTCAGTTGTGCCAACTTTGGCAAACTCTGTACCGTCCCTGTAAAGTAAAGATACCACCTTAAAGGGTCCACTGACTAAATGAAAATATATGTCGAAGACTTTCCACCAGTAAAAGCTCAATAATTATTTATGAAGATGATTCCCACCTGGAATAGCAAAGGTTTGAAGGCACCATTAACTATTTCCGGAAGTATCTCCTATCCAGAAGCGGAAGTCTATCACCTGACTCAAGGGAGCACACAACTCAGTTTGCACCCTAATAACATGGGGGTGCAGTATACTTTTCATACAGGAAATGGCTTCATCCCTTCATAAAGGGACACCTTCTAACACCAATCTTTACCCTCTGCAGTGGGGAGTCTTTTTAGTTTGCTATTTTCTATTAAACAGTTAATAACTTTTTCAAGTTCATTTTAATTACTAAAGATTTTAAGAGTGTTGTGCTTCCTAGAATTTTGACACAAGAAAGTATAGCTAAAGTTAAGTTTATTCAGATTATTTTGTTTGTATATACTTTGAGTTTCTAATTCAGACCAGTTCTGTATATGCTCTTATGTAGTGTATTTATTGAACAGCTGACACATAGAGATACTTTTCTGGTTGGTGAGGTTTCAGCAGCAAACTGCCTCATCATGAAGCTTCTATTCTAACAGACATAGACAATAAACTTGAGAAATAGGACCCAATAGTATATTAGTGAAAGGTGGTAAGGAACAAAAGCAAGAAAGGGAGTATTGCAAGAGTAGTTTATAAACAGGCTGGCTAGAGAAGGTCTAACTGGGAAAATGATTTTACTTGATTAAATGTAGAAAGTAGGCAAAACAACATACGTGGGTATCTTCAGACACTAATTCAGGCCGAAAGAATATGTGCAAAAGCAGGGCCACAACACAGTATTGTCCCAAACAGTAATGAACATATGGGACTAGAGCAGTGTGCCAGGGCGCAGGGAAGAGCAGGAGGTGAACCCAGAATCTCAAAGCAAGGAATGTATTAAAAGAGGCAAGACTGGGTAACACACACTTGTAGAGGGCTGGAGAGATGGCTAAGTGGTTAAGAGCATGAGCTGCTCTTCCGGAAGTTCTGAGTTCAATTTCCAGCAATCACATGGTGACTCACAACCATCTGTAATGAGATCTGTTGCCCTCTTCTGGCCTTCAGGCATACATGCAGGGAGAACACTGTCTACATAATAAATAAATCTTTTAAAAAAATATACAGTTGTAGAAGGATCAGTGCTTTGAACATGCTAAAATGTAGGTACTTAATTGACTTCTACATGCAATAAATACACTACATAAGAGCATATACAGAACTGGTCTGAATTAGAAACTCAAAGTATATACAAACAAAATAATCTGAATAAACTTAACTTTAGCTATACTTTCTTGTGTCAAAGTTCTAGGAAGCACAACACTCTTAAAATCTTTAGTAATTAAAATGAACTTGAAAAAGTTATTAACTGTTTAATAGAAAATAGCAAATAGAAAATACCCATCTAGGAAACTCGGGCTTGTTTGGGGGAATCATCACCATATGTGATGCTTCAGTCCATGAGACTAAATGAGATTGGCACAGGTGTGAGTGTAGCTAGAGAAGCAATTAGAGGATTGAACACTGCACTATTGAGGGATCAGGGAAATGAGGAAGAGGTAAGGAAGACTGGCAATGCCAGAGAATGGGAAGAAAATTGAGATCTGGTGTTTTGGGAGTAAAGTGAAACCGTCTCAAATAGGGAAGGACCCAGTGATATTAAAAGCTGACTGGGAGAAGGAAGAGACTACAGAGTTTTGACTGACCTTTGGGTGTAACGGTGTGGAGGTTATTGGTGGCACTGATTGGAACCCTTTAGATATGTGGTAGGGGTCAAAGACCTGAGTGGAGTGGGTGGTGGAGTACACAGCTTTTTAAAGGATTGCTAAAGAGAAGAAAGTGTTAGGTACAAAAGAAGGAATGGTTTTGTAAGATGAAATACATGCTAGGCTGTTGGAGAATGCTGATGGGAATGATTCAGTAGAATGGCACGAATGGGTAGAGCACTGCCACCATGTCCATGTGTAGACAAAGGCATGATGTCCCCAGGTAAAGGGATAAGAACATAAACAGTTCATCCAGTTACAGAAGAGAGCAGATGACCATAGACACATGGAAGTGAGTCCATAGCCAATAAAATAAGGACAGCAACTGAGATTAAGGATGTGGAGGAGTAACTGGTGGTCTGAAGATAAGGCAGCTAATTTAGCAGAGTGACGTAGTGGCTACACTAGTTCAGTCTGGTTTCTGTGTATGGTCAAGGGAGGCATTCTGCTCAATAATGTGTTCCTGCAAATGAAGCTGCATGGACACAGGTGCAGATTAGCATGTAATTTAGCTGAGCCAGTAAAGCAACACAAGCAAGTGACAGGAGTGCTGAGAGTGTAGGGCAGAGGCCAATTGTGATTACTCACGGGTTTAAGTAAGGAAGACAAAGGGTCCCTCCAAGAAAACCATGACGTAGGTAATTCACATAGTATTTCTATGTTACAGATGAAGCTGCTGCCACAGAGTTCAAGCTTTTACCTCACACTTGATAGTCGAGACTGAGTCTAGAGCTGAGATCTAGCTTAGTCAAGTATGCTCATTGTCTGGGATAGGAGAGGTTTGTACATCAGTTCATTTGCTCCTAGTACAAGAGCAGAGTATTTTTATCTGTATCTCTGTACTAAGTACTGAAGATTATGTAGAAGGCATTTTCTGTCTAGCAAGACTTAAAGCCAGTATATATTGTTGTATGTATTTGCTGCCCTAAGTTTGACAGTTTATTATTTGAGAATGGGTGTGTTACTGTCCCTTAGGGACATTGTATAAACTTGAAGACATCCTTTTTTTGTCTTCAACTATTGACCCTGAAGATGTATATATGCAAATATTTTTTTCAAATCAGTTCTCTTTTGTACTTTTTTATAATCCATTAAGCTTGTCCATGACTGTTTTTTAAAGCTTATCAAGGAGTAGCAGGATACCTTTGTTATAAGAAAGAAATGTTGGAGCCAGGCTGGCAGCACAACTGTAGTTTCTGTACTTGGGAGCCAGAGACAGATGGATTTCTGTGAGGTTAAAGCTCACCTGGTCTATGTGGTGAGTCCTGGGCTAGCCAGGAATATATAGTGAGACCCTGTCTCAGAAAAAAAAAAGATGTTTGTTTAGAACTAACTGGTCTGTGCGTTAAAGTTACCTGCCCAGGTGTGTGGAGATGATGTAATCAAGTAGCAGAGTGAAGATATTTTTAGTAATGTAGGAAAGTAGATGAAGGAAAGATTATTGAAGACTTAGGCAGTTAAGAAATTTCTGATGGAAGAGTGATCTTGTGTGTGAGGGCTGGGTGCTGCAAAAGACGCTCGACAGCTTACTTGAAGAGATAAATGACTAGACAGACCAGTCTAGTCAGAGACCAAGAGAGCAATTTCTAGGTTTAGTGTAAATCAGAATTTAAACTTGGAAAGTCCCAAATAAGTCATGTAGGCCTAAAACATTAAGGTAAAGATTGATGTCTTCTGTTTGGGTTCATGATATGTTTTTAGGAATCTCTTGCAATCATATATATCTCTTCACCAATCTGCGAGTAGAGTTCACTGGGTTTCGAAGGCTTAATTTCTTTAGTCTGATCACACAAAGATTGGTCAAGACTACATAGTCAGGTAGTGGCAGAGGCGCATACTGAAACCCAGTCAGTGACTATACGTTTCTTGTTCATTTCACCATACTGAGGTCCAGCTTACACCTAAGCATCACCAATCCCTCGCATACTCTTGGCTATTTCGTATTTCCTCTGAACTCTTCTTACATTTACTTCCATTGTTTGTTGTGCACATGATAGTGTGGTTGAGTATTACATCAGGGTTTTTCAGTGGGAGTGCTTTAGGAGTGAAGTTCCAGGTAGCTCTGAGATCATAGGATGCTAACCCTCCTCTTCACCTAGTATACTCCAGAGTGGTACATGGGCAGTCCACATGAGCTTAAAAGAATTTGTTTAGCTGTTCCTCCCTGCTCCCAAACCCCAACCCAATTTGAAAAATACTACTAGGTCTATCTCATATGCTGACTACCTCAGGTAGGTGAACTCATAATAGGCCAGGGCTAGGACTTAACACTATTTCAGACCTCTGCTCCTCCCAGGCAACTGGTACAGTTTGGAGCACAGTTCTAAGAAAGAACTCTATAATTGTATTGTTCCTATTTGGGGAAGGTGGCGATCAGCTTAGCTCAGTTTCATCTTAATAAAGAAGTAAGGATACTATCTCTTGGGTGTTCTTTACATCCTCATGCTACTTGCCTGGTTTAGAGAAGAATCCAGAGTACTCTTGTAGCTCAACACAGAAAAAACTGAAATCCAGAAGTTCATGCACTAAAAAATGTTTATGTCAGTAATGACTAGACTTGAAAGTGCAAGCATTTCATGCCAGTTCCTTCATCTTTTCATATCAGATCAATTATATAAACTAATAAAGGTCTGAATATTTAAATTAATTGTGCTATCAACTTGCTAATATTCTTTTGTTGTTTTTTCCCCCCTATTCTCTGCCTGGTTCGTTGTCTTTACCTACAGGTGTACTTTATTGTCGGCTTCCAAAGATTACTAACTTTTATCTGTATCACTAAAATTGAACTACCTTGGCTATACTGCTACTCTTACTGCTGCTTCCATTATTGCCTTCTCCAGAAACCTAAGGCTTTCAGAAGCCAAAGAATAACAACAAATAAGCGCCATATTAGAAGCCTTTCCACTATGAAACTTAAGCTAAATGTGCTCACCATTATATTGCTGCCTGTCCACTTGTTAATAACAATATACAGTGCCCTTATATTTATTCCATGGTATTTTCTTACCAATGCCAAGAAGAAAAACGCTATGGCAAAGAGAATAAAAGCTAAGCCCACTTCAGACAAACCCGGAAGTCCATATCGCTCTGTCACGCACTTCGACTCACTAGCTGTCATAGACATCCCTGGAGCCGATACTCTGGATAAATTATTTGACCATGCTGTAGCCAAGTTTGGAAAGAAGGACAGCCTTGGGACCAGGGAAGTCCTAAGTGAAGAAAATGAAATGCAGCCCAATGGCAAGGTTTTTAAGAAGGTAAAGCATTTGTGTCTTTTCTTGTTTGTTTGTTTTAATGACTCAGGACCAGTTTACTTTGTCATAAATCAAATGTACTTTAAGAATGCTGGCACTGTATCACAGCGCTTGGTCATAAATTCACAGAGGTCTCATTGTGTCTGAATATTCACATTATGGGATATTTGAGAATTCAGTGTTTTGAATAGTATTTTAATTGCTCATTTGAATGGACATTCTGATGGTGGAAAATATCTCACTTTTAACAGCTAATTCTCGGGAATTATAAATGGATAAACTATCTAGATGTGAACCGCAGAGTGAATAACTTTGGAAGTGGACTCACTGCATTGGGACTGAGACCAAAGAACACCATTGCCATTTTCTGTGAGACCAGGGCAGAGTGGATGATTGCAGCACAGACCTGCTTCAAGTACAACTTTCCCCGTAAGTGCCCTGTGCTTTTTACAGGGGACAGGGAGAGCTTTGCTAACATGGCAAGTGTGTTCTGAGATGCTTCTGTTTTCAAAGTGGGCTGATAGTATAACTCATTGATTAAAAACATTTTGATAGGATACTTAAGGTCATGGATTTGTTCCTCAACACGGAGAAAAATAATCACACACACACACACACACACACACACACACACACACACACACACACACGAAACAAAGAAGGTATTCCTTAGCTATTTTTCTATATGATTATGTCCATAAAACATGGCTAGGGGCCAGGGAGATGGCTTGGTGGATAAAGAACTCGGTGTGCAAGCACAAGAACCTGAGTTCAAATCACTAGAGCCCACAGAAAGCTGGCTGGCTGTGGTAGCATACGTCTGCACTTGCAGCTTTTCTAAGGCAAGATGGGAAGTGGAGACATGAGCATCTTTGGAAGCTCATGGGCCAGCCAGCCCTGTATGCACATCAGAACAAAAGCAATAAGAGAGCCTGCCTCAAAGTGGAAAGCGAAGACCAAAACCCAGTATTGTCCTTGGATTTCCACACAGGCAGACACACCATGGGCAAATATGTGACTGTATTCACACACACTGTATACATACAAAAATAAATTAGAAATAATCCCACAGCTTTTATTAAGGATAGCAAGTTCTAAGTGTTAGTTTGGGAACCAGGACCCATGTATAACTCAGAATTTTAATTTTTAATTAGAAATGAGTTATAACCTAAAAATTTAGAGGTTGAAGGTATGGTTTTGGAGACTGTACAACAAAAGTGATTGCTTACGAATTTTTAGTTCATTTTTGTGCTTTGAACCCTCTTGTCTGACTTCCTTCATTTTTCATACAAAGTCATGTGCCAACTAGAGCTGGCATTAGAGAGACAGAAAATGAGTAAAAATGGGCACGTTTCTGGTTGGTAAGCATTTGTTTTTGCTATTGTACAAGAAATAATTTGTTTTCAAGATTTCTAATTTAAATTTTTGTGTGTATGGTTATGTGCCTTCATTTATGTAAATGCACTGTGTGTGTGCTTGCTGCCCAGAGGTCTGGAACTGGAATTACTGATGGGTGTAAGCAGTCTTGTATTGAGGTTTTAATAAGGATCAGGAGAAACAAATAAGGCCGAATAGATGTCTATTCAGGGAGAAATAACTTACAACATAGACCGATGAACACCAGCAGGTTCCTGGTCCCAAGGACGCCTCTGGGTGCTCTCCTGTCCCCATGCTGCAAGCAAGAGAGCTGGGGGTGGGGCGCTCCTCAGACCTAGGTCCCCAGGTCTGCTCTTGTCCCCACTCCCAATGGGTGTGGTCAGTGTCACAGGTGCGGACAAATTGAATATCTCACTATAGTCTTGTGACTTCTGAGAACCGAACCCTTTGCTCTCTGCAAGAGCAGCAAGTCTCTTGGTCACTGAGCCTCTACAACCTCAGGAACTAACTTTTTAAAATTGAGTTCATAAACATGCCTTGTTGTACCGTTTAAGTATTTGGTTGTTTCAGGAAATAGAGTGCTGCAGTTTAAGTGAAGGAATCAACTTTCATTTCAAACAAAGGGAGATGCTACAAAAATATTTCCATATGTCCTGATCACAAATGATGCCTGTTACTGATTGTATGGGGTATTTCTAGTTACCAGCTGAAAGCTGAATCTCTTCATCTGTTCTAAGTGTAGCAGATGTTATCAATTCCAACTGATTTTACTGTTAGTTTCTTCTATGGTCTGGTGAGTGAGTCTTTCTGGAATAGATCTACCGACCTCTCCAAAGGTATGGAGATCACCAATGAGATTAGAAGTTGAACCCAGTGGAAAAGCTTTTTGGAAAGAGTAAGGACATTATTTGTAGCTGATCTGACTTGAGATCTTGAAATTTTTTGAAGATTGGCATATCCATTCTTTTGGGCAATGAACAATGAAAGGGAAGTCATTACCGATCTGCCCTCTGACCTTACCAATTCTCAGGACCTGTATCTCAGTTTGATTCCTGGGAATTTGTACCTGGAGATTATGAAATCAAATAAAAACATAAAGTGCTTTTGTGTCTATATGGTTGCTATGTTAGGCCTGACTTAAATAACTTATCATCCTCAAAAGTGTTAAGTGTGCAATTTTCATGTTTCCTTTTTATTATATAGTTGTGACTTTGTATGCCACACTTGGCAAAGAAGCTGTAGTTCATGGGTTAAATGAATCTGAGGCTTCCTATCTGATTACGAGTGTTGAACTTCTGGAAAGCAAATTGAAGGTAAGTATGAAATTTAATTATTTGAAATTCTTACATTTTAACCAATATGTAAACATGTGTATATATGTGGAACCATCTGATATTTCACATATGTTTATATTGTGTAATTAATGTTCAAGTCAGCTTAAAACATGCTTCCATAAACAGTTTTCATTTTTAATGATGAAAACATGGAATATACTTTTAGTTTTTGTGAAATATATAGTACATTATCAATGTAGCTATCCAGTAACACCATACCTTCTTGCTCCATCTCCATGTAACTTAGTGTCCATTAATCAACTTCTCTATTCTACCTCTCCTGTTCTACCCAGTCTCTAATAACTACAATTCTACTCTCAGTTTCTGTTTGGGTAAGGTTTTCTTCCCATTTCCCATGAATGAGGCTATGTGCTACTTAACTTTCTGTGCCTGGCTTATTTCACTTATAGCAGTGATCTTTAGCTGCAACCAAGTTGGTAATGGTAGGCTCCCATTCTTTTTATGGTTGAATGATATTCATATATATAAAACGTGCTTTCTTTATCCAACAATGGTTATATTGGTGTAGATTTTCATCAACAGTGTGGTGCAACAACTCCTCTTTCTCCACAAACTTACTAGGGCCTTTTGCCTTTTTGATAATAGTCATTCTCTAGGGAGATGGTGAAATTTCACGTGCTTTTGACTTGCATTTCTCTGGTGACTGGTGATTCTGAGAAGTTTTTCATGTATCTGTTGGTTATTTGTATTTCTTCTTGTAAGAACCGTTTATGTAGCTTTTTTCTCCATTGTCACTTGGGTTCTTGTTGCTGAGTTTCTGAATTTATACCACGTATCACATGGAGGGTTTGTAGTATTTTATCCTGCCCTGTAGGTTCTCCTCATTCTTATGATTGTTTCCTTTACTATTTAGAACACTTTAGTCTGCTTCTGTCTCTACTTTCTGTGCATTTTGGGTTTACCCAAAAACAGCAACGATGCCCTGAAACATTTCCAGACTGGGCCATCTCCCCAGACCCTCTTTAACTTTTTTGTAGAACCAGCTCTTGGTTTCCTTTTCTTTTGTATTGAAGTCTGTCTTAGTTAGCTCCTTTCTTTGTTGTTTCTTTTCTCTTCTGCTATATTTTTTAGTTTGATTTGAATTTCTAGGTTTTTGAGACTCGGTGGTTTATTGCAGTCTTTCTGCTTTTTAAATGTAGAATTTGATTAACTATAAACTTCACTTTGATACTACTTTTCTTATAGGATACAAGTTTTAATATTTTATACCTTCATTTTCACTTTCTTTGATCCATTGTTTGATGTGTTTAATTTTCATAATTGTGTACCTTATGTAGAGTTACAAATTATTGCACTGTGTTCAGAACATATACTTGACATGCATTTAACAACTTTAAAAGTTTGTTGGAACTTGTTTTGTTTCCTATCCAATTATCTATCATGAAGTATGTTCCATGGCTTGATAAATGGGGGACATGGTGTAGGGACTGAGGGAGATGTGGGGAGAAGAACCACAGAACCACATTTTGTTCAAAGTGTCATAATGGTATGAAACACATAATATGCTGATTTAAAATATTTTTAAAAACTAAGAAGAAAAATGTTTATTGGGCAGCTATTGGAAGTTTTATAGGTACCTCTTAGGTTCATTTGTTCTGGTTTTTGGTACTGATACTGACTTTCTGTATGGATGATGAGTCCATTGCTCAAAGTAGGGTTTTAGGCTATCACTATATTGAAATCAATCAGTCTCTCTGATTACTTGTTTCTATGTATTTCGCTGCTCAGATATTTGGTGCTTATGTATTTAGAATTGTTTTCCTCTTGCACAATTAATCACTTAAGTTTTTTTATTATTATTATTCATGGGTGGGTATACATGCCACCAAATACATGCAGAAGTTAGAGAACAATTGGACGGAGTTGGTTCTTTTTTTCACTGAGATCATCAGGCTTATACTGGCCTTGATTCGTTTATCAATCATCATATAACGAATGGCCTTCCTTGTTTCTTTTTGCCGATTCTGATTTTAATCTATTTTACTTAATATTTAGTATAGGCATGTCCTTAGAAATATGAGTTTCTTGTATGTTTCTTGTAGTTAGGTAATTTTTTTAGTTGGTTTTTCAAGACAGGATTTCAAGATGAGACTAGCTCTGTAAACCAGCCTGGCCTTGAACTCACAGAAGTCTGCCTGTCTATCCCTCAAATGCTCAGATTAAAGGTGTGCACCACCACTGTCCAGCTAAGTAATCTTTATGCAATCAGTCATTCTGTCTTTTAACTTCAATCCATGTACATTCCAGTGAACTATCAGAAGGTAGGGCCTTACTACCACCATTCTGTGACTTGTTTTCTCGTTTTGTTGAGGTCTTATTTCCCTCCCTTAGTCCTGTGTATGGTTAAGTGGTTTACTCTAATGACATTATTTTGGATCCTTGCTTTTTGTTTTTGTTTGCCTATCATTGGTTTTTGCTTTGTGGATTACCGTGGGGGCTTCCAAAAGTACATTTTGTGACAAGCTACATTAAGATGTTAAGAGACAGGCATATGATCAGAATAATGGGAAGCAAAATGAGAAAATACACTAGTAAGAAACATACCCGTGCATTCCTTTCATGCTCCATTTACATTTTTATTGTCTAGTTTTACATATTTTTTATATTACCTGCCTCTTAGTATTTTAATGTAGTTGCTGTTATTTTTAAATATTTTGTTCTTCATACTATTCATTCTAAAGATATGGGTGGCTTATTTAATATGATTGCAACATTAGAGCACTGTGTATTTGCCTATAATTACCACAGTGAAATTTACTTAGTAAACATTTTCCAGTCCTGTCAGTTACTATTAATTTTGATAGTGTGCCAAATTGAATAGCTGGCTTTTATTTCCTTTCAACAGGCAGCATTATTAGATATCAATTGTGTCAAACATATCATTTATGTGGATAATAAGACTATCAATAAAGCAGAGTACCCTGAAGGGTTTGAGATTCACAGCATGCAATCAGTAGAAGAGTTGGGAGCCAAGCCAGAAAACTGTAAGTGAATCACTTAAAGTTAATTTCCTCGTATATTCATGTTTGTTAACTTAGTAGATTAATAAAAGAAGTGACATTAGTAAAAATGCCGAAGCTGTTTAATCTTAAAAGTGATCAAGACTGTGTGTGGCTGAAATTTCCTTTTCCTTTCTCCTGAAGAAGGCAATCTTGGTTGAATTTCTTAAAGACAACAAGCAGATTTTAGGTTAGAATTGAGGTAGTTTTTTCCTTAAAAACTATGGTCAGAATATGAATTTGTATCATAGAAAAGAAGCCTGGGGGCAATTATTATATTTTTAACTGTTCTGAACAGTAAGCATGCCCGTTAGTCACTGTAGAAGAATGTACATAGAGAAGACAGTCCAGAGCAAATCAGTGGCTGTGCTGGCTCGATGCAGAGTTGGAAGAGATCCAGGGAGAATTGTTTGTTATCACCAGGTTGATACTGCTAGATGGGTGGGTGTTTGACTGGGAAGCTGTGATCAGCAGGGCCTTCTACTGCCAGGGCTTATGATTCACCAGAGCATGACACAAAAGGTTTGAAGATTACTTTATCAGTTCTCCCAATTTTGGTTGAGAGTTAATATGAGTCACTGGCATCTATTTGTCTCAGGGATAGATAGGACTCATAATTTTGTTCTAATAGTTTACACGTGTAAAGAGTCATTATCATAATGTGTCATGATATCATAATAATAGCTGAGTTATAATATATATATGTATATATATATATATTGTAGTCTGGGTATGATGAAGACACATTTGCATGCTTATTCAAATATAGATAGATCAGTGGTGGAGGTGGCAGCAGCGGCGGAGCATGCCTTTAATCTCAGTACTCAGGAGGCAGAGGCAGGCAGATCTCTGTGAAAGCCAGGATAGGCTCCAGAACTACACAGAGAAACCTTGTCTCAAAACAAACAAACAAACAAACAAAAAGATAAGAAATGTTGTATCCTGGGCTTGGGGTGAGGACAATATAATGTGCCAGCCCAGAACAATTTGCTGCTGCTTCAGTTAATCCACAGATGCCTTCTTTTCTTGGGTCCCACTAATGACCATGAACATCCTGAAGAAGCATTCGATATAGCCTTTCTCATTTCATTGGTATGCCTTGATCCACCCACCCTTCAAGATGAGGTTTCTTTGTGTAGCTTTGGCTGTCCTAGAACTCACTGTGTAGACCAGGATGGCCTCAAACTCAGAGATCTGCCTGCCTCTCCCTCCGAAGTGTTGGGATTAAAGGCGTACACCACCGTGCTGGTCCCTGAGCCATTATTTAGAGCTTTGGAATCTATACATGGTGCTATTCTTTCAAAGCCTTCGAAATCCTTCCCAGTTCTATACATAATACTATGAAGAGGCCTGGTCAGTTGGGGCTTAGACTGACCATCCTGAAATAGACCAGGTGGAGTTTGAAATCTTTATTTCAGTCAACCAGAATTTGAAGTCTGTATCATGATGTAAAGTGAAAATACCTTCTTGTCAAGCAATTCACCCTTTGAACTAAAGATAATGTGCTTTTTCATTTATTTAGTAAGCATTCCTCCAAATAGACCAACTCCTTCAGACATGGCCATTGTCATGTATACCAGCGGTTCTACTGGCCGACCCAAGGGAGTGATGATGCATCATAGCAATTTGATAGCTGGAATGACAGGCCAGTGTGAAAGAATACCTGGACTAGGGTAAGAAAGGATCACTCAACTTTCTTAGGGATACAGAGTTCAAAATTACATTGTGGATTTAAAATGCCCTTTCAAAGTGGTTAATCTGTTTCTCTTATTTTGTTTTAGACCAAAGGATACATATATTGGTTACTTACCTTTGGCACATGTGCTGGAATTGACAGCAGAGATATCTTGCTTTACCTACGGCTGTAGAATTGGATATTCTTCTCCACTTACGTTATCTGACCAGGTGACAAACTTTCTCTTTGCTCGTGATTTATTCAGGACCAAGGTCCACGTGGCATCAAACATATATTTCCATGAATAATAAATATGGTACTAGTATTGATTTAGGCCCATGTTTTAAAAATATCTGAAAATAATTACTTCACTTTTCTGTATTAGATTTTACTATGGAGAATTTATCCTGGAAAGTGTAATTCATGGAACGGTTGGCATACTATACTGTTCAGGAACAATAACCGATTCTTGGGGAGAGGTTTTAGGCCTAGTTTTCTTCTGAACTTATTCTGGACCTGTGCCGCTAGCCCCATCTTTAAAATAGAAATTGGTTAAAGTTAGATTTAAATTTTTTTGGCTTCTTGTTTTATTTAGCCACATTTCAGATTCCTGATGCCTGTGTGACCAATTGCTATCATGTTAGACAGCACAGATACAACTATTTGATCTTTGCAGAAAATTCTGTTGGATAGCATTGTAGCATCTCCAAGGCCAGCCCTCAGCTTTACATTGAATCAGGGTTCTCCTTTCTCTCTATTATTCATAGCAGAAAGCCCAACAATAGGCAGCACTAACTCATAGTTTAAGCACATTTAAAATTACAGAGAGAAAATAGCTTTAAGAAGAGAACAACAATTAAGTTCTTTCTACGTGGTAGAACCAATGTGGTACTTCTTACTCTTACAGGTTTCACTGCTTCTTGAATGCTAGTTTTCTTTACTGTATTAGCCTGGTTAATGCATCATTTAGCCAATTTGTAAATGACTATATCACATTATAGGAATTCTTTTATCTACCTTTTTTCTGCAAATGACTGTATTAATTTTCTACCTGTGATTAATCTGAGCTTTGAAATCCCAATTGTTATTTATGCATGAAACAAATTGTGTACATTGTATACATATGTGCATGTTGCCACATAACACTGGCATGGTCCTTACTGTGTTCCAACCAGAATATTATAACATTATTATTTCTGTGTGATGTTAATTGATGTCCATAGTGGTTAGTTTGAGATACATCTATGCCTGTTGAGTAATCAAAAAAAAGTTAAAAATGCTTTCAATGTGCCGAATGTGGTGGTACACACTTCTAATCCAGCACTTGGGAAGCAGAGGCAGGCAGATCTTTATGAGTTCGAGGCCAGCCTGCTCTATAGCGTTCCAGGACAGCCAAGGCTACACAGAGAAACTCTGTCTTGAAAAACCAAATGAATAAAAAAAAAGGGGGAAAAGCCTTTATATGCAATTCTGTCTTAGTGATAAATCTGATTAATGAGGCTTTGTAAAAAATGTACATTTTCTTGAAAATAAAGGTTTATATTTGATGGTGCATTATTAATACAAATAGTTCACCAGAATGTTCAAGTCTATTGTTATCCTAGATCAGTTTCTCTTCTGGGGAAGGCTGTGATGTGCTAGAAACCAAACCAACGGAATAAAAATAGAAAAAGCACACAGTCTGTGGATTTTTGCATTGATGCTGTGTGTAAATTCTGTCTTTGTTATTAATGCTTGAATTAAACCTCCCACATTTTTGCTAACATCTGTTTCCCTGTTTATTTTTGTTTTTACATAAATGTAGTCCAGCAAAATCAAGAAGGGAAGCAAGGGTGATTGTACTGTGCTAAAACCCACTCTTATGGCTGCTGTTCCGGTGAGTACAGAATAGAAAAGGGTCACTTCAAAAACTTCTTGCTTACATTTCTGATTTTTAAAAAAGTAAGTCTTTGAGGTATGTGTGTACACTTAAAAGTATAATTTTACTTCGAAATGTTGGCATAAATGATCTTTAAAGTCATAGAAACAAGATTGAAATGTATACCTGTGAGTGTTTGCTGGTGGCTTAGAAATTCAAATTGAAAATGACCTCCTTCAAAGAGTTGAGGCATGGTCCTAATATATTAAGATAGAAATGTATTTTCCTGATCATTTTGTTTAATCTTATAAACAAAATTAAAAACAATTAAGGAAGTCCTGTGTTATCGTAGAGAACTAAGGCAACATCTCCAAGGTTTTGGGACAGCTTGGTGACAGAGCTGAGTGTAAGGGACAACACTTCTCACTCAACACATCACATAATACAGTATCTAACCTATCATCTTCTTGAAGTACTTCCTAAGTACTTGGAAATCTATCAAGTTCCAAAAGGAACAATGTTCTACTCCATATATGTAAAATCCTTAACTAAAATACTGCTTTTATAAAAGAACGAGATGCAGGGGCTGGTGAGATGATGGCTCAGTGGTTGAGAGCACTGGCTGTTCTTCCAGAGGACCTGGGTTTAATTTCCATCGCCCACATAACTGTCTGTAACTCTGGTTCCAGGGCATCTGACATCTTCTCATGAATGCACACAAAACAAAGTATAAAAAAGAACCAGATGTCACATCTAAAGCCATGTAATGATTAGTTGAAAGATCTAATGCAGTGTTTTAGATGTGTATAAATCTATTATGTTCCAGCATACTTATTTTCACTTGGTGAACCATAGGGAGTGCTTTATTACTACTGCTTGTATTAGAATCAAACTTTCAGACATAACCTAGTATCTTCACGAGTTATTTTTGTACATGGAAAGTCTTGAGATTTAGTTGTCCTTAAAAATGGTTTTATAAAAATTATCAGAGCTACAGTAGTTCAGAAAAGATTTTTGTCCTCTTATTTAGAGGTGCTGTAGCATTTGCCAAATGTTCAAACTGAAAGGAAAGGCTTTTGGATTGATAAATGAGGAAATGATTCCAATTGGACGGTCTCTTTTCCATCAGTTCTAACAGGTCTTTTCCATGGCTGCTGTCCTTGTTTATATCCATAGTGAAGCTTCCTTATCAAACCTAAGGATAGTAAATAGTCTGTGTTAGAGTATTGGTATTTCATCAGACCTGGTTGCCTTCCTTATCCTGTTGTTCTGTGGTGAACCTTTTAAAAGAATCTCTTTATTCAGATTTTCCCCATAAAGAGTTTATTGCATTCTTAGATGAAAGCACAATGTAAGCTTTAGCATTGTAGATATTTTTTTTTTCTTTCCGAGACAGGGTTTCTCTGTATTGCTTTTTGGAGCCTGTCCTGGAACTCACTCTGTAGACCAGGCTGGCCTATAACTCACAGAGATCTGCCTGCCTCTGCCTTTTGAGTGCTGGGATTAAAGGTGTGTGCCACCAACTCCCGGCTGCATTGAATATATTTACAAAAGAAATACAGACTATGATACTACTTCTGAGTACAAATAACTAGATGGAACATGGCTATGTTGCCAGGCTGAGATAAAAGTGGTTTGATGAGCTAATTATAAATGCTTGTAACTGACCTCTTCCCATGTATTTTCTTTTGTGTCTATATATTCCGATCCCTAGAGCTTATAAAGAGGGTGGTGGTTCTAGTATGTTAAAGTCCCCCTGAGAGAAACACTGGGATTTCTCAGTCACAGACCTACAGAAATACAGTGATATAGTAGCGAGTGATTCCTTTGTGGAAATGGAGAAAACAACTTTATATATTGGAAGCTTTTAAAAGAAATGATTCTCGTGACCTTCATTTGTATATGGCTCTGCTTTAATAATGAAAGAGTCATACATTTATTTGTTGTAGCACATCTTACTCTGTACTGATGATTGATGCCTTCAATATTTAGAACCAGATATTTATGAACAGTTGTGCTTTACTGTAATAATTTGTGCTAAGCATTTTTAAATTATCACTTAGTGATTGAGGTATTTGTTTTTGCCTTATATATATTAGCTTGAGTCTGTTGGATCCCAAATCTTACCCTACCTCTAATTTGTCAAGTAACTGTCAACAAGAAGCTTATATTTTTAATCTTTGTTTCGAGGAAAATGGCGTGGAAATACCTAAATTATAGAGATATAAGATTTTTAGGAAACATTAAGACCCCTACCATGTTGTAAGAGAATCACATGTTCTTAAAATAGAAGTATCATGATTTGATTCAACACAGGTATTTTGCTGCTATATGAGAATATAGGAATTTATTTGAATTTTTTTTTAAATTAGATGCTGAGATTTTTTAAATTATATGCTGAGATTTTTTTTCATGAACTTTCACTGAGTTTCTTTGAGAATAACACAGTAGATTTTTATTATACTTGCTCCCCTCTCCCAATTCCTTTCATAT
Source organism: Cricetiscus sungorus (assembly GCA_030556225.1). NCBI lineage: Eukaryota > Metazoa > Chordata > Mammalia > Rodentia > Cricetidae > Cricetiscus > Cricetiscus sungorus. Next base: position 35,278,761 of record JANBXA010000726.1, read on the forward strand.
CACCTTCTGTATTCTTAGCTCCCTACCAACCCAACCTCGAGTTTTATGATTTGTTTTGTTTTAAACCATTGAGCCCAGTTTGCATTGTGCCCAAGTACTCTTGGGAATGAGTCCTGTATGGTTGACTTCCCCAGAGTTACACCATTGAAGAAAACTGAATCTCCCTTTTCCAGCAGCTATGAAGAAAACTGAATCTCCCTCTAACAGCAGCTATCAAATGCCAATACTTTCTACACTGTAGTAGGATTTTGTGACCTACCTCTATGATAGGATTTTGTTTGACTTGATCTTTTGTAGATCTATGGCATGTTACAGTCACTGTGAGTTGTTAAATGAAACTGCTCTGTTGTGTCTGGAAAACACTGATTTCTTGAAATTACTGACCACTTCTGGCTTTTATGGTTTTTCTACCTTCTCTTTTGCTAGGATCCTTGAGTGCTCTGTGTGTGTGTGTGTGTGTGTGTGTGTGTGTGTGTGTGTGTGTGTGTGTGTGTGTGTGTGTGTGTGTGTAGGGGGGTGTCGTATCTCATTTAGAGCTGAATATGCCACAGTGGGTTTTTTGTTTGTTTGTGTTTTGTTTCCCTGTGTGCTGTTGACCAGTTGTAGAACTGTTAATCAATTTAGATTTTTTTGGTTCTTTTTCTTTTTTAGGACTTTATATCAGCTGTGTTGAACCAAAGTAAATCTTACGCTTGCACTGTGTATGTTTTAAATGAAATGTTTACTATGTTTTAGATTGGGGTACAGTATGTGAATTTGTATTATATTTAATTTCCTAGAAGTAGGGAACAAGTCAATAAAATTAATTCTGTAATGAAAAAAAGAAATGTCCATTATCCTAGATAGAGCTCTACCTACAGGTATCAATATATTATTAAATCGAGACTGTTTTTAGTGATGTTGTAATTATTTTCAGATTATTGAGTATTTTGTTTATCTTGTAGGAAATCATGGATAGAATTTATAAGAATGTTATGAGCAAGGTTCAAGAGATGAATTATATTCAGAAAACTCTATTCAAAATAGGATATGACTACAAATTAGAACAAATCAAAAAAGGATATGATGCACCCCTTTGTAATCTGTAAGTACATTTCAGAGGCCTTATTTTTCAAATATGTATCGTGTTCTATTTGGTATGGTGTGGTATGCTATCCAAATTTGGATAGTTTCCAATTTAGCTTCAAACTTCTTGACCTAAGTGGACCCCTCCTGCCTGAGCTTTTCAAAATCTGCCACCATGGCCATGTATCACTATGTCTATGCATTTTTATGTTTTGAAATCTGAAAGATAACCAAGTAAATGGAAAATTCATTTAGTTTGAATATTACCATCAAGATTAAAACCTCAATTCTATATTCTAAGTCCTACTGTTTATACAAGAATGAAAAGATTATAGACTCTTGAGTATGATAATGCAACTGATTTTAATACTGAAGTAAGTAATAACAAATGGGCTTCTTGAAGAAAGCCAGAATACAGTTTTGAATAAAAACATTGACGTTTGCTGGGCAGTGGTGGCGCACACCTTTAATGCCAGCACTCGGGAGGCAGAGGCAGGCAGAGATCTATGAGTTCCAGGACAGCCTGCAAAGCCACAGAGAAACCCTGTCTCAAAACACCAACCAACCAAACAAACAAACAAACACATTGAAGTTTAAAAGTATGTGTATAGACTAATATCATTGTATGTACTCACACCCAAAAGTAATTTTCTCTTTTACTGTGTTCATAAAATTATAGTAAGTTGATGAATATAGAAGTTAAATGATAGGATGTTTCATTAGAAGGTTCATAAGATAATTGACTGATTGTTCCATAGAAAGCTAATAATTTTTCCCTTGACACCATTTTCTTTTGTTTAACGTGTCAGAGCATGATCCTAATAGTGCACACTTGGATTTGAGGGATGGGATGCTTTTCTGGCATATTTTAAGTTGTTATTTGCTGTTGTTTTGTCACCTTCCCATTAACATCATGATTTGGGAATGTCTATGTTCAGCCAGTTTTGAGAACTTTATCACAGTTTATAAGTTAGCTGGGTACCAAGAGTAATGTGTGGCAGTATTGACTGTTACTTCTTTTCCTTCTTATTAAGGTTACTTTTTAAAAAGGTGAAGGCTCTTCTGGGAGGGAATGTCCGGATGATGCTGTCTGGTGGAGCCCCATTGTCTCCACAGACACACCGTTTCATGAATGTCTGCTTCTGCTGCCCAATTGGTCAGGGCTATGGCCTCACAGAATCATGCGGTGCTGGTACAGTTACTGAAGGTGAGCATTGGTTATGTGTTAGCATCACTGACAAAAACCATGGTTATTGTAGAATCCCTTTTTGAAATTTTTTGGGTGTGTTTTGTTTTTGTTTTTTGAGACACGCTCTGTTTGTGGAGCCCTGACTATCCTGAAACTTGCTCTGTAGACCAGGCTGGCCTCAAACTCACAGAGATCTGCCAGCCTCCGCCTCCCGAGTGCTGGGATTAAAGGCCTGTGCCACCACTGCCCAGTTGAAAATTACTTTTTAGTTTTGAGATTATAATATAGTTACATCATTTCCCCTATCTCTTTGCAAACCCTCCCACCTACACTTCTCCTTGCTTTCTTTCAAATTCATATAGTAATAGACCTACACATTCCCAAATAGAACCTGCTTATCCTACTATATGTTACTACTGTGCATATTTGTAGGGCTGACCATTAGGTATGGGATATCCAATTGGTGTGTTTCACCTAGGGAAAATGACCTCTGCTGGCCCCAGCATTGTATATGGTTCTCTCATATGTACGGCCTCCTGGTCTTTTTCCTGTCCGATTTGGCATGCCTGTTGTCCTTGTTCAGCTCATGTGTCGGCAGTCATGCTGGTGAGGTTTTATGGAAGTAGCTTCTGACATTACTAGGAGACATCATCTCATAGCAAAGTCCTGATCCCCTGGCTCCTTTTCCCATTATGTTTCTTGAACATTAGGTACTGGAGGTTTTTTGGTGTTTTGTTTTTTTTTTTTTGTAAATGTACCCATTGGGACTGGGCTGCACAATTCTCTGTTTTGTTTGGTGGTGGTTTTCTGTAATAGTCTCCAGCTATTGGAAAGAGAAGTTTCCTTGATGAAGGGTGAGGACTACACTTACCTGTGGATGTATTTAGGGTGTAGTTAGGGATTATGCTAGCTTAGTAAATTAATGGTTTTGGATTGTCCTCCAAGACCCATGACTTCACTAGCCCTGGGTAGTTGACTAGGTTTCCAGGACCAGCCACGAATTCCCTCTTGTTGAGCAAGTCTTACATCCAATTAGAGCTGTTGCTTTACCTGCGAGATATGGATGTGAGTGCTGCACCCTTAGAGTTAACCTGCCATGCTGGTCACTGTTGTGGTTCATAGGCATCATAGCTGGATAGGACTTTTGCTTGCCTCCCTCCTTGGGAAGCTAGCATGGCAGCTTCTGGTACTATGAAAGTTAGTCCTCAGGGAGGGGCCATTCAGATTAATTCCAGTTCTGTGTCTGAAATGCAGTATTTTCAGCAATAGGAACTTACCTTATGATTTCTATAAAGTAATCCAGGCTTTGTTATAAACCTACCTAGCATGAGTTTTATAAATATAAAGTATCATATATGTACTTTTTATTTTTAAGCCTCATAATGCTGTCATGTTGATTTAATTTTCTTTCTTGAGGCACTTTTTTAAAATAATTTTTATTCTCTCAAAATTGCATACATTAATGTAACAGGTTTTGGTCATAGCCATACACCACTACATCCCTCCAACTTCCCCCAGGGTTCTTCACCCTGTTTCCTAGTTCTTACTATTGATAACTGTAAATCCACTGGAATGGCAACCTATTGATGTTCATGTTCCCAGAGTATAATGAATTTCCCTATTTCAACATCTATTAGTCATCGATAGCTTCAAGGGTGGGGTCTTGGGGACCCTTTGGAGTTTTGTGCAGGTCTTGTATAGGAAGCATCACTGCTGTAAGTTGATATGTGTAACAGTTATGTCATGTTCAGAAGTTATCCTCTCTCTCTCTCTCTCTCTCTCTCTCTCTCTCACACACACACACACACACACACACACACACACACACACACACACACACGCCCACTGGTTCTTACATTCTTTCTACTTCCTCTTCTGAGATGTTCCCTATGCATTGGATGGAAGAGTTGTTTATAGTGCAATGGTTCTCAACCTTCCTAATGCCGCCATCCATTAATACAGCTCATGTTGTGGTGGTCCCCAACTATAAAGTTATTTTTGTTACTATTTCATAACTATAATTTTGCTTTGTTATGAATCATAATGTAAATATTTTTTAGAGATAGAGTTTTGTTGAAAGGGGTGACCCAGAGGTTGAGAATCACTGATTCCTCCATGACTGAGCTCTCACAGCTACTTATACTAGGCACTTTAAGCAATTATGAGTCTCTGCATTAACCATTATCCACTGCAAAAAGAAGATTCTCTAACCAAAGTTGATAGCCACACAAATCTGTGTGTGTGTGTGTGTGTGTGTGTGTGTGTGTGTGTGTGTGTGTGTGTGTACAAATAGAAAGTTTCATGATCACATGATCTCAATAATCAATTTGAACAGTTGTGGTCTTAGAATGAAGTGTTCCTCTTACATCCCTCTCTTTTGTTTTTTGTTTTTTTGATTGGGGGGGGATTGTTTGTCTCTGTTGCCTTCAGTTCCCAAAGGCAGAGTTTCTCAACCTTGACCCTATTCACAATTTTGGAATACATAATTCTTTTGTTTTTGCATTCTCTCTTGTCCACTGGAGGGTGTTAGCAGTCACATTACTAGTAGAAACTTGCTCATCTGTGATGTCAAAGTGTAACATAGCTCTAAATATTGCCACATATCTCCTTAGTACACAAAAGTTATGCCAGGTTGAGAAACACTGGGGATGTAGGTTGTTGTTTGGGTTTTTTTTTTTTTTTGGTGGTTTGTACCTGAGTTTTTTGTATATGTTGTTCCAATCTGAGTTCAGCTCAATTGATACCAGCTAGTAAAAGGAAAATTTTTCTTCAATAGATTATTACACTCAAGGACAGGCTCTATGAGTAGTTGTCCAACCCAAAATGAGCTCTTAATTTTGTGTATGTGTATACAATTTTTGTGGGATGGTGGTCTTAGTGGATTTTGTTTGTTTTGATTTTCAATTTTTGTTGTTGGTTTATGAAGTTGGGTGGATAGTAAGGTGAGGAGGAGGAGTTGGGAGGGGAAAGAGTATCATCAAAATACATATTTCATGAAAAAAAATTAAGTAAAAATGACTTATATTTTAATCATATGTGTTTGTGTGTGTATACATACACAAACATGTTAGTACAAGCATCCGCAGGGCCCGGAAGAGTGTGTTGGATCCCCTGTGGCTTGATTTACAGGGGACTGTATGTAAGCCACCTGAGATTGGTGCTGGAAACCAAAATCTAGAACAGCAAGGGCTCTTAACACCTGAGCCATTTGTGCAGCCCAGGAACTTAGTTTTGAATGAGATAGCTATCACTTTACGCTGGTTATGTCTAAAATTAATGTATCCTTTTTCAAACTCAACTTATTGCTAAGTTATTTGCTTGTGTCAGTGTTATTTCATCTTTGAAATCATTCCAGGAATTAATCAACTTGGAAGCCCTCAAACTTTAGTCATCTTCCTATTCGTTCACTAGCTTGTTCTTTGTCATCCTACCTTTATTTCTTCAATTGGCTCTGAAATGACAGCCCGTTAGCCCATCTGCTCTGCTTTTATTAGGCACATCAAGCCCACCTACTATGTGACAGTGAGTTGAATCTAAATACACATCTACCTAATTTTTAAGATGAATTTTTGTCCCAAAATGTGTTTATTTTTTTTAATTTGTTGAAAGAAATAAAATTATATTTAAAAATAGAGTAGTCTTACAGGAACAAAAAGAGAACAAGTTAGTATTTTTCCTGAGAGGCAGATGATTAGCTCTACGAAATCTTACCTAACCTGTCAATCACACAGGTATTGTTCCTATTTCTAAGGCATCAGAAGCACTCTAGGTGCTACATGGGTTGTTCAGGCGCGAAGTTTCAGCCCTCCAGTGTGTGTGGGGGGGGGAGGGGCTAGAAACATCGAAAGTTGATGCATTTCCTTTTTAAGATGATTTTGATCCAACACTATTGCACCAATCTAGCATTATTTTACTTACCTTCTTCTGTCTGTCTGTGTGTGTGTGTGTGTCTATTCCCCCCCCCTTCCTCTTTCCCTCCCTCTCCTCTCTTTTTTGAGACAGGATTTCTCTCTTTAATATCCTGTCTGTTCTGGAAGTCACTTTTGTAGAGCAGACTGGTCTTGAACTCATTCAGATCTACCTGCCTCTGCCTTCCAGGTGCTGGGGTTAAAGGTGTGTGCCACCACTGCCCAGCCTTCCCCTCTCTTCTCTTTAGGCAAGCCAGTCATCTTTCTCTTGGCATAGATTTTGATTCTTAACCTCATTATAATTTCTTTTTTCTTCCTCTGGAATGCCCTTTTTGTTGACTAGTCACAGCCAATCATTATTGTCCAAGTTTTATAAGGTCTTTTCTGGCTATTTTATCCTACATTGGTCTTTCTCGTACCCAGAATCTTATAATGCTCGTTACAGAGGTCTCCAGATGAAAGTACAGGCAGTTCAGTAGAGCAATGGAAGTACTGCAAATACAGATTAGTGTGTGTGGTCCTAAAGCCAGGGAGCATCCCAGTGGATTTTAAAGCTTTTGAGACTATATCTGAGGTGAATGGCATATCCATGCGGGAGAAGTGAGCATCCCTTTGTATGTTAGCTCACAGGACTTGACTCAGTACAGGGTTCATAAGCCATCTGTGAGAATGTGATTATTGCTAAGAGTAGTCACAGATTGCCAAGGAAGGGCTAATGGGATCATAACAATGATGTTTGAGAACAAATCAAATTTTATTTGTAACGAGTAGTAGTAAACACATTTAATCTTCACAGTATGTGCTTACAGGAAGTCAGTGTATTTATAGGTAAAGACATGAAGGCTAAAGACAATTTATCTGAGGTGTGTAGTAAGTGAGTGACAGCAAGAATTCTCATCACATTCCTCCTTAGCAAAATCCTACGTAGATAATGGTGGACCTAGTCCTTCACTTGGAGCAGATTTTTTTTTTAATGTAATTATCAAAAATACAGCCCTGAAAATCAAGGATGCACTTAGGAACTGAAAAATGAAGAGTTGGCACAGCCCCGATGGCCTCTTCTGTCATCTTTTTAGACTAGTGTTACTGGGGGCTTGGTGTGTGCACTTTGGAACTATTGTATACTAATGGTTTTGTTACCTTTCTCCCAGTTACTGACTATACTACTGGAAGAGTTGGAGCTCCTCTTATTTGTTGTGAAATTAAGCTGAAAGACTGGCAGGAAGGTAAGAGTTTTACACAAGCTCCAGCGACTCCAGATGCACTGGGAAGCATCTGGAGCCTTAGGACTTTGTTTTCATTGACGTGAGAGGCTGTTGGTCTAACAAGTGATCCTTTGTTGCTGTCAGTCCTAACAAGTGATCCTTTGTTTTGGCCTGTTCCAGATGACTTTTTTTCTGTGCTCCATGGGGAAAATGTCTGGATTGTAGTCACTGTGGTTTTTAATTAGGAAAATACTTGATGGCAAGGTGGGGAAGAGATTCTTATTGAGCTTCTCATGGGTTTGGAGAAGATGAGGCACCTTTTGAATCTCAACTCTGCTAGTGATGATATTGGGGCTGAGGGAGAATCCCTGGATTTTTAGGTGGCAGAGAGACTGAGTACACACACACACACACACACACACACACACACACACACACACACATATATATAGCAAAATCTTGGCCCTAATGGATTCCCATAGTCAAGACTCATCTGTGTAGCTATTTGTACAGTAAATGTTTATACAAATACCTATAGAGGCAATGCTTTTAGAGGAAGCCAGAACCACACACACACTATTGATAATTCTTTTTACAATGAACTGAAGTAAACCAAATTTTCCTATTATGGACATGATAAAGGATACTGAATATAAACTGATTACTGTTAATTAAACAGCCTTGCCATGTCAGAAAGAATTGGTAATAATTACCAGATGATAATTGTCTGGCCACTGTTTAAATCTGTAAAATTTCCCTTCATTTCCCACAGCCCCTACTCCTCTTAGTCTATTGCTTTCCGTAGGTACTTGCTATCTGGTATCTTTGACTGAAACTTCTCTGAGCATAAAATCTGAGAAGTATTGCTAGCAACACATTAGTGATTTACTTACAACAGCTTTAAGTATTGCTCTTCTTTGGGATGGTTTCAGCTTATGAATCCTTTGAACTACACTTTAATTTTGTCATCTGGGTGCCATTGAAGGTTTGGGTAAGAGGTTTTCTGTAGTTATTATTGTAGAGTTTTCTCTGGTGTCCCTCAAATCATTCACTTACTATACTTATGCAACTGACTAAATATAAACCAAGATTCTCCCATAAACACAATATAAAAGTAACAAAGAATCTTTAAGAATTAATGAAGGGTTGTTGAAGTGGGTAAACTTGTTGCCACGCCTGATGGCTTGAGTTTGATCCTCAGGACCCACATAGTGGAAAGAAAGAAGCAACTATTGCAAGTTTTTCTCTGACTTATGTACAACGTGTATATGTGAGAACACACACACTCACACTCACACTCACACACACACACACACACACACACACACACACACACTCACACTCACAAATTGTAATGAAGACTTTATATAAAAGATGAATTTTGTTTTAGGATAACAAGTGCTTTTTAAAATCTTAAATAATATTAAAATATATTATTTCTAGGTGGCTATACAGTTCATGATAAGCCAAACCCCAGAGGTGAAATCGTGATTGGTGGGCAGAATATTTCCATGGGATATTTTAAGAATGAAGAGAAAACAGCAGAAGATTATTCTGTGGACGAAAACGGACAGAGATGGTTTTGCACTGGTGATATTGGAGAATTCCATCCTGATGGTTGCTTACAGATTATAGGTTAGTGAATTCTTTTCTATAGTTGCTTTCATTCTGTGACTTCTGTAAGCCTGAAAGGTAATATAGGTCAGATCATCAGCAGGGATGATGAATTGATTAGTTACAACTTTCTGCAAGTTACTTACTTACTTATGCCCTTGCGCCTGAGCTCTTTCGGTGAAACAGAGGTATCCCCAACCTCACAGGGCAGCTGCTAGCATTAGGTGAGTTCATAAATGTAAAATGTTCAGAGAAGTACCTGCATCTTCTTAAGTAGTAGCAGGATTTGAAAGTGAATAAAGGAAAGTGAATAACTGGTTCAGTAATTGGAAGACAAAAATAATTTAGAAAAGATCTGAAGATCTGTTTTGCTTAACTATGTGGGACTCTGTAACTACTTACTGGGACATACATTCACTGCTTTAGGCCTTGCCTCCCTCTTGTTTCTCAATGATTATCTTGCATCCATGATTTCCTTTTTCTATTGGCTCTCACTGTCCATGAGCGTTTGGAAAATGATCATTTCAGTCTTCAGAACCAGTCTACTCTTTTGAAAATGTGTGTTGCTTTGGCATTTTCTTTACTGGGCTTACAGAAGTAGACATTTACATTCAAAACACAGCTCCAGAAGCGACTCGAAAGGAATTAGTGTGTTCACTTTAAACAGGAAAAGGCTTAAACACTATGTAGCTGGAAGTGCCACTCTGCAGGGTCTGTCCTGTCTCTAGTCATATATTCATTCAGTCCTAGTTCTAGTGACTCATTACATCTGCTGCTGAACTTCACAGTATCTGAGCAGAATGTAATTAGAGATACTCTGGGACATTTTATCTTCACCTCTAACATTGAATGATTAAAAAACTGCTAAACTTTTTGCTTGATATCACATTCATAGTTCTTATCCACATCTTTTGGAGAGCAAGCTTAGGGTCTTATATATGCTAGAGGAGTACTATATTATGGATCTACAGTCTCAGCTCTCCTTTATTCCCTGTCAACACCAACTGTTTTTGAAACATGGTTGGTTGTATTAGGTTGTACAACCTGGCCTTGAACTCACAGCCTCCTGCTTCAGACTCCTGGACTTGTTCCTATGTGTCACCATGCTTGGCCTCTCTTCAATATGTGTGTGTATGGTGTTTGTGATGTGTGGGTAAACCAAAAGGCCAGAAGTTGAGGTGTTGGATGTCTTTTTGGATCACCTTCTGGTTTCTTTTGAGACAGTGCCTCACTGATCCTGGAACTCATTAATTTGTCTGGGCTTCTTGGCCAACCAGTTTCAAGAATCTACCTGTCTATGCCTTTCCCACAGGAGTGGGCTTATATATATACATGCCACTTTTATGTGGGTCCTGGAGAGCTGAACTTAGACCATTGTGCTTTCGTGGCAGGCACTTTATAGACTCTCTCTCTCTCTCTCTCTCTCTCTCTCTCTCTCTCTCTCTCTCTCTCTCTCTCTCTCTCTCTCTCTCTCTCTCTCTCTGCACAAGATTAAAATGGAAAAGGAAGCTATTAGATGTAGTAGAGTGTCAGAAAGGGTCTTTAGTAGAAAAGTACCTAACATAGTCTTTCTTAGAAACCCAATTTGCTTTATACATGAATACAGTGCATTTTGATCCCAACCCTCCTCCCTCATCATCCTACTCCTCTGTCTCCCTACTATTGCTGTTGGTAGGCAACACATCATTCACACAAAAGATTTTAAGCAGACTGACAATGATTCAAGTTGAGCCATCCTGTGACAGTAGTTTCTTATAGCACTGTCAATTTACACAGAAAATGTCAAATAGGGAAAGTGGGAATTAGCATTTGTTGAATGTTTTATGTGCAAGATACTGTGACATGCTTCTGTGAGGTACGCCGCACCATTATCACTCATCTAAACGAGGTGGAGAGAGGTTAACTGAAATGCCAAGCATCGCAGAGCCTGTACCAGATGAAGCTCCCATTCTACTCTAATGCTCCAAGCTCTGTTCCTTCCCTTAACATCACTGATCAGGAGTATGACAACATCATTTTATTTATCTTTTTCATGCAATGTATTTTGATCATGTTTTACCTCCTCCAAGTTCTCCCCGATCTTACCCACCCTCCTTTGTGCTCTCATAGACTCAAGCGCTTTCAAAGGGGGGGGGTAACAAAAATACTTTTTTGTGTGTGTTGGGTAACTACTTCTAGGAATGGGGCCTGCCCTGGGTTTATATTCCAAGTGACAACCCATTGGAGACAGCTGATTTGAGACAGACTCTTGCTAGAAACCTCAGACTGAACTTGAACCCAGTAGGAAACCACACTGGCCCGGAACTTACCTTGTTCTTGCCTTACACACCTGCTGGATCTTTAAGTATAACAATACTTAAGGCACTTTTTTAGTGACATGCATGGGGAAATTTTATGTTTTTATATATAAAATCTTGCCATATATATGTATATGTATATGTATATGTATATGTATATGTATATGTATATGTATATGTATATGTATATGTATATGTATATATATGGCAAGATTTTAGAATATCTTTGTAAAAGAACGTCAGAAGTGTGTATGCCATAATAACACAAACCGTGGATCTGTATTTCCTTCCTTCCTTCCTTCCTTCCTTCCTTCCTTCCTTCCTTCCTTCCTTTTTTCTTTCCTTCCTCTGAAAATAGATTCTTCATACAATACATCTGGCCACAGTTTTCCCTCCCTCGGTTCTTCCCAGCTGCTTCCCCTTCCTCTCTCTCCAGATCCACTTCCCCTCCATCTTCCTTCAGAAAAGAGCAGGCCTCCAAGAGACAACCACCAATGTCTGACTGAAGTTGAGGATCCATATTTTTTTCTTAACTACAGATCGTAAGAAAGATCTTGTGAAGTTACAAGCAGGAGAATATGTATCTCTTGGAAAAGTAGAAGCAGCACTGAAGAATTGTCCACTGATTGACAACATCTGTGCTTTTGCCAAAAGGTAACTCTTTTTTGTCTGTTTTTAGAGACAGGGCTTTGTGTAGCCTTGGCTCTTCTAGTACTAGCTGTGTAGGTCACACTGGCCTCTGCCTCCAATTGCTGGGATTAAAGGTGTGAGCCACCACTGCCGTGCTGGTAAATTATTTTTTAAAGACATACATATATGTTTGTTGTGGGGAGCTCAGGTGCATCTTGTGTGAGTTTTCTCCTGTCACCATGTGCGTCTGGGAGATCAAACTTAGGTATCAGGCTTGATCACTATTTTGTCAAAGAGTAGTTGTGTTTTTTATTTCATATACTTATAGTAAAAGGAAGATTATAAAATAAATTTGATTGTGTATAAGCATGTGGGTACCATCAAACACCTCTTAGAGCTTTGATTTGGGTTGGGAAAATAAACATGAAAGTTCTTGTAGGTAGAGTTCCTTTCTGCCTGGTCCCACAGCCGCTTTGCCCCAAATAAACACACAGAGACTTACATATTTATAAACTGTTTGGCCCATGGCTTAGGCTTCTTACTGGCTAGCTCTCTCTTAATTTTTAACCCATCACTATTAATCTATGTATTTCTATTTGGCCTTATCTTACCAGAGAATGCTCCAGCATGTTACTTCTTCAGCTGCTATATGGTGTCTTTCTCTAGCCTCTCTCTGCCTCCTCTCCCCAAAATTCTCCTCCTCTGGGCTTTGTGTAGCCTTGGCTCTTCTAGTACTAGCTGTGTAGGCCACGCTACCTATACTTCCTGCCTGGCTACTGGCCAATCAGTGTTTTATTCATAACCAATAAGAGAAACATATACACAGAAGAACATCCCCCATCATTCTTGAAGCATGAAGATCATTTCAGTAACATTTATTGTAGTTTTTTATTAGACATCTACATGTCTTGCTACATGTCTAACTTATGCCACAAGTTCTTTCATGTAGGCTTCATAACAACTGGGACTTAGCATGAATAATTTCCCCCAGAGTCTTCAGTCCCACGTTTTACTAAGTTAAAAGCTTGTGAGATTGAGCCATTTTTTAAAATTAATATCATATAATATGTATATTCATAATGACCTGTACTATAGCGTTACATCGAATAACTTGTAATTTTGCTTATTTTGATTTCTATTTTAATGTCTAATTTTTCAGTGACCAGTCCTATGTGATCAGTTTTGTGGTTCCTAATCAGAAAAAGTTGACGCTTTTGGCTCAGCAGAAAGGAGTAGAAGGATCTTGGGTTGATATTTGCAATAACCCTGCCATGGAAGCTGAAATACTGAAAGAAATCCGAGAAGCTGCAAATGCCAGTAAGTTTGACATTGCCAAGCCCTTGAATTTCATAAAAGTCATCTAGCCAGTATTTTGTACATTACTACTCTAACAAATTCATATATGTATACAATGCACCTTTGTCATATTCACTCCTTACTGCTGCCCTCTAACTCCCATTAGGCCTCTTTAAAATATTTCTCTCTCAACTCTCGAAGACCACAGTTCAAGTATTATGCATATATAAAAATCAACATACTAATTAAGGAATATGTAATTTTTTTCTTTGAGAATTGGATATTAAAGTCCCCCTTAATATCCTAGGGTGAATGTGACTTTACATCCACTAGCGTTTCATGAATCTGGGTGCATCTGTTTTTCAGGCACGCCTGTTTAGAAATGTCCTCTTGCTGGGTCTTTGCTTAGTCCGCATGATATGACCCTCTTTGTCTTTTCTCACTAGCTTGGGTTTGAAGTCTTTTTTTTTTTTCCAAAGAGAATAGGAATTGTTTATTCTGGAGCAAAGCATGTGGTCATGGCCCTGGATTGTAGATTTAGGTGCCTCAGATATGTTCAGATGCAGTAACACTGCTATGAAGTTGTGACAGAGCCAAGAAAATCCTAAATCAAATGCTTTTCACATAAATTAGTGAGTATATCAGGCAGTCGGGTTTACAGCAAAGTAGGCAAATCTCTGCCATATGCCTGATGACATTCTTAGAGCCTTTGGGTTGGGGAAGGTGAGGGGTGTTTAGACATTCCAGAGAATTTGCCTAATACTTCTCAGGATGTTAAGTCACGCAAAGAATTGGCTAATGACTGGCCATTAGAACCATGGCGTCTGCTAGTTTCTTAGTTTCTGCTGATGCTTCCGTATTCATTCCAATTTTTAAAAGGAGTTACTTGAAAACACTTGGGAAAGCCTCCTAGGCTTCACTGAAAAAAAATAAATCACTCATATGTTCATCTTTCTTCCTCCCTCCTGGACCACTCCATTTCTCTAATCTGCTATGTAGATGGTCTTAGTTTGACTGCCAGTAATCGCATAGCAACCTTTCAGCAAATCCTTCTTTCAGGCAACCTTATTCTCTAGCTCTGTTGTTCCTCATGTACTTGAGTCTAAAAAAGAAACTAGTTAACAGGCTGCATCTGGAAGGGCTGCACAGGTTGAGAGCACATGAGTATCAAGTCTAATGCTTTTTTTTGTCATCCTTCCTCCTTGTCTTCTGAGGCATGCAGCGCTCGGGGCTTTCTGCTTTCGGCCTTCCATTGAGGACACTTGGCACCTGTTCTAGTTGGCAGTTGTCTTAGCCTCCCTGATTCAGTTACCAGTAATTCTTTTGTTTTTCTTCTCTAAACTTAGTTGAACTTTCCCATCCAGTGCCTTTCGGCTTGTTTCATTTACTTCAGTGAAGTCAATAATTTTTTCATCAACAAATTATCATCATTTGAGACAGTGCTTCATTGTGTATCCTTGGCTAGCCTAGAGATTACTAATTAAACCAAGATAGCTTGGAACTTGGAGTGATCCTCTTACCTCTGCTTCCTAAGTTAAGAAATTATTTTAGGGTATTCATTTTTTTTTTTTTTTCAGAAACAGTAGAGAGGAATTCCCGTATTCCCTATGTTGAATTGCAAACTACATATTTTTTTAGTCTGTTATATTTTAAAGATGAAAGTAACAATTTTCCTAATTATCAGTTAGATGTGGTTGTGAAATATTGGACAATATTGAAAAAGATAAGGAAGTAAGTAGAGTCCCCTCTGCCTGCCTATAGTTACCTCTGCTGATGGCCCGCTAGTGCACCCACTTTACTTGTCAGTATTATCAGCATTTTCCTAGTCAGTAACTCTATAATGTCATTATCCTATTTAAAGCCTAAAGTTTTTTCAGTATATAAATATTTAACCTGTTTGATTTTTAGGTGAGTAGTACTTTCTCCCACTTTAATATGTAATTAAAAATAAATATGATTTGGATACTGAATGATAACCATGGGCCTGTAGCCCTAGCTCCAGGGAATCCAGTTCGGTCCACTGGCCTATGTGGGTTGCACACTTGTGGTATATTCTGTCCCTCCTTCCCTCCCTCCCTCACCCCCCTCAAAACAACCAACCACTTACATGCTGCCACCTGCAGGTGATATTTTATAATGCTCAGGTTTATTCAGAGAATACACATTTGCTGATGGTTCTTTCATTCTTCTCATATGAAACCGTGGTGGTCTATTTTCTCCTTAATACAAAACAGTAATGGGGGATTCCCAGAATAAGACCCCTAAAAGTGCCCTTTTTTGTTGTACTTTAAATGGCAATTTAGCTAATAATTATGAAATATGGGAACATTTAAAAAAGAGGCTTTCTTTCACTTGCATACAACTGAAATGGTGTACCTACCAATTTTGTCGATGATTTTGGAATTAAATCTTTGCGAGTAGGGAAAGTAAA
This sequence comes from Cricetiscus sungorus, assembly GCA_030556225.1. Taxonomy (NCBI): domain Eukaryota; kingdom Metazoa; phylum Chordata; class Mammalia; order Rodentia; family Cricetidae; genus Cricetiscus; species Cricetiscus sungorus. The sequence goes on from JANBXA010000726.1 coordinate 35,294,396, forward strand.
AGGAAATGAAAGTTTGGGGACCACATATGTAATTGAAATTTCCCTTGAGATCCAGCTGTGAGCCAGGGAGCGACTATGTCAGGTATTTTTTGGTAACTGATCCATAATGTAAGATTAGAGCAGACATTGTTAATTCAAGCAAGTTTTATGTTCTTTCACTACCTGATTAGGCATTAATGGGGTAACATGATGCTATGTAATATATGAGAGATTATTTTTAATATTCAGCATTACATTCTATCAAAATGGTTTCTAATGTCATCAAGGCTGTTGGGTAATAGCTTTGTAAATATGCACAAGTGTTATTTTAAGTTATTACACACACACACACACACATACACACACACACATCAAGCTCACATGCAGGGTAACATGTTTGACCTTCAGAATATTAAGAATGAGCTTATGTGAATACATATACTTTGGGGGGTGGTAAGAAATAGGCTAATATAATTGAATACTCTGTTCTTTTTTTATTATTGATGTTTTCATTTTGCACAGAGTCTCACTGTGTAGCCCTGGCTGGCTTGAAACTCATAGAGATCCACCTGCTTCTGCCTCCTGAGTGATTACAGATAGATGCCTCGGGCAGCTATTTCTATGTTCTTGATTTCTTATGTTTCTCCAAACATATATTGAGTTGTATAGCTCTTACACAAAATGTGCATGTACTGTGTCTGGTCTAACACCATTTAAACACTATGATTATTCCAAATAAATACCATTGTGGTTCACATAAGGTATATTTTTCGAGAGGTTTAAGTTTTTATGGAATGATTTAATAGATTTGTATGTGTCTTTGTTGAGGGCTCTTAGTCTAATCTATGGGATGCAGTCAATAAAACAAGACCCTAATTTCATGGAGCTTGCATTGTACTGGTTGAGACAAATACAAAATATCCTTGAAGGATATACAGGCATTGAACAAAGTGTAGTCATACTATAAGAAAATATATGGGGGGACAAAAATATCTAGTCTTCTTTTTTGTTACAAGTAGTTAGAGGGATTCTGGATGTTGATAGATATCTAGATGGAAAGCCATCCCAGGCAGAGGAACAACAGTATGAGGGATGTGAAGAAGATGTTGGGTGTGTCTGTGTGAGCAAAACAGCCTCTGCAGACCTAGAAAGAGGTTAGTCATATTGTTAATGACTATCTGATATACCAGTAAATGCGTTTTCTCTTTTATTGCATCAGCTAGGCTATCAATTCTAAAAAATTTATCTTTTGTTCATTGTTTTTCTCTCCTTTATCCTCCCTTCCTCCTTTCAATATTTTCCTTTCAGTGAAATTGGAGCGATTTGAAATTCCAATCAAGGTTCGATTAAGCCCGGAGCCATGGACCCCTGAAACTGGTTTGGTAACAGATGCCTTCAAGCTGAAAAGGAAGGAATTGAAGAACCATTATCTCAAGGACATTGAGCGAATGTATGGGGGCAAATAAAATGTCATTTTTATTTACATTTTCACAGGAGGTGGCCTGATGGTTTTTCAGTTCTAGACTTTAAGCCTTTGTTGACCTGTTCGAATGCAAGGTATATCTTCTAAAGACATCAAAAAAAACAAAACAAAAAACAACCAAAAGTGGTTAAAATAGTTGAGTCTACTTTAACTTAGTTTTGCATAGTTCTAGTGAAGCTGAAATCGAAGACATTTCCTTTTAGCTGTATTACTCATTTTAGAGCAGAAATTCTGTTTTTAAAAACTAGCCTTAGATACACTTGTTTTTAATAAAGAAAAGATATTTCATGCTAAAGTAAGTGAATTGGAGTTGGAGTAGATGTAGTTGAGGAAATTCATAGCTTCCAGTGTCCGTTGTCTTCCTAGTTCAGAAGTTTCCATAGGAATCACGACAAAATTGTGTATTAACACTACTCAATGCAGAAGCACCGCAGGACTTTAAAATTTGCTTCCAACCATTTACCTTGAAGGGGAAAAAATCAGTTGTCATATAATCTGGAGTCAGTATCTTAGGTATTATTTTAAGATCATAACTGTTGTGTAGGTTAGACTTAGAATCATTGCAATATTGTGAATAATTACAGTGCCTGAAGTTAAGAATAAAACAACATATACATACCAAAAATATCTAGTGACATGTTTGAAGGGAAGCTCACCTGCTCCTTTTGGATGCCTGAGAGCTAAGATCGGCAACTGTACTCAGCAACTGTAATTATCTGAATGTCTTAAGAGGAAAGTACACTTTATAAAAGTAGCCTTTCTATATGTGATCTAGTGAAAGACAGAGACCAAGAGAGAAATGACAGAGTCCATTGAAATTCAACGAGGTACACTGTTTTTCTGTTAGAAAATTCATGGAATCATAAAGATTCGAGATTAGGATCCTTGTATAGCGCTGGACCTGGGGGGGGGAGAGATTTAGACTGAATTTCTCTTTGATAACAGGGCTTGGTTTGAAAATGTGCTTTATGAAATTACATTTGTAATTTATGGTCTGTTTGCTGTTGTCGATTGCATTCTGGATCAGCAGTATGCATTTCAGAGAGCCTTTCATTTGCTTTAACTTCAGCAAAGCGGGTTATGATAAATGACTTCCTCAAAAATCTCATTCAATCCTACGGGTGATTAATTGTCTTGGATGAGCCTGGGGAAGTTAAAGGGAAGAAAACACTGTTTCCACTTTTTCTGTTTGTGGAGAGTTTGAGACTGGAAATGCTAGGTTTGGGAGAAGGGCAGGGTTACTCGATTAAGGACTGTCTGTGCAGTAACTTGGGGTGTGGGTTTCTTTTTAAATCTTCAGTTAAAGTCTGGGATTATATATTCTTGATAGATATTCGCACTTGAACCATAGTTACTGTAAAAAGCAAAAATTCTTAATACTGTTATTCTTTGCACTTTTTCGTAATCATTTTATACACCCATGTATATATATATACATATATATATATACATATATATATATATATGTTGCTTACATTGTGTTGTACAGATGTGGGCCACCACTGCAACCAAGTGAGTTCTTTGTGCTCTAAAATATTTATAAAGAAATTATTTAAATGTTCTGTATATGGTGGTAATAAGGAAAAAAATCATCTGGTATTATAAGCAACAGTGAAAGTTTTTTTGTAAAAAGTTTCTTTTCAGTGTTCCGCAAAATAAAATTGGAGGCAAGTTTTCCCTGAAGTTTATGTGAGTATTCTCATGCTTCCCAACTTGCCTTTGAAGCGTGAAAAGACATCATCAAGTAGACTACTATTCAGCTTCTATTTCTGCCCTGCCCCCTGGCAGTACTTTAAGGGTGGTTTTCTTAGGCTTTTCCGATATGCGATTCCATTTGCAATGGTGATTTTAAATGTGAGTGCATGCATTCTGTGTTACGTCATATACTTGCACCCCACCCACCCCATCTCCCGAAAGCTGGAACACTGCCAACTAATCTGTTGACGAGGTCCTTAAGAATCACGTAATTAACACTTAAGGTTGGGTGCTGCTAATTAATTCTGCATGAAAATCCAAACATGTTAAGGGACCAGGGAGATGCCACTGCCCCCTGACTTTTCGTCAGAAATATACATGTTTATGTAAGCAGAAATATTTTCCATATTCATAGTGTCTTTTTAAGTATTTGAGCCTACAGATTTTGATCTCCATTTTTATACCTATTTAAATTGTTCACAATTTATTACATGTCAGCCATCAGGTAAAGCTGTACTTAATATTGATTATAAGTATATACATTTCTAAGTTGAACGCTCGTGATTTTTGCTTTAATTACATGAAAGGGTCTTATGTCCTTGCTGTTTGTACTTTCTTTTTTATGTAGACTGAAGGCATGATTGTGTGACCTTTAAGAAATGGAATACAGGGGAATGATTCATATAGTCTGAAGTGAGGGAGAGTCCTATTCTTTGTTTATAGAGATTGATTGGTAATCTTTGCCTATATTTTCCCGGCAGCATATGACAAATGTTTCTACACTGACAAGCTGAGAACAGGTTAAAGATTGTGTGACTTTTGGGAACTGGAGAGTAATAATTTTAATTTTGAATGTAGTTGCAAATTTTATATTCATATTTGTACTTTCTGTTAAAATGCACGAGTGTAGGGTTGTTGTTTAGATTTTTTTTGTGTTTACTTTTTGAAAAGCTTTGTTTGTTCTTATTCTTAAGTTTGCACTTGAATCTTATGAAATAAATCCACCCATGTTACCAAGCCTATTTGTTTTTACTTACAATGTCAACATAAAAAATCTATACATTGCTCTCCTCCCCTTCTCTTGCTCCTAGCTCCCTTTCCACTCACTGCCCCCCCCCCTTTCCCCATATGCTCAGGAGATCTTGTTCCTTTCCCCTTCTGTGAGGTACCTTGTATGAATCTCTTAGGTTCCTCCTTGTATCCTAGTTTCTCTGGCAGTGTGAATTATAGGCTGGTGATCCTTTGCTCTATATCTAAAATTCATATACGAGTGAGTACACACCATGTTCCTCTTTTTGTGACTGGGTTACCTCATTCAGAATGGTTTCTTCAAGTTTCATCCATTTGCCTGCGAATTTCAGATTGAGTCAGGGAAGGAATAGACAAGAGGAGAGAGGGGGGGAGGGAGGAAGGGAGGGAGAGAGAGAGAGAGAGAGAGAGAGAGAGAGAGAGAGAGAGAGAGAGAGAGAGAGAGAGAGAGAGAGATCATAAAAGAGGGGGCCATTATAGGTTTGAAGAGAAAACTGACTCTAGAGAAATGTCCAGAGACCTACAAGACTGACCCCAACTAACAATCTGAGCAACAGTGGAAAGGCTACCATAAATGCCCTTCCCTGATAATGAGATCAACAACTAACTTATCCACCATCATAGAGCCCTCATCTAGTAGCTGATGGGAACAGAAGCAGACACCCACAGCGAAACACTGAGCTGAACTGGAATCCAGATACAGAGAGGGAGGACAAGACCAGGCTACAGAAACCCACAGAGACAGTGACCTGAATCCCCAGACTGATAGCTGGGAATCCAGCATGGGACTGACTCAGACTGGACATGGGCCTCAGTTAGAAGGCATGGGCAGTCTAAGGGACCTCTGACAGTAGAACCAGGATGTATCCCTGGTGCACAAAAGGACTTTGGGAGCACATTCCCCATGGAAGGATACTCCCATAACCTAGAGGCAGGAGAGAGGGCCTAGTCCCTACTCCAAATGACATGACAGATTTTGTTGACTCCTCCTGGAAGGAATCACCCTAGCTGTGGAGTGGCGGGGGAGGGGGGATGGGATGGGAGGGTGGGAGAGAGGGAATTGGGATCCATATGTAAAGTAAAAATTTTACAAAGAGCTTGAAAAAAATCTAAGAAAAAAAAAAAGCCGTGTAAATAGCTGAATTTTGATAATAAAGTATTTGGGAGGCACAGTATTTGGAGACTGTAAAACTTTGCATTACTATTAGAAAATGTCCGAAAGAAACAAAAAAGAGAAAAGGCCCCACTTTGGAAACTTCAGCTCACGGTTGGTTGACCTTATTGTTTGGGAACCCATGGCAAAGGTCTAAGTGGTGGAGCTGAACTATTTACTTCATGGGGAATGTTCATGCACACAGAATAGGGGAAATTGAGGGGGAATCTATACGTTGGAGTGTTATGTAGGCCTTATAAGTAGTATGTTTGGGTATGTGAAATTGCATTAAGTGGTTAACCTAGCGTATTTAAACCTGTCCACTAGTTTGGTTTATTTGAACCCAGAGAGATTAATGCAGTGAGTTGAATACATTATAATACTGAAATTTTGGGACAGAGCATAGTTATGGGGTATGGATTGGTAAATTCTGTTAAGTAATCATTAACTTTAGGCTAATGTTTACATAGTGAGTTATATGAGGATACATAGGCATAAATGTTATGTTAATGGCCTCTATTTGTTGTTTTTGAAACTCTGGTTTGGTAACTTTGGGCAAGTTAACATTCCAGAGCTGCGATTCTCTATCTGAAAAACTGGAGCTGATTGATAATGGGTTCGACTCCATAGGGTTGTTAGGACAGTTGGAAAGAAGTACCTTATATTGGCTCTTCTGATAATACTGTAACCAGACCATTCATCTGTCAGGTGGTTTAAAACTTGACCAGCACACCAGGAGCCTTAAAGAATTCCCTATCATTGAAGAGTTTGTGGAAAAATGTTGGGATTTAGAGGTCAGAGACTGTAAGAGCCCTGTCTGTCCTTGAACTTGTTCTGTAGACCAGGCTGACCTCAAACTCAGATTCACCTGCCTCTGCCTCCAGAGTGCTAGGATTTAAGGTGTGCACTACCCTGCCTGGCGCCTTTTAAAAGTTTATTATTTGGTGCTGAGGCTGGAAAACAGGGTCTTGGACATTCTTAGGCAAGCAGCCTGCCACTGAGCCACATCGCTATAGTGTCCCTCTTTGGTGAGAGAGTTGCTGTGTAGCCCAGGATGGCCTCACATTTAGAATCCCAATTCAGCTTCCCTAGTGCTGACATTACAGGTGTGCACCACCACATACAGCTAGACATTTTGAAAGACATGCCCAGCATAGTACTGGCCTGCCTTTAGAAAGCAAAAGCATTTAGTTAGTCCTGTCAAGTCCAGTCCTATTAAATTCCATCTGTCTTAGGACACAACACTTAGGAAGTACACCTGAGCTTTGTCTACTCCTGCCAGATGCTACAGAAGATGTCTTGTGCTCTCATCACATGTAACACGCTGAGTATGTCTTAGAAACAGAACTGTGAGCTGAACAATCTGCTTCTGTAGGAACTTGGAAAAGACAGAGGCCCTTTTGTAGCTCAATATATGGGAAGACTTCTTTGAAAGCCTCCAGTATTCAACTAATGCAAAAGAGGCAAGAGTGAATCTCACCAAAATTTGCTAGTAACAAGGAGTATAATTTTTCATGTAGTCTGCTTGCATAGACCATGTGCCCTTGTGCGCATGTGCATACACACACACACACACACACACACACACACACACACACACACACACACACACACACACACACACACACACTCATACACACTCATTCCCAACAGACCTGGAATCTCCAAGGGATTTCATGTATGCCTGAGATACTGATGCTCTCTGTCTTCAGGGTAGCCCAAACCCCTGGCAGGTTGCATTCTTACCCACTTTTCCCAGGAGATCAGTTTTTATTATCACATGTATTGAGCAGTGAAACAAGTTGCAAAGCATTTTCAAATAGATTCCTGTTCTTAGCATGGTAACACCTGGCCTGCTGTTTTCTTGTTTGTGCTCCCAGGCTGACTGTCAGAGCACTATGCTAATCTCAAACCCTGTTACATCTGTGCTGGCTACAGAATGTATGAGGAAGAAATAGGCTATGGATGGATGCAATTTGGATACCCTGGCATGTTAAGGGTTTGCAGGGGAGGAAAACAATAGGACTATAATCAGATCCGCTCATGTGGTGTCCCAGGCAGTTTGGAGAGCAGCAGAGGCCCCCAGAGTTGTTCATGCTTTGGGGTAAAGGGAGATTATCAGGCCCCGTCACATATTTAACATTGCTGGATGAATCATGAGCCATTGAAGCGTTACCGTCCAAGAACAAAGTCAAAATTCAGACAGATGGCAGTTGACACAACTGGTTTTCATTTTTCTCTCAGCATTGAATTTCAAGGCAGGCCCTGTCTACTCACTGTGGGAACAATTTCTTTCATGGTCTGGGGCCTGATTTCACTAATTCCTAAATGTTCCCATATCATTTTCCAACTCAGAAGCACTCACTGAGATTCCTGCTACCCCCCCATGGAGACCTTCCCTGCTGATGTACAAGTGAAGAAAAGTGAGCCTTGCTTGTTCCTTGGGTGTGTTAAGTATTGCATTCCACAGGCACAAGGAGCAGAGTGTTTCAGACTGTTAAAGCTCAAAGCTCATCTCAGGCATGATGCTTAAGGGGCAGGGTGGTGGAGGTGGTGGTGTGTGCCTGTGGAGTATTCTCTGAGTTCTCCTGGGTTCAGGTAAAAGCCTGTCTCCTGGTTCCATATTGCCACAACATTACTGTTGAGAATAGCATACCCACAGCTGCATGCTTAATAGTATAGGCCAAGCTCTGTATGCACTAACTACAAGCATTTTCATATTCAATCTTTGCAGGAACTCCTATGGTACATACAGTTGTTAGTATGTAAGGAACTGGAGAACAGATATGGGACAATGACAGCTGCTAGGTTGCCAAGATTCATCTCAGGCACAGGTTCACAGTATCTATGTGACTGAATTTGCTAATTTTTTGTTTGTTTTGTTTTGTTTTGAGGCAGGGTTTTTCTGTGTAAATCTGCCTGTCTTGTTAGATCAGGCTGGAACTCAGAAATCTGCCTGCCTCTGCCTCCTCTGGCTGGATCTACTATTTTTTAAATTACTTTGTTTCATGTGCCTTGATGTTTTGTCTGCACATATGTCCATGTGAGAGTGTCAGATGATCCTCTGGAACTGGAGTAGCAGACAATTTTGAGCTGCCATGTCGGTACTAGGAATTGAACCCAGGTCCTCTGGAAGAGCAGCCAGTAACTGCTAAGACATCTCTCTACCCAATGGAGCTGCTGTTTGTTCTTAAGCACTGTGCCTCGCTACTGACCTGTACCAGTGCTTTTAGCACCCCTGTGTTATAAGGGTCTGGCTGGCATCAGCCATTACTTTGCCCTCTTGGAAATTTTAGCTTCAAAGAGTCTTCCGGGACCCAGTCACTAGAAACATTTACTAGTTGCAAAAAATTCTATAGAAATGTGAAAACTACATCCTGCCACCAGGTGGCGCTGTAGGAATCCAAGTGCCCCTCATGCTTCCTCTTCCCACTCCTTTCCCACTGAATGCTCCCAAGTGTAGCAGTTCATTGTTTTCTTCTCTTCAGAGAAGACTGAGTGGGTAGGGGAGACATTTTCCAGATAATGTCTAGTGAGGCATTGGCGCAAACCTAACCAACAATTTCATGACCTATGCCTTGGCCCCAAAGGGAATGTTAACTGTACTTACTTCGTTCTTTTAGATGTATGCATTCTTTTCTAATTTCTTCAAATGTTTTGTGGAAGCCTGGCACCATTAAAAAGCTAGCAATACAGTCAAGAATTGCCCAAAGCATGGAAGGAGGTTGAGCAGTGAAATGGAAACATTTCCTGCCTGAAAAGAAAATGGTGTATTTGGATTCTGGTGGCTTTTCTACTAGCTAAGTCTCTTCTCCTATCTCCATCTTTGTTTTCTCAGTGTATGTCAAATACAAAGGCTGATGAGATCCTACTTAGAAACACTTTCCCCCTGCTATCCTTTGTACATGGACAATAGCAGGATTATGAAGATTTGGTTCAAATCTCAAGACTGGCCACCAATGTGATTTGGGGCAAGTTACCTAACAACTCAGTTTCCTTGCTTGCTGGGCTTCAGTGTCCTTATTTATATAACAGGAATAGTGATGTACCTACTACAGAGCTATCATTAAGGGATGATTGAGATTCTTCATGGCAAGTGCTTAACACAGTGGTAGCCACACATACACTTTCAATAAAAGTGATTATTCCACAGGGCTGGTTTTAGTGGCTTGTGTGGTTGCTCATTTAGTGATCATCAAACATGGGGGGGCAGCTAAGACCTAAAACTATATACTTGCCCTGCTTAGAAGTACAGAGGCAAATCCATTTCATAGATGCAAGACAAGGCTGTGAATATGAATAAAGCAGAGGACTGTCAAAGTAATCATATGGATTGAATTCCTCCTCCAGTACTTGTGGAAGCATAAAAGTTTTCAAAAATAGTTTGGCAGTTGCTTATAAAGCTAAACTGCATCTTTTCTACAACCGAGAATTTCTGCCCCTAGGTATTTACCTAAGGAAAAGGGACACATATATCCTGAAGAGGATTTCTATAATACCATTCACAGCACCGTGTCTCTAATAGACACTGAAAATAGAAAATAGAAACTGCCTATGTGTGCATTAGTAGAAAAATGAGAAAAAAAATATCCTGGAGTCCAGCAATCAATCCTGCTCAGCAATGCTAAGGAACAGATGATGATGCTTGCTTGCAAGCGCATTGATGGTTGTTGCAAACACTCGGCTGAATTAAAAGAAGTCTTATTTTTAAAAGGGAGTGCTATACATTGTTGGTGGGAATACAACTTAGTACAGCCTCTGTAGAAAATGAGTTGGGAAATAACCTACATGTATAATGACCATATGACCCAACCATCAAATTCCTGCATATGTAGCCAAAGGAAATGAAGCCAGCGTGCAAAGGAGATAGCCATTTGCCCATGTTTATGCTATTCACAACAGCTAAGATATGGAACTAGGTCAGCAGTTTCTGTGGGGTTTTCCAGCCTGGTCTTGACTCCTTTACTCATCACTCCTCCCTCTCTACAACTGGATTCCAGGAGTTTGGCTCAGTGCTTAGCTGGGTGTTAGTTAGGAGGACTGGGCAGTCTATGGGACCTCTGGTAATGAATCAGTATTTATCCTTAGTATACAAATGGACTTTGAGGGCCCATTCCACATAGAGGGACACTCCCTCAGCCTAAACACATGGGGGAGGTCCTAGGCCCTGTTCCAAATGATATGACAGACTTTGTTGATCTACATAAATGGCCTCAACCTCCCTGGGGAGCAGAAAGGGAATGGGATAGGGGTTGGTGGGGGGACAGGGGAGGAGGAGGGACGGGAGGGTGTGGGAACTGGGATTGACATGTGAAACAAGCTTGTTTCAAATTTAAATTAAAAAGCTTATCAAAAAAAGATATGGAGCCAGCCTAGATGCCTATCAACAAATGAGTTCCTAAAGAAAATATGCTATATGCACACTGTATTAGCTACTACTCTGTTGTTGTGAAGAGACGCCATGATGAAGGCAGCTTTATAAAAGGAGGCGTTTAGTTGGGAGTTTGCCCACAGTTTCAGAGGGTGAGTTCATATCATCACAGTGGGGAGCATGGCAGCAGACAAGCCGGCATGGTGCTGAAGCAGTAGCTGGTAGCTTGTATCTTATTGGCAAGTTAGAGGTAGAGAGTCAGAGAGGCTGGGTCCAGTCTGGGGTTTTTAAACCTCAAAGCTCACCCGCAGTGACACACCTATTCCAATAAGGCCATTTCTCCACATCCTTCCTACACAACCCACCAACTGGGAACCTACATTTCAAATATATGACCCTACGGGGTCCATTCTTATTCAAAGCACCACCACCACACAAGATAGTACTACTCAACCATTCAGAAGGGTGAAATCAGGCCATTTCAGCAAAGTGGGTGGAACTGAAGGGCTGCATGTGAAACCAAAGGATTGCTTGTCCTTGCTCACGTAGAGCCTAAAAGTTTACATCAAAATAGAGTAATGTTTACTGGAGCAGGGCAATTGAATTCAGAATGGAAGAAACGAGGAATGAATGTGATCAATGTGCACTATGTGCTTAAGAGTGTACTGATGGCAGATAATGGATGCTCTGGTGGAGGGATGGGTAAAGGAGGAATGGGTACTAGCAATATAGGATCTGAGAAGTTGGATGGCTGTGGGAGGCCAGACCCTGAAAATGATACTGGTAGGAGCTTGCAACATAAGATGCAACAAAGCATACAGCAAGCTGAGACCGCCTGTAGGCTTCTTCAGACCAGGCTTTGCACGCTAGTGTTTAGAGCTTCAGCCCAGAAACACAATTCTTTCTAATCTAGAAGTCTGGTTTCCCTGTCCACTGCTCATTCAACTCCACATCCTGGCAAGCCCTGCTTATTTCCAATTCACAGAAAAAGTAGCTGGGAGAGTTACGAAGTTACAGACTGTTCATCTATGTGACTGGCTCACTGATGTGTCTCTAGGACCCAACACAGGGCATTGCACAGAGTAATGTGCGGAAAGTGTTGGATAAATGCACGCTTGAAAGAAGGACAGAATGATGTGTTTTCAGCCTACAGTGCATACTTCATGAAGCCGTTCCTCTCCAGAGTCATGACTTTCCCAGCCTTCAGGACTCTGGCAGTGTTTGCCATCTGTGCCTGTCCTTTGACAACTAACCAAACCGAATAAAGTTCCATTCAACTAACGTCCATGGAGCTGCTCTGTTAGCAAGAAAAGCATTTCCTAGCCCATGGTGCCTCAATTGTACTTTTAAGACAATCTGGCCATGGATCAGAACCTAAATGGATGGGACTGGAAGAAACCATCCTGAGTAAGGTAACCCAATCACAAAAAGACAAGCATGGTATGTACTCACTCATATATGGATGTTAGGTATAGAGCAAAGGGCTACCAGCCTCCAATCCACACCTCCAGAGAAGCTAGGAAACAAGGAGGACCCTAAGAGAGACATACATGGTCCCCTAAAGAAGGAACAAGAGCTCCTGAACAAATTGGAAATCCGGGAAGGGGGATGGAAAAGAGGTAGGAAACAGATAAGGTGAGAGATGGGCATGATAGAGCAGGAACATTGAGTCAGGTGAAAAATAGAGGAGAGAAATAAAAGAGATACCGTAACAGAGGGAGCCATTATAGGTTTAAAGAGAAATTTGGCACTAGGGAAATGCCCAGAGATCCACAAGAACGATCCCAACTAACAATCTAAGCAATAGTGAAAAGGCTACCTTAAACTCCCTTCCCCTATAATGAGAATGATGACTACCTTAAACGCCATCCTAGAGCCTTCATCCAGTAACTGATGGAAACAGAAACAGACATCCACAGCTAAGCTCTGTGCAGAACTCCTGGAATCTAGTTGTTGAGAGGGAGAAGTGATGAGCAAGGGGGTCAAGACCAGGATGAAGAAACCCACAGTAATAGCTGACCTGACCAAGTGGAAGTACACAGACCCCAGTCATCAAACTGAGGAACCAGCATTGGACTAAACTAAGCCCTCTGAATGTGGGTGCCAGTTGGGAGGCCTGGACAGTCTATAGGAACTCTGACAGTGGAACCGGTATTTATCCCTAGTTCACAAATTGACTTTGAGAGCCCATTCCTCATGGAGGGCTTCTCTCTCAGCCCAGATACAAGGAGGAAGGCCTAAGCCCTCCCCCCAAATGATGTGACAGACTTTGATTATCCCCTATGGAAGGCCTCACCTTTCCTGGGGAGTGGATGGGAGTTCAGTGGGGGGACATGGGAGGACGCGAGGGAGAGGGAACTGGAATTTATATGTAAATTAATATTGTATCTAAATTAAATAAATACATTTAAAAATAGAAAAAAGTTCAAATATATGATTTTAAATGACTTCCCTTTGATAACACATGATTACCATTCAAGAAATAAAAGAGTCCTAAGTGATGGATAAACAGAAGATTATTTAGCAGGCATGGGGCAGGCAAGGTGGGCTGTTAAGGGTGGGGAGGATTAAGAAGGAATCCCTGTCTGATAGAATCAGTTTCATTAAGTGTAGAAGGGAAGCAGAGTGGTGTCTCAGCCATTCAGGGCTGTCTCGGGTACTGGGATTTGCAGGGATGCTCAGTAGTCCCTGGTGTATAAAGGAAGCCAGAAACACCCCCTCCCCCAACCCACATGAGGTGCTCCTTCTGAAGACTGGCCTATTTAAACTTTCTTACTATTCATTTCTGTTTCCATCCTCATGCACATCTACCACATCCAATTAGTAATTTGCTTTTGTGTTGCTAATGCTTTCTTTTATGAGATTAGGTGTATCCTTGTATGTTTGAAATAAAACATGGCTTTTATGGATTTAAAATGGTTATTATACTGAGCTGCATGTGGCCATTTTCATTCAATTACTTTGAGCACATTCCCCTATATGTGGCTGCTCCCTCTTTCCTCCTCTCTTCCTTCTCCATTTAGTTCTTTTTGTTCCCCTAGATCAGTGGTTCTCAGCCTTCCTAATGCTGCAAACCTTTTAGACAGTTCCTCATGTTGTGATCATAACCATAAAAATGATCTTCATTGTTATTTCGTAACTTTAATTTTGCTACTTCTATGGATCACGATGTAAATATCTGTGTTTTCTGATGGTCTTAGGCAACCCTTAGGAAAGGCTCATTCGACCCTCAAAGAGGACTCCACCCACAGGTTGAGAGCTGCTGTCCTAGACTGTTTCTCTTCTGCTTGCATGTCATCTACACATACATGATGATATGAATCTATAAAGGCTAGGATCAGTAGTGAAGTTCTAGGAATAACAGAAATATTACAACCATGACTCATTTAAATAAGTGATAGGAGATGGAAGGTTGTATAGATAATGAAATTGCATTTTTGGAAAAAAGAAAGTAGCATGGAGAAGTGCACAAGATTAAATGAGGAGATTACTGAGAGTGTGCATACATACATGGATGTGCACATGCAAGTGGGAGAACGTGCAGTTGATGTTGGGGTGCTTTGTGTTAAATTAAATGTTCTGCATTTAATGTTGCAATCAAAATTTGGACAGAATCAGGAAGTGTGCACTGTAAAGAATTGGATAGTACAAACAGGAATATGGAACAAAACTCCCTTCAGTCAATAGTATTTATTTTGTTTGATTTTGAGACCTGTCTTCCCTATGTAGCCCATGGATGGCCTTGAACTTGGAGCAACCCTAGATGCTAGCGTTACAGGTGTGTGCTACTGAACCTCTCTCTCATTTTGAGCAAGGCAAAAATGCAGAAAGTGTCAGAGAGAACCCCTAGGAATATGCTGTTTTTCCAGTTCAAAGGAACAGAGGTTGTCTATTGGTGGGAAGAACTTAAGGCCCACCAAAGAATATTGGGTCCCATTAAAGAAGCCATGGAGAACAGCTCAGGCTTCAGAATTTAGAGTGCATTGAATGCAGCAATGTTGGATAATTATTCTAGCCAAAGCAGGGAGGCTTGTGTGGTAAGCAGGGAGATTTGCCAAGAGACTCTCAGTCTGCGAGTTTGACCTGGGTAATGAGAGCATGGATTAAGCTCATGGCAATAAAACCAGAAAGGAAGAAGCGGACAGATCTGAGAGATGCTATGCAGAAAGTATCAGAGCTGGAGAGTCAAATTTGACTAAATACTTGCCAGGTAGCAGGTGAAGCTATGTAAGGAGACACTTTCCAAGGAAATGGGTATTAAGAAAGAATAGCTGAGGACTGAGTGTTCAGAGATTCCAACTGTTAATTGGAGACGTAAAGAAGAGACGTCAACAGAGAAAACGGAGGATGATGGGCCAGGGAGATAAGAAGAGAAACTTGAGGATGCAATGCCAGTTGTGCCAAGGCGAAGACAGTGACAGGAAGGACTTGATGGTTGCAGTGTCAAATTTACCTATGAGGTCAAAGGGGCAAACTGAGGAGAGACTCCTGAATTTGACCAGGAGGTCCTGGGTGACCATATAAAGAGATGTTTGGTAGAAAGCATTGGACCAAGGAGGGAGAGGTGAGGAAACAGACGTAGCTCATAGAGCCTACCCATGTAGGGAGAGTAATTTAGTAGGGGTGAGAAAAAGATCAAATCTTATAATTTTATTGTTGTTTTCATTTGTTTGTTTTTTTTGGTTTTGTTTGTTTGTTTGTTTTGAGTCAGGGTCATAAGCCCTGGCTGGCTTGGAATTCTGTGCATAGATCAGGCTGGCCCCAAACTCACAGAGATCTGCCTGCCTCTGCCTCCCAAGTTCAGGGATTAAAGACAAGTAGTGAAGCTAGGATAGGTAGGTACCAACTTCTCCTAAGCACCTATAAGGCTGAGGGCCCTGAGGGGAGAGTGGACTGAAGGGGAGTTGGGGCAAAGGTGCCAGCAAAGCTCTTTGAAACTTAATGGCAAGGTTGGCGAGATGGCTCGGCAGTTAAGAGACTTGCCGCTCTTCTAGAGGACCCAGGTTCAAATCTCAGCACACCTTCCTGCCCCCATGACAGCTTACAACCATTTGCAGCCCAGAGGATCTGATACCCACTTTAGGCCTCCGAAAGTGCCCAGGCACAAATGTTGTGTGCACAGAAAGACGTGTGGATAAAATACTCGAACACGTAAAATAAAGGTAAATATTAAGACCCCATGGCATGTACAGCTTGGCCTCTGGGTCAAATGGTATTTATTGATCAGGCAATCTAGTTTGCTTAATGTCCATGGGGCTTAGACCCCTTCCTGCTGTTTTCTCATGTTTTTTTACAGCCCGACATGGCTACAACTATCTCATTTTTTCTACATAACCTATCTACAAATGAACCCTGTTGACTTTGTCAATCCTAGTCTATATTCAATTTAACACAGTCCAGAGTTTTGGCACAAGACATGACACCACCATGTACAAATGTGCTGGACTGCATTCACTACTATCTATCCCATGAAGCATGTGGGCCGCAGGTCTCAGGTTAGACATGTCTGTAACTGGTATTTGTCTGAATGCCTTGTATTCCCCTGCCAGAAGATATCCTCCCTAAGGAAACATGACTGCCCCAGAAACCATCAGACTCTAAGGCTATTATCGAGCCCTGGAGAGCCATACAGCTGTGTGCTGGCTTGCCAGAGAGTAAGTACGTTTTCCTAGAAATGGCATTTTTTTCAGACCCTGGGACATCTAGAGAGTATAGTCAACGACTTTTTGTTATCCCTGCTCCTCCTAATGGTAGAATTTGATTTCATTTCTGGAAAGATGGCTGACCCAAAGGAAACACGGTCACACTGTGTCACACTGTGCGTAAAACACAGACATTATATGACACGCAGGCGACTTTCAAGGTGTGATAATCAGAGCAAGACTGTACCATCAGCAAGCATTTTGAACAACCCAGGAGCCTTCTACTGTGTTGGTTTTCTAAAGTAAGTACCTGATCCCTCAGGCACCAAATTTGGCCTGGGTATCTTCTAAATAAGATATTCTCTTCAGATCACCGGTGGGAGAGCGTGAGAAAATGTGTGAGGACTAGAAACTAAATAGGCCTCGACTATGGGAGTAGCAAGGCATAGGATGTGAACAGGGGGTCTCAGCTGCCACAATCCAGCTAGAGCTGATGAAGACATCTGAAGTCTTGCTTGGGCGCTCCAGGGCATGTCCTGCCTTGGGGGAGGCAGGCGGCTGCTGTATCTGGGCCAAAGCCAGACCTGCAGGGCTGTTGGCTAGAACTTGGAAGGAATTCTCTTCCGCAACCCAGGGTCCAGGCTTGGCCCCAGCATGCTGCTTTGCCAACCTCTGCTGCCTGGGGCCTTGCACATTCCGAGCTCCCACCCCCTCCGCCCCTCCTCTGGGCTGGCCCCATCCCTTGTCCCCTTCTCCTCCCCCTACCAGCTGTCCCCTTTCCCCTAAGTGGCTAGACAGTCTGAGCCTGGAAAGAGGAGGCGGCGGGCTGAAGGGGGCGTGGTGGGGAAGGGGAGGAGGAGCGGGGCTGAGGGGATAAGGAGGCCCCAGCCCGCGCCCCCAGCCACTGCACACCCTCTGGGGAGCTGGGTGCTACCTCACTGTCGAGGTCTCTGCTCCCTGCCTGTTCTGCCTTTTCCCTTACTCTCTTACTTCCCCTCGCCTTGGGGGACAGGTCAACGGCGTCCTGGAGCCTCCGTGTCACTCTCCAACAGCCATGAACTGCAGCGAGAGCCAACGGCTGCAAACCCTCTTGAACCGCCTGCTGCTGGAGCTGCACCATCGGGGCAATGCCAGCGGCCTGGGCGTCGGCCCGGGCCCGAGCATGGGCATGGGGGTCGTAACTGACCCTTTTGTGGGCCACGAGGTGACCAGCGCCAAGGGCAACGATGCTTATCTCTACATCCTGCTCATCATGATCTTCTACGCCTGCCTAGCTGGAGGCCTCATCCTGGCCTACACCCGCTCCCGCAAGCTCGTCGAGGCCAAGGACGAGCCACCCCTGGCCTGTGTCGCTGAGCACGAATGGGTCCCTGCCGCCGGCGCATCCGCTGACCCGGAGAATGGCCAGGGCTTGCTGGCTGAGGGCGGCCACCAGCTCGCACCCGGGGCGCTGCCTGCGATAGTCCAGGGTGCTGAGCGGGTCTAGATCCACTGTCCTCCTCATTTTGCTTATCCCTGGTCCTGGCTCCCGCTCTTTCACTGCCCTTTCAGAGCTTGCTTTACCCAAGGCCCAGATGATGATGAGAGGTCAGAACGACTTCAAGGCCCTAAGAGGAGATGCATCGCTTTACTCACACCTGACCACTTTCTCTCTCCCCTCCCTTCTACGCCCGCACCCCTATCCCGCACATGCAACTGAATTAAATTGCCTCTGCTCTCTTGTCTTCAGCCAGCCCCAATACCATGCTCCAGCCTTCTGGGAACAGAATCCAGCACGTCCAACACTTGGCACTGAATCGAAGCAATGAAGTCTAGCAGAACTCTGGGCCGTCTAACTGGCAGCTGCTCCAGGGGCTGCCAAGGACTGCTCACTCTGCACAGCTAACGGGGTTAGCCATCACCGCCAGACCGGCTGCAACAGCTCCAGCTTTCTGTTGCCTTGGGGACAGAGACAAAGAACATGAAGAGACTTCAGACATCTTTTCCTTCTCTTTCTCTTCAGCGGGTTATTAGGGAGACACTATTGTGGGACAGAATGGACTGAAGGGGAGGGAAGGTTCAATGGGAAAGGAAGATCTATGGCCCCAGGAGTATGTTATTGTCTCTCTGTCCTCCTAATTGTCATCCCAAAGGTCTGAGTATTAGTAATTTGGACATCTGGCTTGGATAATCATTACTAGCTGTTTATCCTTAATGATCCCAAAGGCTTCTCTTATATTGATTCAGTTATTACTGCAGTGTGTACTTCAATATGAGGCTCAGTCATCCCCAGCTCTGTAACCCTGGGGAATGTGGCTGGCAGGTAATAAAAGTTGTTAAACAATAACTCAAGACTCTTGACTCAAAGATCCCAGCCTTGAGACCCAGTGCTGGATAGACAAGGGATTGCTGATTTTTCATTTGGAAATGATACTTGGGAATTGGGTATTTGAACCATCTATATGTATGATCGGCTAAGTATGATAAATGTGGGGTGGGGAAGAAAAGGAACATATACAGAGTCCTAGCTACTGAGGGTTTGAGTGAGGGTAGGAAGATCGTTAGAACCCATGTATTCAAGGCTTGCCTGGGCAGCATAGTGAAGAAGTTTCTATGCCTGATTGGATTTTTAAACATGTTTCTGAAGTTATAAATGCTCTATCACCTTTTCATCACTTTTAAATATATGAATGCTAATTAAGGATTCTCTACCTCCTTTTTGTGGTTTTACAGAATGTGCATTTAAAAAGAAAGCCTTCAAGACATGGAAGGAGCTGGAGGGAGGGGGTGTGTAGATACACATCATGTACACATATATAAAACTTAAAAAATTAGTGGTAATTGTTTAAAAGGTCCCCTAAGCACTAGCTATAATCAAAGCCAATATTATAACTACCTTTATAATGATATGAGATTTACACAATGTAAAATTGTAACCCTGAAGTCAGAGGTGTGTGTTTTCCTTTAGTTTTTATTTACAAGGGTTAAGACAGAGTTTCATAATACAATTGAAGCTTACCACAAACTTACTATGTAGCCCAGACCAGCTTTGAACTCATCATCCTCCTGTACCACTATACCTGGCTCTAGAAGTGAATATTTACTGAGTCATTCTCCTTGCTTCCAGGTTAGCAGAACCTAGCCTTGCTTAGAGCTATAATACTCATACCTGGGATAATGGATTAGACTTCATCAAATACATATGAAATTACTTCTTAAAAGTCAGCCAATTAGCTTCAGTATAGTTGATTCCTCAGTAATAGCATGGCAAAGGCATTATGGGTCCGTTACATGCACTGATAATCTAGAAACCCCATATACAGAGTCCTAGCTACTGAGGGTTTGAGTGAGGGTAGGAAGATCGTTAGAACCCATGTATTCAAGGCTTGCCTGGGCAGCATAGTGAAGAAGTTTCTATGCCTGATTGGATTTTTAAACATGTTTCTGAAGTTATAAATGCTCTATCACCTTCAAGGTATTACCCTTGACCTTCCAGCTCATCTGGTGTTTTACTGGAGCTATTAATAAGTTAAATGAACTTACTTTCCTTCTTAGGCCTCATTCCTTGAAGCTATGCTGGCATGGGCTCATTGGTTCTTCTCCAGTCCCAGTTCCTGACCTAAGATCACCTCCTTTTCTTGAAGGTGGGGGCTGAGAATTAGGCAGAAGTCCAGGACAATGATGGGAAGATAGAAGATGCTGTGAGAGCCATCCCAGCCATATAGGGAGGCCTGAGGACGCTGTGGAGGAAGGGTAGAGATACACAGCCATGCGGAAGGACATGGGAGGCAGACAACAGCACTGTGTATTAAATGCAATAGTACTCCTCATTTCTCTGGCATAAATGTGCAAAAAGGGTTTTTGGGGAGTGAAACGTAAAAGCTGCTAAGCATATATTGCTAAAAAAAATAAAAGAATAAGCTAGACAGAGTTGAAACAATACCCACAAAAAAGCATTACAGTGTTAGTAGTGGAAAACAATGAGAATGACCTGTTTTACTCTCTAGTTGGTTTTGTCAAATATTTTCAGTTAAAAGTTTACTCCAGATAATTAAGTTTCCCAGAAGTTTGGACACCCAGATATCTACCAACCAGCGGAGTATCCAAAGCACTGAAGTGATTGTGTCACAGTCGACAAAACACAGACAAGAGAAAAGCTAGATGGAAGTGTTGATAACGTAGCCTCAAAAACATGAGGTTACTCTTTAAGTCTGGATGATTTAGACACACTCTTAACTGATTTCAAAGGTGGAAAACCTTTCAGATAAACACAAGTGGCAAACTTACACCCCACCTGATATTCTGCTTTCCTCCCCGCCACCCCCCGGCACACGTCAATCCTATTTCCACTCAGGTTCGGATATTTGCTCTGCAGTAAGAATGAAGCAGAAGAGTCATGCTTCCTGTAACTTGAGGACCTTAACAGAAGAATCCTGAGCCGTGTTTGCATTTCAGTATGCCAAAGTGCTCACAACCAGCACAGAAATGAACAGAAGCTTTTCTTCCACTACGAGCATACTTCTGTGTGGTACACTTTTGTTTTCTAGAAGGAGGTAAATGTAGCCTTTCATTTGTTTCTAGTTACCATCTTCCTTTCAATTTGCTGTAGGCTTTTATAAACCCATGATCTGCATACACAGATCCACAAAGAGGAAAGCGTTTGGGCTGCTTTCCGAACAATCTCGCCTGGTAGTTAAAGCAAATGTATTGTGATGTCTTGGAGAAAGGCAAAGGATCAGGACTCCCCAGAACTGGAGTCTAGCCATGACATTGCCAATTACCCAGTATTCTTTATTAGAGTGAGTCTCTTAGCCTCTCTGGGCTCAGGTCCCCAGAGCTTTAGCAAACTTGAGAATGAAATGAGGACATGAATGGGGAATAGTTAGGAGCAATATAGCAGCTTTAGATGTGTAGTTGTTCATTTTATATTTTTTTATCCTTTAGGAAGTTAAATGGGGAAGGAAAAGGGAAAAGAAGATTCCCCACTCTGTAGAATGTGCTCAGATTGCCCAAAGCACACTGGCAACACCTTACTCAACAAGCACCTACCCAGTTCTTAACCCACTTTCCCCATCTTGACCGAGGAGGAAACCATGCATTACTGTTTTGCCAGTCTACTTCCCTTTGCCTCCCAGTCCAGAATTCCCATTTAAAATTTGACTATAATACCATATTACATGGCTGTACCAGGCACAGGTTCACAGGGAGTGGCAGAGCATAAGGAAAAAGTCAGGATTCGGGGGATTCTATAGTTCTTCCCTACTTACCTTGTCGATTTGCCAAGCTTACTCCCTCAAAAGTAAGGAAAGTGAAAGCACAAACCAAGCATCTCACATAGCTTTAGCTACTGCATTTCTCCTAGCCCTTTCCTAAAAGTTCAGAATCTCACTAGATCCTCAGTGACCATCCCAAGTGACTGGCACCATCCCTTAGGATTATGGATCTTGTGAGACAGGAAAGAGGAAGAAAAGCCTAGAATGTTCTGTGCAGGTAAGAGAACATAACAGTGCTACCAAGGGTGAATAGATTGGATGAACAGTTCTAGATGAACTTGAACTGTTCATCAAAAATGGCTGTGGGAGAAGTTGATCGAAAGACACCTTTCAGCCCTTCAGCTATTCAACCAGTAGCATGCCCAGTAAAACAATGTGGTCAAGGTGACATGTTTTTTCAGTGCTAAGCCTATAACAAGACAGCACGCCATTCAGTGTCCTGTCAACTGGACTTAGAGGAAAGATAAAGCCACAGTTGTTGCTGTGTCTCATGTCTTTTCCTCTGAATGAAATCCAACCAGAAAAGACTGGACAATGCTTTAGATATGCTTTGCACAGTCGTGGTAAAACATATCACACACCCTACCACTTCGTCAAAGAACACTGACCATGTTTAAAGTCAGAGAAAAGGACAAAGGCTAAGTCATATAGAAACAATTGAGCTTTGTCATTGCCTCAGAGGACCCTCTGGGAGTATGTACACCTTAAGTGGATCACCTGAGCAAGGTAAAAGTGAACTAAGGAAAGAATGTCTAGTTGTAAGAGTGGAGAGATACCTAGGAATGGCTATAAATGTGTAGAGGAAGGTATATATGAATAGAAGAGGGTATTGAGGGATACACTGAATAACATTCTGACCTTGCTGCCAGTTGCTCTTGAGATCCTGGAGAAAGACTGGGGTAGCCACGAAAGACTGGATTGCAGTCATTGTAATTTACAAAATTCACATATGCCTGCCTAAAAGATGTCCTTTTATGGCACTGCGCAAAGAATTTCTTCTCAGTTCATTTTAGAATCTGGATGTGGTTTCCAGAAGTTCAAACTCTTCTTGTCCTACTGCCAAGATCCAAGGATCTTATTCATGCCTATCTAATTGATGATGCATCCCAGCAAGTAACAACCATACGGATGTATCTTCAGTGGTGATCCTTGAATACCTGTGAAGCAAGGGAGCTACAAGAAACAAGGGGTGTTCATCCCAGAACCTTCAAATCCAATATGAGGCTATCTGTGGCAGTGGTCACATTACTGCTCTTTATTTATTTAATTTTGGCGGTGGGGGGGTGGGTTGGTTTTTTGAGACCAGGTTTCTCTGTGGCTTTGGAGCCTGTCCTGGAACTCACTCTGTAGACCAGTCTGGCCTCAAACTCACAGAGGTCCGCCTCCCTCTGCCTCTCAAGTGCTGGGATTAAAGGCATGCGCCACCACCGCCTGGCTCACATTACTGTTCCTTAAGGCATAAATCCATTTTTATGTTCATTTGTTGGTTTTCCCTTATTCTTGCTGCTTTGGGGGGTGGGGAGTTTGGAGGACACAAAATGATTCCTGTCTAGGAACCCATTTGCTTTTCCACATAAGTCTCCTGGGGTGGTAAGCAGAATATGACAGAAACCTTTGGAATGTGCTATCTTTAATCCTTTGTCCACTAAAAGGCTACCTTCACAAACAGGACCCAAGAGGAAAGATGAAATGACACAGCAAAGAAATATGATGCTGTCCTCTCAGGGCTGTGAGAATGGAATTTTTGTTATCTTCTAAGCCTGTATTGAGTCAAAGGCACAATCAAACAGCAAGCCCTGCTTGTTGGGAACCAGCAGTCTGCTGACCCCGCCCCCTGATGATGGGCGGGATGCTCATGGCCATATCTTACCTGGCTGCTCAAGCTTTACCTGGCTGCCAGAGGACTCAGTATGCATGTGCATGTTTCCCTTTTAAAGCAAGTGCACCAAGCACGCCTCTCTCTTTTTGGCTCCTTCTCTCTCTGTCTCTGTCTCTCTATGTCTCTCTCTCTCTCTCTCTCTCTCTCTCTCTCTCTCTCTCTCTCTCTCTCTCTCTCTCTCCCTCTCTCCTCACTCTCCCCTACTTTCCGTTGGCCACCAGCTACCCCCCTTTCTCTCCCCTCTCTCAATAAACTCCACGTGGGCGCTGAGTCTCGTGTTTGTGTTCCATAGGCAATAGCTGCAGCAAAAGAACAACATTGCTTACAGGCAGATGCTCCAGAAATCAGCTAGATTACTCTCTACGTTATATCTCAAGTAAGTGGTACCCTCTTTTGGAAGTTGGTCAGTTCAAGAGCTTGACTTTCTTCATCACCTACCAAATCAAAAGAGTACAGTGCACAGAGCCTAGGCTATAGTCCTATACTATGTTGGAAAATCCTAAAAGCATACCATCCCCTGTCTCTACTGAAGGCCTTTCTTTGTGTTATCCACACAATTAGAATATAATCCCAGGCTCTTAGGATGATGGTAAACTCCTGCCTGATTGGACCCTTGACAAATTCTCTGACCATCACCTTCTGACACAGCAGTTCCTCTGTACAGTTTTGCTTCCCATAATTTCAGTCACCCATGGTAAACTGTGGTCTGAAATTAATCAATGGGGAATTTTACAAAGAAACCATTTATAAATTCGAAATTGTGCACCCAGTTCCTCTGAGAAGTGTAACAAAATTTTGTGCAGTCAGTCACACTCAGTCCCTCCAGGATGTCAGTCATCTCTTTGTGTGTCACATTCACACTTAATATGTTATCTTCCCATACGACATTTAGTAGTTAGCTCAGTTATCAGACAAGTTATAAGATTGGCTGTGTATTTTTTGCAATATTTGGGTTCAAGTAACCTTTCTTTCTATGCAATAATGACCCAGGTACAAGAATAGTGATGCAGGCAATTTGAAAATACTAAAGGTAAATTTTAAGTTGAAAATGAAAACATTCAACTTACTAAAAACATTTTTTTAATTCAAATGCTAAGGTCACTAAACTCTATGATAAGAACAAACCTCCTGTCTATGAAGTCGTGAATTTGTAAAAAAAGAAGTGCATGCTGGTTTTGCTGTCATACCTCAAACTAAAAAAAGTGACAGCCACTGTCCATGGTATGTCTTGTGTATTTATGCCCATAGACAAAGGTTACTGTCAGCTGTAGTCAGAGAAGCATCTCTCCACAGTGAACGGTGATGAGAATGTCAGAAGATTGAGTGCTCAGCCCTAAGCAGGGCATTTGTGCCACCCCCTCTAAAGCACAAAGAATATCGTGGAAGAGGGTACAGAAAGAATGTAACAGCATAATGAAAAGTAGAGGCCATGGAACTGAAAGAGAGCAATGAGGGGTATATGAGAGAGTTTAGGGGGAGGAAAGAAAAGGGAAAACGATGTAACTGGATTATCATCTCAAACAATAAATAATTTAAAATGGAATATAAGAGCTGGAAGTTGGGGTGAAGAGCTTTGAAAAGCTGCCTCCTGGATACAACGAAGCTGTTGTAGTCACGACCTCACGATGGCTACAGATAGTTACCTGCACTAAGCCTGCACAAGAGTCGGACTTTTAATAGTCAGATATGGATTCAGGAGTGGCTCATTCAACTCTATTGCTCTCTGTTGTACTACAGGCTATTGTTGGATTGGGGGTGGGGGTTCATTGTCTTCAGTTTACCCACCGGTAAATCAAGAAGGCTCCATCTAATAGTTTCAAACATGGATACACAGATGACCCTGGATAAATTCAGTGGGCCACAAAACAAAAAGACATAAATCTGAGAAAGGAGCTTCTAGAGGGATGGTGGTCAATGGTGGTGGGAGGTAGATGAGAGAAGTTGGGGGATAATAATCAGAAAGCATTATATGCATGTATGAAATTTAATTAATAGAAATTTAATTCATAAAAGAACAAATTTAATAAATAAGACTGTAACATAAAAGACAGAAAAGGAGATTTGACATGGTGTCATATTCCTGCAATCCCAACCAGTTCATAAGCTGAAGCAGGATGATCAACTTGAACCCAGCTTATGCACTATAGTGAAACCTTTCTCCAAAGGAAAGAAAAAGCATGAAGAAAGATGGAAGAGGCTCTAAGTGTGTGTGTGTGTGTGTGTGTGTGTGTGTGTAGTTGGGAGATAAAGGACTTGATACTGTTGTGGTTTCTGGAAACCACTGAGTGTATTAGAATATATTTTGTACAGAAAAGGGCCACCCTGCCCTCATCTTTCTGCCTTATACTTATCTTGTTGCTGGCCTCTGAATAAATAAAGCATCCTTCCTGCCTCAAAGTCTTTGTATGTTCTGCTTCCTCTTCCTAGAGCATCCTTCCATTACACCTCTGCATGGCTGTTTCCCTGTCATCATTCACATCTCAGCTCAAATGTCTCTTCCTTGACCATCTTATCTAGCCTTCTCCTGTTCTCACACCATTCATCATTCTATTTACCTGTATACTCACTTCACAGTAGAAATGGTCTGAAATCATTGTTTATTTACTTTTTACTTTATTGTTAGTATTTCCTAGGCATGCTGTTAATTCATGATGGATTTATAAGGTCAATTTTATAAAGTATTTCCTTTATGTGACTCTTAGATATAAAACTGATGGTAGAAAGCACACACAGTTTAAAATCCTCTGATGTGACACATTTTACCTATGTGTGAAATAATCATCACAATCAAAATTATAAAACCATCCACCACCCTCCCAAGATTCCTTTCTTCTTCCTGTGTAGCTCTCTCCTTCTAGCCAAACAACCATGATCTGTTTTCTGTTGCCATGGACTAATTTGCATTTCCTATAAGTATAATCACTCAGCATATATTTCTTCTTTTCAGTGTGCTGATTTAGGTATTCATCTGCGCGTTGCATGTCTCGGCAGTTTATTCTTATTGTTGAATAATTAATTACAGGGATTACCACATCATGTTCATCCAATCACTTGTTAAGGAATTTCAGGTTATTTCCATTCTTTCAGTCATCAGTGAATTTGCGTGTTATGGATATTTGTGTGTGAGTCGTTGTATGGAGACCCAGGCAGACTGCAGACATTTTTCGTGTCTGGTGCCTAGCACTTGAAAAACATTTAGAAAATATGTAGTAACTAAATGTTTCTGAAGGGATAAATCACCTCCCTTTTCATCCCAGATCTGTGGAGTGTTTCACTGTTGATGAGCCCACCTGAGGCTCCCACCCACCTTGCCCTTTCTGATGTGCAGCGCCCAGTGACTCCTTGGAGGTGCCAGTTTTTGTGGTTGGCTCATTGGAGAAATTCTCCTCTCCAGGTTCCCTGCCAACGCTGCTCTTTACCCTAAGCTGGCCCCTCTGACTGTTCAACAATCCGTTCATTCCTCGCTTGCTGACTCCCTATCACATTCCCTACAGCAGCTGCTCCTAACTTCCTGCCCTCTCCTCAAGCCCCCAACCCCAGTCCTCCCCCTCATTCTCAGGAGATGACTTCATCTCCTTCATTACTGGGAAGATTGAGGCCAACTGACAGGAGCTCCTTTGGCTTCCATCTGAGCTGTCTCTATACAGCTATCTCTAATGCTTCCGGCTGGCTCTCTGGAAGAAATGCCTCTTCACCTTGCCAAGGTTAAACTCTCCACTGGTACACTCTAATGTTAAAAAAAAAATAAAAGAAACTATAAACAGCCTTTGCAAAGGGCTGTATGCTGAACTAAGTGCAGAGAAAACAACCCTGACTTGCATTGAAAACTATGCTGTAAACATATATTGTTTCTTTTTCCTAAGCGAAAAGACTTTTCCCTGCCCCCTGCGTGTTTGTTTGAGACAGTGTCTCTCCATGTAGCACGGCTATCCTGGAATTTGCTATGTAGACCGGGCTAGCCTCAAACTGACGGGTCTCTTGCCTCTGCCTCCCAGATGCTGGGATTAAAAGCATGCACCCGATTAAGACTCATTTTTTCCAACAGTGTTGCAAATGCATAAATAAAGTTGGTCTTCTGAATCTGCTGACTCCAAATAGCAGTTAGTCAAAGATTTTTTAATCATGCAGGCATCAGACCTCTCCTTATGTACTTTCTTGTTCTGTAACTTTGGGTGACTTAATGATTTTTTTAAAAAACGTTTTGTTGTATTTTTTTGTTGTTTGATTTTGTTTTTGAGATGGGTTTCATTCTGTAGTCCAGGCTACCCTGGAACTCACCATGTAGCCCACACTGGCCTCCCAGGAGCTGGCTGGCCTCAAACTCAGAGCAATCCTCATGAAATCGTAACTGCTGGGATTACAGGCATGAACAAACAATTCTAGCTTTGTTTTGCTTTTCATTGTATAGCCCAAGAAGACCCTGAAGATATAAACCTCTTGTCTAGGTCTCTCAAGTACTAGATTCACAGGTTTGTGTAACCTCAATGTCTACAAAGATTTTTACAAGTGAAATTATATGTATTCAACATCTCCTGAGAGAGCTGATACATGATGAGCCATTGTTAGTAGTTGATTTAATAAATGGCAATGAAGATGTCTTTGCGTATCAATAAACTCCTGAACTCAACATATACAACCTTTGAGATCATTCATGACTAGACTAGAGTCACCAACTGCTATCAATAAAAAACAGTACTTTTGGGGTTACCTTAAGTGGAACCAAGTGGTGGGAATTAAACATCAACCAGAGCAGCTTAAAACAGAGGAAGTTCAGTGTGTTACTACTTCAAGGCATATCTGTGCTTATTTGAGATTTCCAAATGTACTACCAACTGGATTTATCTGAGATACATTTCCTCTGACAGGGAAGTTTCCGTTGATTCCTAAACAGTGGTTTTCAACCTTACTAATGCTGTGATCATTTAATACAATTCCTTATGTTGTGGTGTCCCTCACAACCATGACGTTATTTCATTGCTGCCTCATAACTGTAATTTTGTTACTCTTATGAATCATAATGTAAATAATTTGGGAAACAGACAGTTGCCAAAGGGGTAAAGACTCAGAGTTTGAGAACCTGGTTTAAACCATATGGTATTGGTGAAATGGCTTTTGTTGCTGGAATGCCAACTAATTGTAGTGTGTATCTCCCTTACCCCCAAGAGTGTTGACTGAGGAAGGGCCCCTTAGTCAAAACAATGGCTTTGGCTCTTGAAGGGGTCTGTCTAACAGCAACACTTAGAAAAAGGGATTTTCTTCACGTTTTCCCTCTATTCGTCAAAGTTTCACGATATTTCTGTCTTTGTTATTCCCCTTGGAGTTGTCATCCCCAGTTGTATCCTTTCCTGTGACTAAGTCAGCCTTAGAGCTGTCTGAAAGCTAGAAAAAGTATCTCCTTGCAACTGGAATTGCTGCCTGGGCAAACACTCCCCATTTCTAAATGGGAGTCTCTTCCAGAAGAGAACTGGATGCAAGCTAATGACTGGTAGAGAAGAAGTAGGGAGAAAGAGTTTGTGGAACTGATTCAGGGAGTCCTGTCAGCCAATCAGAATGACATCCTTGGCTTCAATGAGACAAACCTGCTCTCATACATCTAGAGAAAAGCAACTTTTCTTCTCTGAGTCCAAAGCCATTACAGGCTTCATATCTACAGATGCCATCAACCAGTGGATCCATACACCTGACAAAAAATGAGCACATACTGAACATCCTCCAACTTTTTTCCTGTTCATTTTTTCCCCCCAGAACATGGTCCAGACCTGTCTATACGCATTTACACAGCACAGCACAACAGGTGTTATAAGTACTTTAGAAACATGGAACTTACCTGGGGGGGAAGCATGTGAGTAAGTGACACGCAAATACTGTGCCGTTGTATGAAAAGCATTTGAGCACCCACAGAACTGGGTTCCAGTATCAATTTGCTGTGGATACTACAGGATTACCCTACAATGCAACAAAGCCCACTGTTTTTTGGTCCCTTGCATAAGAAACATAAAGTCCCACAGGCAGCTAAAGCCATGTGAAAATGTGATCTGTTACTCTCCTCTAAAGAAGAACAGGTATCTCAGAGAGTGATTCTGCATGCATGGGCACTCTTGGCCCCTTCTAGCCCACCACATCAGGTCACATTCACACCCATGCTCAAGTTTCTATACTTCTGCTTTCGCCTACTCTGGGTAGGAAGTTGGATCTGTCAGAGAATACCCTGCTTATTTCCAGAGATTTCCCAAAGTGATGCCTTTTGCATGCCTTTGAGTTGGCCTGTCTGTTCAACTACTTACTGTCTTCCTTTCTTTCTGCTCCAGAACCCACAGTGTACATTGGATGTTGTTGATGGCAGCCATCATGAACATACTGGTGCCCAGGCCTAGGCATCTACTTGGCTGTTACCACATGTTCCACTAGAGAACTGAGTTATGGGCACAGTCAGAACAAACAACCATTTTCTTTCTAATTCTCTTCCCTACTGGCTCAGTGGGACCCAAAGCCAGGCCAGAAGTCTCAAGTTGCTAGTGAATATTCCCAGTTGAGAAGATCTATCATGAGCTGAGAGTGCAAACACTGATCGGATTATATATTTCTGTAGGAGGGCTTAGCAGCAGGTGGTGGTGGGGGGGGAGTTTCCACAACCTTAAGTTGAAACAACTCTGCTCTTTGGTAATAGAAAAGATCTGTTCTCAAGCTCTAGATTCACCACGATTTGTGTGAGTGTGGGGCAACTAAGGTGCCCTTTGCACATTTACTTCTAACTGAAAGGGCTGTTACATGAACAAAATCAGGGTAAGAATGGCAAGCCATGTTCAAAGCATGGAAGCATAAAACCCTCCAAAGCAAAGCAACTCTGCTACGTGCTCCTTTATTTTCCTTTTGTAGTACTGGGGATTAAAGCTACATCTCATATAGGTAGACAAGGGTTACCACTGAGCTACATACCCAGGCCTTACAAACAAAGGAAAGCATTGAAACAGAAACATTTGGGACACTTACTATAACTGAAAAAATTTGAACAATCTAATTCTAGAATAGTTTTAAAGTTACCAAAGAAATTGTAAGACAGGGGCTGAAGAGATTGCTTACTAGTTAAGACTGCTGGCTGCTGTTCCAGAGGGCCTAGATTCAACTGCAAGCACCCACATGTTACAACCATTTGTAACTCCAGTTGCAGGGGAACCTGACACCTTCTTCTGCCTTTAAGGGCATTGTATACATGTGATGCATAAACAAACATGCAGACAAAATACCCATAATCATAAAATAATAATAAACTATAAGACAAATGGAGCATTTCCATATATGCTGCACCTAGTTTCCCTATTGCTGAATCTTACACTACTAGAGTACATTCATGACAACTCTCAGGCCATTACTGATAGGTTATCATTATCTGCATTTAATACCTTAGTAAATTTTATCACATTAACTTAAGAAACTAGTCATCAAAACACCAAATAACCCTATTTTTAAAAATGGGGCACAGAACTGAAAAGAGAATTCTCAATAGAGGAAATCAAAAAGGCTGAAAGACACTTAAGAAAGTGCTCAACATCCTTAGCTATCAGGGAAATGCAAATCAAAACAACTCTGAGATACCATCTTACTCCTGCCAGAATGGCTAAAATTAGAAACACCAGGGACAACTTATGCTGGAGAGGATGTGGAGAAAGGGGAACACTCTTCCACTTCTGGTGGGAGTGCAAATTTGTACAGCCATTTTGGAGATCAATATGGCAGTTACTCAGGAAAATGGGACTCAGTCTACCACAGGACCCGGCAATCCCCCTCTTAGGCAAATACCCAAATGATCCACATCCATGCAACAAAGACATGTGTTCAATTATGTTTGTAGCAGTATTAATTGTAATAGCAAGAACCTGAAAGCAACCTAGATACCCCTCAACTGAAGAATGGATAAAGAAGATGTGGCACATTTACACAATGGAATACTACTCTGTGGGGGGGGGGACCCAATAGAATCTTGAAATTTGCAATGGATGGAACTTGAAGAAACCATCCTGAATGAGGTAACCCAGTCACAAAAAGAGGAGCATGGTATGTATTCACTCATATATGGATTTTAGACATAGAGTAAAGGATCACCAGCCTATAATTCACACTGCCAGAGAAACTAGGATACAAGGAAGATTCTAAGAGATACATATAAGGTCCCTCACAGAAAGGGACAACATCTCCTGAGCATATTGGGAGGGGGCAGTGAGTAGAGAGGGAGCTAGGAGAAAGAGAAGGGAGGAGAGGAAAGGAAAGCACCTGGACTAGGAAGATTGAGTCAGGGGAGGAATAGATAGAGAGAGAGAGAGAGAGAGAGAGAGAGAGAGAGAGAGAGAGAGAGAGAGAGAGAGAGAGAGAGAGAGAGAGAGAGAGACCATAAAAGACCATTATTAGTTTGAAGTGAAAACTGACTCTAGAGAAATGTCCAGAGACCTACAAGACTGACCCCAACTAACAATCTGAGCAACAGTAGAAAGGCTGCCATAAATGCCCTTCCCTGATAATGAGATCAACAACTAACTTATCCACCATCATAGAGCCCTCATCTATTAGCTGATGGAAACAGATGCAAACACCCACAACTAAACACTGAGCCAAACTGGAATCCAGATGCAGAGAGGGAGGGCAAGACGAGGCTGCAGAAACACATAGATACAGCTGACCTGAACAAGGAGGAGCTAATGGACCCCCGACTGATAGCTGGGAATCCAGAATTGAACCAACTTAGACCCCCTGAACATGGGTCTTAGTTAGAAGGCCTGGGCAGTCTCAGGGACATCTGACAGTGAAACGAGGATGTATCCCTGGTGCACAAAAGGACTTTGGGAGCACATTCCCCATGGAGGGATACTCCCTTAACCTAGAGACAGGAGGGAAGGCCTAGTCCCTACTCCAAATGACATGGCAGATTTAGATGACCCCTTCTGGAAGGCATCACCCTACACGTGGAGTTAGGGGGAGTGGGATGGGAGGGTGGGAGAGAGGGAAAGAGGGAGGGAGGGAGGGAAAGAAGGAGGGAGAGAAAACTGGGATCGATATGTAAAATAAAATAAAAATTATCGCATTCTGTCTAATGCCCCTTTCCTGTTCCTGGACGCCACTCACAACAGCACAGCACATTTAGTCGTCATATTTCCTTAGGTTCCTTCAGGTTATGAGTGTCTCAGGCTTCTCCTGGTTTTGGATGATCGTGCTTGAGAAGTAGTCAAGGTATCTGTAACATTTCAGTCTGACACTTTTTCAGGGTTATGTCGTGGTTTTGTAACTGTAATATTTGTGTTTAACTTTTGTAATCAGCCTCTATTATTATTATGCACAACCCTTTAAAAGTGAGGCATTAAACAATGCTGGGGAAGAGTGAGGAGCTGTCAGTCAAGTAGGTGAAAAACAGAACGCCTGCTTTGAGCAACTTCGAAAGGGAACATTGAATGTGGAAAGCCCCACCCTTGCCCTCAGTGGTCACTACAACCTGCCGGAAAAGTGCTGAGGCGAACTAGGACACCAAGTGGGGAGAGTCTCCAGAGGGAACTGAGATCTTTCCATAACAAATGTCTCCTAAATCAAGAAGCTTTTCTAATCTTGAAGGACTGACTATTCAGCACCACATCAAGTGACAATTCCTCACCACCTTCTGCGTAGATAGCGACTTGAAGCCGGACAGAGGAACCCGTCCTGAGAATGCCCAGACACGAGTGCAGCCACAGTCCTGCTTCTATTTTGGGAATATTTCCACATATTTTGCAGCATTATATTTATACTCTGGCAAAAACAAGCTAAGGTTCAAAGAAGTAATTCCTGGCTTCTCCTTTGTATGCTCTGTTTTTGGCTAGAGCACGGCATATTCTGAGAAGCCGTGGGGAACAGGGGATGGCTGGTTAACCAAGTAGGATGCCACTTGGCCATTTGTGGGGGTCTCCCAGCATCTGAAAGAGCAAATACCCATGATGGGGGGTTAACGGAGGTGGAGAGGGATCAAGTCAGTGAAAAGTGAGAGAATCACTATGTGGAATGCTTGGTAATAGCTCATTCACACATTTCATGGAGGAAGAAGGTTTAGGTTACATAACAGCAACTGCAGATGTTTGAAAAACTCAACCTTAAGCATTTGTAATCTGCTGGCTGCTTTATGTATCCCAAGGGGACTCACAAGCAGGTCCTTGGTCTTGTTATCTTTTTGTTCTCTCCTCTCTGTGATTTCTGACATTCTCCCTACCAGGGACCCTGTAGCTCTGCACCTCAGTTTTTACATGAACTTGGCCTGGAAGATGCTTTGCTCTCCAAGTGAAGGTGTGCCCCAAGGGGATTGTGTATACTGGCAGGAAGGACAGCCCACAGCCAGCTGGTGGAAAAATGAGCAAACAGCTGGAATCACTCCAGGGCAAGATAGAATTTTAGATCCGGACCTGGCAAGGGCAGGAAGATGAGATGGGGAGGCCCAGAGATGGTGGAAAGTGAAGGAATCCAGGAGCCTCTGGGGATATTAAAGAGACACACCTGGTCTAGGGATCTGCACAGAAATGACACATTAATTAATACCCTAATAATAAATAGGATCTGTTGGGCACAACAAGTTTTCCCAAGAAATACTTTTTCGTGTTATTGTCTTTAACTGTTCAATGCTCTGTGGGAGGAATCATCTTTATTATTATTGTCTCCATTTTGCAAATAAGATGTTGAGTCTTAGTGAGGTCAAGGGTTTTGTCCAGGGTCTCAATTAACACATGGCAAACACCGAGTTGAACCCATAGCTTGTGCAGTCATGTTCTTCCTACAACATAGTAAGTCATGTATGACAGAGTAAGGGGCCCAATTTCCGAGCTCAAGTTTCAAGCTCCACCATAAACTGTTTTCTCAGAGTAAAGCCTGTGGCTTTTATTATTAATAATATCTCACCCACATCTCCAAAATGTGAGGAGTAGGGTGTGAACAAAAGATGCTTTCCATCACTGGACTTTAAAGGCAGGGTACAGATGGACAGTATCTGCCTTGCTCCCTACTCCCTTCCCAAGTGTTTGTTTGTACTGCTTTCTCCACTGCACCGGATTCCCACGCTCTTGGAACAGGAGGTACTTGCTACGTCTGACCTTAATGGTTCAAGCAATGGGTAGTGCATCCAATGGGTAATGCATCCAATACTTTCATAGGGTCCTTTCCTGGCAGGTGGACCTCCTCACCAACTCCAGTCCAGCTGGTGGGGTCTGCATGCCTTTTCTTCCTCTTCCGATAATGCCTCAGCTGCTGTCATTGATATAGTATCCATTTAGAAGCGTGAATATAGAGATTTGGCTTAGGTATGCATTCAAAAAATTGCTCCGTGAGGTCCTGCTTTTTTCCCACATTACTGGAGCAGCCACGGGGCCATGCTGCTGCTGACAACTGGTTACAGCCACTCAGGGATTAGCAGCTGCCATTCTGCAAGGCTGCAGCTGACCTCCAGCACTAGGTTCCTGGAGCCTCTCACACCTCTCCTTTGCCTGCTGCTGTTTCTCCTGTGTCCTTTTCCCTCCCTCGTTTGCCTGTCTGTCTATTTGGAATCCTTCCGGCTTGCTCTCTTGTTTCTAAAACTTTTCTGCTAAGGTTATCTTAAAACTGCTTCTTTGCAATCAATACACTATCTACTGGGGGAAAAAGTTCCCTTTCTACATGAACTCTCAAGTGCAGCCAGTGTTTCACAGTCTGGTGTTAGTCTACTGTTCTCATGACTAGTGCTAAACGAAATTCATAGAAATATGAATTGCACTGAGCACTTGAACCACACTGAACAACACAAAGCAAGATTAAATCACTTTTGTTGAAGTTGGCTATCTGGTGTTCTAAGAAATCGGAAGTGGGGGTGGGGGGAGGTAGAGGGAAAGGAGATGACAGAGAGAAGAGGAAGGAATCTTCAATACTATGTATCCATGACAAGCTGTACCTAAACACCTCAAGTACTTAGAGGAATTTTATTAGTGTTATGTGTGTGGGCACACTTTGTATGTGTGGTTTCTGAGGAAGTCAGAAGAAGGTGTCCGGTACTCAGGGATCAGAGTTAGAGATGGTTTTTTGCCACCATATGGGTCCTAGAAATCAAATCGTCTGCAAGGGCCACTGACACTCTATAAGCATTGAATCATTTCTCCTGTGTAAATACCCCCTGGTGTATTTACTGATATCTGTATTTCCCCATCTGTTATGAGACTAGTTACAACCCTTACCATACCTGTAGATTGTTGTCTTTTTCACAGAAATAAATAAAAAAAATCTGACAGTGGAACCAGGATGTATCCCTGCTGCATGGAAGGATTTTGGGAGCACATTCCCTATGGAGGGATACTCCCTTAACATAGAGGCAGGAGGGAGGGCCTAGTCCCTACTCCAAATGACCTGACAGATTCTGTTGACCCCTCCTGGAAGACATCACCCTCCCCGTGGAGTAGGGGGGGGGGGGGGGTAGAGAGTGGGGGGATGGGAAGGGATGGGAGGCTAGTGGGGGTGTGTGAGGGAGAGAGAGGGAAATGGGATCGATATGTAATAAGAAAAAATGAGAAAAAAACCAAAATGTGAAATATGCATGGATAGGAAATAAAGGATTAAAAATGAAAAAAGTTAAAAAGTTAAAAATAATTGATATAGGGCTATTCTGTTTTCTTTTATTTGAAATGTTGACATTTTCTCTCAAGATGTTTTTAGTGTGTGTGTGTGTGTGTGTGTGTGTGTGTGTGTGTGTGTGTGTGTGTGTGTGTAAGAGAGAGAGATGTTCAGGTGTGCATGAACATGTGTGTATTTGAGTGTTCTTGCTCATGTATGTGCATGTGGAAGGCATAAGTTTTCTGTCTCAGTCACACTCCAAGTTTTCCTCTAAATCTGGCATTTGCCTTTTTGGCTAGATGGCTGACCAGTGAGGCGACCCTACCCCTTTGCCCAGATCTATGAGGTCAGCCTGTCTCTGTCCCCTCCCGCATGCAGGCCATGAGACCAGGTTTTTACATAGGTGCTGACAATCTAGAGTCAGGGCCTTATGCTTGAGCTGAGCGCACTTTTCCCCACTGAGCCAGCCATCCTTCGAGCCTCCCATTGAGACTTTTATAGCAAGTTTTGTTCCACAGAAAGTTTTAAAAATTTGATGTCAAACTGACTTACCTTTCTGTGGTCTTTAAGTTCTCTATTTGTCTAAAGAAGGGTTCATGCACTCTAAGGTTACAAAAATAACCTTCTCTCTGCTTGTCTTGGATTTTCATGTGAAGTTTTAATTTATAAAGCATCTGGACTTTATTTTATGTGTGATACAAAGTTTATAATTTCTTTCAATTATATTGTCAAGGTACATTTCTTTCTAATGAAGACAATTGTGGGGATTGCTTGACCGTAGTACAAAAGTTGAAATCTAGACTAATACACATGTTAGGAAGCACTGAGTTGTCTCTCTAGCCCCTTTTCTCCTTTTTTTTTTTTTTTGAAATGGGGTCTTTCTATGTTGCCCAGGCTGGACTCAAACGTCTCTGTAACCCAGAAAAACCTCTATGTTGTAATCCTCCTGCCTCAACTTCCTGAGTACCTGGGATTACCATGAGGGCAGGCCTATATCTTTGATGGTTTATTAATTCCAGCCATGCAAGTAGAAGGCCTGCAAGGAAATTATAGAGAGCCCAGTCCTGAGACAGTTTTATTTAATCACCAAGATGGACTCAATATTTTCCATTTGTCTTTTTAAAAGGTATATATTTAAAAATTCATTAACAAATACTAGTTAAGACAGGCGTGGTGGCACACACCTTCAATCCCAGCACTTGGGAGGCAGAGACAGGTGTATCTCTGAGTTTGAGGTCAGTCTCCTCTACAGAGCAAATTCCAGGATAGTCAAGTCCATTATACAGAGGAACCCTGCCTTGAAAAACAACAGAAAAGCAGACAAATGATGATTATGTACATAAACAGTGTATAATTTGACATGTTGACATATGTATATATTGCATAAAAATCACATTATCACTTTCTTTGTGGTGAGAGCATTTTAAATCTACTCTTCCAGCTGTGTTGAAATATACAATATATTTACATCAACTGCACCTGCCACATTTTGCAATAGACCATTAAATCTTATCCCATCTCTCCACGTAAAATGTTGTGCTCCTCTTCATCCACAGTCCACTTCCACCATCATTCTACTCGCTTCTTCTCTTAGTTCAACATGTTGAGATTCCACACAGCACTACTACCTGGTGCTCTGTGCATTTCTGTGCCTGCCTCATTCCACAAAGCAGAATGTCCTTTGGGTACACGTACCTTAACTTTTCTGTTTCAGCACACTGATGGGCTAAGGTCATTTCTCACATAGGCCTGTAGCAAGTTGTCAGGCTTGGAAGCAAGTTGCCTTAACCCATAGAGTCATCACAGTGGCCCCGGGATAGATTTTAAAAATTGAATTAAAATTTTAATATATATATTTATATATTTAAGTATTAACTCCTTAAGAATTTTGATGTGGTTTATTTTTGTCATTTTCACCCCTTCCCTCAACTCCTCCCAAATCCACCCCCTTCCTTACCCACACAGTTTTGTGCCTTTTTTTTTTAAATGCATCAAGTCTGATTTACACTGCTCAAATATTGTTGGATATATGGCCTTCCAGTGTAACATGGTAGAGTTACCAAGAGCTACACTCTGAAAGAAAATTGACTCTCCCTCCCCAACATCTACCATTGCCAATAGCTCCTCGGCTATGGGTAGGATTTTATAGCTAACTCCCGTCTCCGTGCTAAGATGTGGTCAAGCTTGAACTTGAACAGATTTGTGCATACTGTCAAGTTGTAAGGACAGAGTTTTCTGATTGCTATAATCCTTTATTTTTTTTAAATCAACTCACAGTGATAAATACAGAGACTCATCGCTACCCAAGACATGGAAAGTAAGGAATTGGCTCAGCTCTGCACCAAAACAACTCACTTACACTATACCAAGGCTCAGGAAACATTGCAAAAGGGAGAGAGAGTGAAAGTGCATATGAACCCGAATACAGAGAGAGAAGGACTAAGAAATTCCATTTCCTAGACTCAGCACAGCTACTATAATCACTAACTCACATCAACTGTAGTTAACTGCATTGAATCCATACAAGACAACCTCACCAACAATCACTCAATGGAAGAAGAGGGGCTCACAGGGCTCTATCGTTTACCTTTGAAATAGTGGGTATTGATAGATTTTGGGAGAGGAGGAATCACTGTGGTTAACGGTGATCCCACCATTCTTCAGTGGATAGCTCCAAACAGAGCCCTGCTTAAACTTGGTAGGTCATGGAACAGAAGGAATGCATAAGAAGGAGCCACAGAGATTTATGGGGAGGGAAGAGGGTGGACACTGTGGCATTGAGGTAGGAGGTGAGTATACAAAGAATACACATGTGAAACTGTGAATAATAATAAATGAAAAACAATGCAAATAAGTAAATACTCTAAGGATATACAATGAGGAATAAATTGAGTGCACTATTAAGATTCTTCATATCCTGTTATCTTCTTTTTGGTGAGCATTTCACTAAGTATGTGGTTTTTCTTGCTGTATCTATGGCTTTTTTTATTACATTTCATTGTATTTCTAGTGTTTTCTTTAAAAAAAAAACTACATCTAATCAGGAAATGGAACCCTAATGGTATTTCAATGCATCAGTTACTTTAAAAACAGTACTGGTCAGAGAATGAAGTCCTGTGTGATGAGCCACTGAACACTCCAAGACCTTCCGTTACCAACAGAGACACGAGGGCAAGGAACATCACACTCTGCATGTCACAATGAACAAAGACATTCACATTGGATGCATTTCTAGTGTTTTCTTATGTATTAAGTCCTACACTGTTCAAGGATTTTTTTTTAATGTACGTGCGTGCTTTGTCTGCACCAGAAGAGGGCATCAGATCTCACTACTGATGGTTGTGAGCCACCATGCGGTTGCTGGGAATTGAACTCTGGACCTCTGGAAGAGCAGCCAGTGCTCTTAACCACTGAGCCATCTGTCTATCCCGCTGTTTATAGTTTAAAACAAACTGTATGTAGGATGCGCCCTTTATGATAATGAGAACATTTTTCTTGTCCCGTTTCATTCCTTTAGTCTTGAACTTAAATTACTTTACCTATGTTTGCACTAGTCTGACACAATCCTTCTGTTGTATTTTCTGATATTCGTTGCTTTATTTCCCCAGAAAAATTCATTATAAGTACTATATAGTGGAACTTCTAAAAACTGAGCCCCTTTTTATTGACTTCCATTTTTTGATAATATAATCCACTTTTATTTTTATTATTATTATTATTATTATTATTATTATTATTATAACAAATGTATTTGGTTTTGTACTTTCCATTGTATTTCATTACATTCGTTGCTTTAGGCTTTTGTTTGTTGTTGGTTTTGCTGTTGTGGTTGTTTTCATTTTCTCTATAATAGTTTGGTTGCTGACCTACCAAAGAGGGTGATCATTTTAAGCCTTTGATTTGGCCAGAGGGCATGACTTTTCAATATGAGCCTACACATCAGAATCCTCCCAAGGGTTTGTTAAAACCAATTTCTGGGTTGTACCATCAGAGTTTCAGATTCAGTAAAATGTGAGCTGGGGCCTTATGATTTTATCTCTATCAGGTTCCCAGATGGCATTTAAGGTGCTGGTCCAGGGACCACCCTTTAAGAAGGACTGGCATAGAAGAAATACTCTTCTTATCCTCATTGTTGGTGATTTTTATGCCAACATGTGTGAGTTCTGTGACATCTTTCCACTCACAGCAATTGTTGCCAAGGTAGACAGACATTCTTACTTGGGACTGAGGAGAAGTGCATTTGGCTTTTTAAAAGTACTTTTTTCACATTCAGATGACTCAGATTACCTATCACTTAGGAAGACTTTGATAAAGTAAATTCAACAAAATAATAGAACCATAGCAAAAGAGCTCATTCTTTTCCTGATGACAGAAGGCCCCTGGAGATTGGGTTTGCTTTATTATTCAGATCCCTGTAGATATGATCCCTTCTATTTTGACTCAATGAATCTACAGCTACAGCAGTGGAGGGGGAAGGAAGAAAGAACCTTACTGTCTTTCCAGGTGCATCGACATCCACAAGTAGAAAATTCTTGTAACCTTGTCACTCATAGTTGTTTGCAGGTGGACACTCCTTGATGCCTCATAGTCCAAGTGCCATGCTGGTTGGTGTCCTGGGAGAAGAAAGACAGCTAGTTCCCCTTTGTCATCCTGTGTTGCTGGTACAGGTACCGCTATAAGTATAGCACAAATATTCAACCATGGAGAGGTTTAAGCAGTTCTCAGAGATGAGCTAAACCTATACCAAGTTGAGAGTGAGGGAGAGTGAGGATAGTCATTATTATGTTAGTTTAGCTGCCCTATTCCCTCTCAGAGATACACTGCTTTATGGCATAGGTCACTGGGGACATGACTGATCTGGAGGAAGTTGTCTATCCTTTGATAGGCCCCTTTCTTTATCCCTTCCTTAAGCCCGCCCCTTTCACTATTTCATTTCCCTACGTTCCTGTTTCCTCTTTCTTAGGAATATGCCCCGCCCTTTCCAACAGGGTGGCCTTTTGAAATCTGCTGATCAACAGAAAAAAAAAAGTTATCATGCTCCATGTCTCTGCTGTCTCCGGTGTCTACTGAATGTCAAGGACTTCTCTCTGCCCAATTTCTGCTGAATCTGCAGACAGGAGGGGTGAGCTCCAGTCATTCTATCACATTTAATTTTTAGATCTCTATCATGTGTTAGTTAATTAAGATAAGTGATACAGAGGCTATAAAAATATAGATCTGCTTCACTCTTATAAGTAGTTTTAGCTCAGGAGTAACCACTGTTAACAGTTCTATACTCATCCTTTTCTACCTTTACTTGAACTCTTATAGATGTGTGAATGTGCTTTATTTTTTTTTATTTTTTCCATTGTGGTAAATAAACAATTCAAACTAAGCTGGATGTTATTCATTAGTCAGCAACTTGCTATGCAAACAATATTTTATTTAATTTAATTATCTTGAAATAGATGGGCATGAGAGACTTTTGCACAAGCATGGCATGCTGGACCTCTCTCCTTTAATTTGGCTTTGAAGAGATATTCATGCTGCTGCTTCTTCTTTTTCTTTTTTCTTTTTTCTTTTTTTTACACAACTGATTATTTATTTCACATTCACATTTATTTCACCTAACCTCTCCCTTCTAACTGCCTAATGGTAAGATGATTATTACAGTACATCACCTTGACAGTTGCTTCTCTCTATTCCTGGCTGGCCTAAGGGTGGGCTTTCTGTATATGCAGTGATCCTTGTTGCTCTCTGCCACATGCAATGTGACCTTCCAAACACTCAGCTATCTTAGACTCAGGATGCCCAGTTTCCGAAACTGGACCCAATCTCCGGTCCTTGACTCCTGGCACCACACCTGGGTATCAAGTGGTTTTCTGGTCTTGCTAGATTATTCTGAGCTACCTTATCCTTCAGCTCAATTGCATATCTGTTAAGCCTGTTTCCTTCTTCACTCTGCACCCCCCCCCCCCGCCCAACCCCAAGGCTGAGGTCAGTGGACAGCTGGGGCTCCTCTGCAAATATCAATAAAAGGAAAAGATGACTGGTGGAATCTTCCTGGTGACATTTTGAGGACACTGCCAGAAAAAGCATGTGCTTGATCTGTTGCCCATTTTGCCCAGGGTTCAACATTTCCACAGGTTCGATAAAGCTACACAATTATGAAGTCCGTTTATTACTGACCTACATTACAGCACTCTTTGGTTTGGGCTCAGTTCCTCGCCATTGCAAGCACAAGTGGGGATCATTTTCTTCTATTCCATTCAAGTGCCTCAAGGTCTCCTTGAAGTTTTAGTGGTCCTGGTAAATGCACGCTTGGAGGGAAAGTACAGTGTTAAAATAAAAACTCATAGGAGACACTGTCCTTGAGTGCATTTCCTACTTTGAGGACTGCCTGGTATTCATGTCACCTTCCTTGTCTCTCTCTACCTTCTTCTGTCTCTTACCCTGTTCACTTTATCTTTCCGAACTAATGTCAATCACACACACACACACACACAAACACACAGACACACACACACACACACACACACACAGACACACACACACACACACACACACACACACACACACACCTACCTCTTTAGTTCACATAATTTTTTTTCTTGACTTGTTCAAGTTTAGTTATCCAGTTACTGGCAAAGTCAGAATCAGAACTGTCACTCACCCCAAAGCTTATTCCATGATTATATAGGCAGTGAAAATTTGACCCCAGTTACTAAGGACTTTTTAAAAGTAAAAATTTGGCTAACATTACAAAAATTAAAAATTGAGTTTAATTTTTAACATCTGCAAATATATTTCAGTAGATTGTCCTTATTCATCTCCAATGTCTTCTCCCACTCCCTCCTTTCCCTTATGGCCCCCTTTCTTCCATTCTGCCTTTATGTACTTACACTCTGTTATCTTACATCAATTCTTTTTTATTGGTGGTTTGTTGTTCTTATTGTTGTTGTTGTTGTTGTTTGAGATAGGACTTTTCTATGTAGCCCTGGCTGCCCTGGAACTCACACTGGAGACCAGGTTGGTCTTGAACTCACTGAGATCCTCCTGACTCTTCATCCTGAGTGCTGGGATTATAGTGTGTGCCACCACACCTGACGTCACACCAATTCTTGATGGCCATATCTGAAAGGTTTTCTGATGAGTTCCTCAGTTTATTTAAATAAGAAACAAAAATATAGGAAAGTTACTAAGATCTTTCCTGTAGGGCAGTGAATCTGATGATACTCTGTTTTGTGACAGACTTTTTTTTCTAGGGAAATACAACAGAACACATACACACACACACACACACACACACACACACACACACACACACACAATCAAAGTAACAATTATACTAAAGTTCAACATGGTGACCAAATGAGTTTTTCTATGGGTAAGAGGTTTCATGTAGGAGCAAGGAAGACTAGAAAACAGCTGCATCACTGAAAAGCCCAACCTAATACGGGGGATGACTCACAAAATCTGAACCCTAGAGTTCTCTACATAGCTTGCAGGCAGCTCCACATATCTAAGAAATCTCTTCTTGGCAGTTTG
Source organism: Cricetiscus sungorus (assembly GCA_030556225.1). Classification (NCBI taxonomy): domain Eukaryota; kingdom Metazoa; phylum Chordata; class Mammalia; order Rodentia; family Cricetidae; genus Cricetiscus; species Cricetiscus sungorus. Next base: position 35,337,982 of record JANBXA010000726.1, read on the forward strand.
GCAGCCTGGCAGGCCAGTCTCCTCCTACAGCAGTTTTTTTTTCAGTTTCCCCAGAGTGTTCAGATGATCTTTTGAGTCTCACTAGCTTGCTTCCTTCCTCCTCCAGGCAACGTTTCAATTTGGAGGAAACTGCTGAACAACATTCATTCTTCGTTCTAAGAGAAAGAAGCAACCTGTAGGGACTTTTTGGTTTGTCACAGTGATTCAGGGATGGTGTTAATCATAAATAAATAAGGACTAAGAATACTCAACTAATACTTTGAACATTCTTAAGTAATAAACAATTCTCCCATGAAACTTCAAAAGACTTGGATGGCTGCTCAATTGGGTGTAAAACCTAATTAAATTTACCTAAATCCAGAGTTTAATTCTATGTTTACATACAACCAAAGTACTTTTATAATTTCCAAGAATAGAGCTATTGTGTAAAAGGAGAGAAAATTGTGCCTTTGGGGGATTGAAACTACCATGGATTAGTTAATACTTTGGGAAATAATATGGGTCAATAGCATGGACCTTTAACAATATACATTGTGGCTTCACACTCATAGTTTCTTTGCCATAACGGCAAACAACTGGCTTTTTCAATATTTCTTTTGTGCAATCATGAGCAAGTATGCACACATTGAAATGTGAATTACTGCGTCGTCTATATTTATGATTGTTTTTCATTCTTTAGATATTTTATTTTATGCATAAAGCATATGTAGCATTAAATTAGATTAAAATACAAAGCAGCATAATAATTACAAAAAGACAGACACAAGAAATAAAGTACTATGCATCCCATATTACTCTCTCTCTAAAACCTCAATACCTTACCCTAACCCCGAGGGTTTTTTCTAAAGATTTTTTTAGGTGCATGTGTGCTTTGCCCACATGTATGTCTGTGAACCACGTATCTGCCTGGTGCATATAGAGGTCAGATTAGGATGTCAGATCCCTAAAACTGGCATCCAGACGGTGATGAGCCACCATGTAGTGTTAGGAATCAAACTCAGATCCTTTGAAAGAACAGCCATGCTGAACCATCTCTCCCGCTTCCCAAAAGTTGTTTTAATTTTACATTAACTTTAAGGAAAATTTGTATTTATGCAATTCCATAACTGGATCTGTTTCTCTGTGTTAATATAAAGAAGAATAGGGATGGGTGGTGGTAGCGTGTGTCTTTGATTCCAGCATGCAGGAGGCAAAGGCGGGCAGATCTCTGTGATTTCAAGGCCAGCCTAGTGTATTTTTTTTCTGCCAAATGAATGTTCATAACCTTTGCCTGTTTTTACCTAGCTTCCCTTTTGATCATGGAGTGCCCAGCTCCAGTTGATACATGTACAACACAATCCTCATGCTGACAGCCCAGGAAGCACCATGGGAGGGGGCGGGAAGAACCAAAGGACTGAAAAGTCTGCTTTGAGGTTGTGTCTCCTAGAAATGAAAGGGAAGCTATGCAAGATAAAATCCTGACAAAATGACTACTTGAATAGAACCGGTACATGACAATACTAACAGACATGCTAATATGAAGGGGAGAAATCTTATAGGACTCTCTCTACTCACAGACAAAGAGTCAGCTAACAACTGCAGAGAGAAGAAATAGTCTTTCCTAGAGATAACCCTACTGATTGCTTATCTAATACCAAGTAGTCAGCCCTGAGAGCATATACATACAAGCAACCCTTAACAGACTCAAGCAATTGCATTTATACATTTGTGTGTGTGTGTGTGTGTGTGTGTGTGTGTGTGTGTGTGTGTGTGTGTGTGGTTAATAATAGTAATTAAAAAAAGATGTCATAAATTTGAGAGGGATTAGAGGGGGGATATGGGGCAAGGCAGAGGAAGGAGAAAGAGGGAGGAATAATATGATTACATTTTAATTAAATATTAATAAAATTTTTAAAAATCAGGGGTTTGAAGGAAGTATTATTTTTAAAGTAGTATTAGAGCGTGGATCATCAGTTGGGTTTGGCGGCTCACACCCTTCTTATGATAAAGCATGGAAAACCTTGGCAGATTCCAAGGCAGGTGTGGGTGACCAAGGCAGAGGGACAAACATGCCAGGCAGACAGAGTTTAAGTGAGAAGTTTTATTAGAAAGGGAAGGGGGAGGAAAGAGAAAAGAGGGAAAGAGACACAGAGACAGAAAGAAGACAGAGGAGAAGAGGGAGACAGGAAAAGTCCTGTCTGCCCCAGGGGATCAACAGGAAAGAGAACAAGAAAGAGAGAGTGGAAAAAAGAGAGGCAAAAGGTGGAAAGAGAGAGGGAAAGAGATTATTAGTGGGCAGGGGTCTGTCTTTTAAAAAGGTTCTTTGCACCTCCTTGCAGACTAGTACTCATAGAACCCTGGGCTGCCCAGAGTACTGCCTGAGTGCATTCTGCCAGGTGACAGGATCAGGCCAGCATAATGCCTGAATCCTTACAGCCCTTAATCCCAGCACTCAGGAGCCAGAGGGAGGTGGATCTTTGAGTACAAGGCCAGCCTGGACTAAGAGTGAGTTCCAAGACAGCCAGAGAGAGCTACTGGTTTGGTTGGATGATAAGCAAGTGTGCATAATGCCAGTGCACCAATTACTAAATACACATTTTACATTGTTGAGTACTTCTACTATGTCATTTATTTATTTGATTTTTTTTTTTTGAGACAGGGTATGTCTGTGTAGGCTTGGCTGTCCTGGAACTAGCTTTGTAGACCAAACTGGCCTTGAACTCACAGAGATCTGCCTGCCTCTGCCTCTGGAGTGCTGGGACTGTGTTCTGACATGTTCCCCTTTTTAAAAAATTTTAAATGCTTTATGTCCATAGTGGTTTTGATTCCAGATGTTGAAAATGTAATTGTCATTTAACGCATGAGTTAAGTCTCAAACCCTGGGACAATTGGCTGAGGTGACTATTTAACATATCAAAAACCTCCAAGTTATATATGGCAGCATCCCTCAGTCCCTTCCTATTTCAGGATATGGTTGGCATACCTTAACTTCTACCCTGAATTCTCTAGCCCAGGGACTGAGCTGCCATCCCCTATATAATCTAGCCATTTTGCTTACCTATCCCTTTTTGAAACTTCTTTTTCTTTTGCTTTCTGCACCTGGTTCTCCCTACTCCACCCATCCCCACCCCTGCTCACATAGCTCAGTGTCTTATCCACTCTGGACTCTCTCCCAGATATCTCTGTGTCAAGTTTTATGTCAAGATGAATGCTAGGCCTGTGTGGCAGCAGAAAGATCCAGCCTCTAATGGACGAGTGAACTGAACCTCAAAGAACCGTTCAAAGGCGTATTTATTGATTATTACACAAAGTTTGTTTTGGTAAATAATTCCTCATTCCAAAGTCCCGGACCTTCTCTAAATATTTTCTCAAGGAAAGCATTATACTCAGTCACTTTCTTCTTTATTATATACCCAGTAATTCAAGAATTCCAGGTGTGCCGGGAGTGTCGTGTGACTAAAGTCATGCAAAGGCTGTAAAGCTGCTTCAGAAAAACAACTCTTTAAGTCACAGAAAACAATCACTGATTTCCCCCAATATTTCTTTAAGGTCAAAGTACTTCCAGTAAACAACTATTCTGTAACTATTCTGTTCTGATGTTTACCCTGACACAGTGACTCTGCTAGAGTCCTACAACATCTTTGTCTCTGCTATGCTCTCCCTTTTAGCTACAAACTTTCTCTTCTTCTAGTACTCCTAGTACTACTCCTACATATCTAGGAGTAGTAATGTCCTTTCTCCTTCCTTCCTTCCTTCCTTCCTTCCTTCCTTCCTTCCTCCCTCCCTCCCTCCCTTCCTTCCTTTGTTCATCTGGTACAAAAATCAAGCTGCTAGCAATAGACACTGGGAGACACAGAATGGCACTGGTTCTTTGAAACCTCAAATCAAAGCCTGTCTCCAGTGACACACCTCCTCCAACAAGGCCACGCCTCCTAATCCTTCTCAAACAGTTCCAATTGGGGGACCAAGTACTTAAACATATGAGCCTATAAGGGGCATTCGCATTCAAACCTCCACACTCTTACGAAGTTCAACAATGAAAAAAGAGCAAGCAGGTGAAGCAAAATTAAATAAAAAAAATGTATAGTTTCAAGAGAAAAACAGCATGGAATATGTTGGCTTAAATGAGAATGGCCCCCATAGGGATTTGAATATTCAGTCTCCAGTAACAGGTGCTGTTAGGAAGGTTTGGTTTTCCCTTATTGGAGAAAGTATGTCACTGGAGGCCAATCCTTCCCCTCTGTCACCATGGATACTCTCTGTCATTGTTAATACCAAACAATTTTTTTTCTTCTCTATGCTGCCTTGTTCATGGTGTTTTATCACAGCAATAGAAAGTAACCAATACAACTGCCCTCACTAAAGAAGAGCATGAGAGGCAAATTTTTTTTTTGATAATTTGTGTATTAGGCTGACATCACTAACACATAGCCCCATATTTTGGAAGCTGACACTGTATTCCCCATGAACCATGAACCATGTGTGGTTCAAGTTTTGTCTTCTTCAAACTATTGATTCAATCCTTTAATATGTTATAAACATCAGCTATGCAGGTTGTAACTGGAATTAGCAAAAATAATTCATGAAACTAAAATATAATTCCATGCAGGGCACATGTATTTAATCCCAGCACTGGGGAGGCAGAGGAAGGTACATTTCTGAGTTTGAGTCCAGCCTGGTCTACACAGTGAGTTTCAGGACAGTCAAGGATACACAGAGAAATCCTGTCTTGAAAAACATAAAAATAGACAAATAATAACTAAGTAAGTAAATCAATAGAATTCTACCATGTGAATGCTTGGAGTTGAACACAGGTCTTCTGACCAACTAGTACTTTTTAATAGCTAAATAGTCCCACCAGCCCTCACTCTCTGGAAGTTTACTGCACATTTAATCACAGGTATACATTGTGTTCTAAAAGCCTTCATCTGACAAATTATTGCAACAACAATCTGTATACTTCTCTACCTCTTATTATTCTCTAGAAATAGAGAATAATATTTCTATTTCTTTTCTAGAAAGCTAGATTTAACTATGCAGCCCAATTAGAAATCTTTTGTGCAGAAGGACTTGGCAAAGGAAATATATTAACTAGAACAGTTTGGTAATGTTTTGAGAAAATGCTTTGATATACCATCATTTTCAACATTTGAACATTTTTTAACTTTAAGAAGGCTTAAAAAGAACAGTTAACATTCTGGGGCCTTAAATACAAAAAGACCTTAGCAAAGACTTGAGAAAACTTGTCAAAATGGAGATTTTATTATATTTTTCAAGATATGAGCACATAAAAAACCCAGTTTAGTCCATATATGAGAAGTTACAGCCATTTAATCATTAAAGGGATTATGAAGTTATACAGTATGGATAAAGTGTCACAATCTTTCAATTTTGTTATTCCTAGATGTACACAGCTCTTGAGATTGTTTTCCAACAGAAAGGGTAGTACTTGAGCATTTTAGTTGTTTTTGCTGAAGACATAGTTAAGAAAAAAAACAATTAAAACAAGAGTAAGCATATTCTGAATAGAATTATAAATTTTGATAAAGTACTGACATAAGCCATGGGTATAATATCAGTTTCACTCACTCTTATTTAATTCCATATTTATAATACATTAATTTGAAATATAGTGTATATCTCTGAGCCAAAGTAAATTACTAGTTTTAAAATTTAGTGATAAAAATTTAATTTTGGTTGTACTGCAGATCAAAACTATAATATTTAGCTTAAAATATTTAAAAATTGCAAAGAATTTTAAAGTTTAACTAAAAATTAAAAGTACATTTGTCTTTAGAAGCTAAGGCATAAAATTAATGAGTTTGTTCCTTTGAAGTTAGTCATGAAGATCTTCTCTCCTTTTTTGTCTGTTTTTTAAACCACAGGCAGAAATATTTTAATATTGATTTTTTTAATCCAAAAGCAAATTATAAAATTAAAGACAAATTTAAATCGTAGGTAATACAGTTGATAGTATAAAAACCAGAACTATTCACATGGGTGGTAGGTAATATACAGAAGTCTTTGTGCCTGCTGTGGAATGGAAGGCTTAGGAATTTAGGATGCATAGAGACAGCAGTAGCTTTCTTTCCAACTTTCAGATTCTGTCACAAAGTTAAGTTTTACTGCTGATGGCTGACTTGCATAAGTTCCTGAATAAACTGGGTACTAGAAACAAATTTAAGATCTTAAAATTCAGTTCTTTGAATAAAAGCGAAATTATGGCCATTTGGCAAGATTACTTCGAGACTCTGGGATTCACATCCTGAAACTAGGTTATATTGCCAGGAGGAAACAACTGATTTTACCCTTCAGTCATCTCTCTCATTTTTGCCTACAGTCTTGGATTTCTACATTTCTTATTTCCTGATTTTCCATTAAAGCTTTTAGTTTTACTACCACTTATCACATAAATATATTGACCCGAAACTGCCAAGAAAAGGTTTGAAAGGTGTTGCTGTCACTAAATGCACCCAATACGCAAGTATCAGCTGAGATTCAAAAAGAAATGTGTCAATGTAAGACAACAAATATGGGCTGTAAAACATATAATTCAAATATGTCAGAATACTGACTAGTGATTGTAAACAGACATGTGTCTCATTGAAAAAATATCCTAATAACTGAAAAACCACTACTTCCTCCTGCAGAGCTATGTTGGGCTATTCCATAGATGGTATTACAAAAGGACTCCATTATTGCAATAAATTGAGTTCACAGTGAATATCTTAGCACCTAATATTACCCTGAGAGTATCAGTAGAGGAACGTATGCATAAGGTATGTCAACAACTAGTTTTAAGCTCTTAGGGACAATAATCCAAACTGGCAACTTCTCTAGCAAAAGTGCTGCTAGGGATTAAAAAAAATATTATATACATTTTTTTTTGGTTTATAGTACTTTTACAATGAACTACATTAATTCACACTAAACTTCTCTTGCTGGAACTAATGGACCTATTGAATGGGCTTTTACTCCTTTAAACATTAGCCCAATCTTGAAAGCGGAAGCAATCACTTGCTATCTTCCACACAGTGCTGGTAGGAGTGTTATGCGCAGTAAGCAGGAAGTTCTGGTTGAAGAAGTGTTGTTTGTTTCCATCAAACTTCACAGCTCCACTGGTCACAACAAGAACTGTAGTTTGGGACTGGGTAGCTTGCTCTTAACAACACAAACAAGAAAAAGATGTCAATTTACATGTCTAAATAAGCTTATAATGTAATGCTTAAGTTTTTTCATAAATGCTCTGTATTTTGAACATGCATCCCAAAGTCAAAAGTTAAATATTTACAAAAAAATAGTAAGACGATTCCTATCCAGAAAGATGTATAGGGTACTTTCAAGTTCCACAATAAAGATTAGAAGTCTAACATGACCATTTGTTTCCTGTATGTATTAATATTTATTAGATATCTAACATCATTCATAATTTGCATCTTAGGCCATTCTTCAGGAGCTATAAGGGGAAAATACTATAATAAACAAGTACATAAGATAGTAAGTACCCCATCTAGAGGTAAATATTGCACATTACATCAATCCATTCTGAATCAAATTCTGTCATATCCCAAGACGTTCTTTCACAGAATACAGTTGTCTGAAAAGTTAACAGACCCTCAAACACATTAATCTATGATACAGCATAGATTTTCTTTTCTGTAGGCATTCTCCTTTTCAACAAAAACCACATTTAGCTGCAATTTCTCATATACATTCTAAACCCAATAACCACAAACTATCCCAAAACATCTAAAAGTCTGAAAGCCTGAATGTCTGAATTATTTTTCATGATACTTTACTCAAATATGTAAATCGATCTACTATTAAGGGCTACTGCTATTTTGGGTATAAATCTCAGTATTTACTAGCAGCAAGAAAAGAGATTCTTTGAAAGATCATAATCTTACCATGAACTGGTTGGCAGTCCAACATGTTGACTTGGAACTCACTGGAAGGCAACATCTCAAAAAAATTACCAAGGGCTTCCAGCCCTGTAACAACATTTCCATTCCAGATTAGAGTGGCCTTGTCCAAATACAGCCTGGTAATTGCCTAAAAATAAAGGAAAATGTATAAAAAAATGGACTTCTCTGCAATATTTTCTAGAAATGCATTAAAAATTATACATGGAATATAAATATTTTCATGACTGTCTCTATCTCCACTTCCTTTGACTCTATAAACCTGGTAATTCATACATTTTTAGTATTTGCACTTTAGCTTCAATGAGAAAAACTTGCATCCCTTAAACAGTAAGAGTTGTAAAGTTTTGCTAAATCAATTAGGTGATCACAATTGCCAAGCACATCCAGTTTCAAACTCATTTTTAATTTTTCATTTCCAATCCAGAGAATTAAACCCTAATCTCTTTAATTCTAGAGACTAAATACACATGAATCAGTTGATACTTTTATGCTAGCAAGAATTCATTTTTTTAGTATTAGCATAGTAAGTGCAAAAGACTTACAGAAGTACTTACAGCAGAGTGCTGGCAAGTGTTGCAAGATCCAAATGAGACAAAATCTAACAGGTTTAACTTTTAGGCCAAGTGACACATTACTTGTTTTATTCTCAAAAATTAAGTTGAATTAAAAGGATTGCACATGCCCTTTCACTGACAATGAACTATGTTACCTCATTTGACTTTTGCCCTGTTTCCCAGGCTGGCCTCAAACTCAGGATCTTATCTCAGCCTCCTAAATGCTAGAATTACATATAGGAATGAAGCTTGGCTCTGTTGAATTCACAGGGTTTCACTGTGTTGTTCTGGTTGTTCAGGAACTCACTCACTATGTAGCTCAGGATGGCCTTGAATTTTAGAACTCTGCCTGCTTCTGCTTCCCAGGTGCTCCGATTAAAAAAAAAAAAAAAATCTGTGCTACTAAATTTGAAGGTTACTTTAGTTTTGAAAACAGCAATACAGGACAAATGACAAATATTCATGACAAGGGACAATAAGCACCCATTGTCACAGTCTTTTCCACCCCCAAGTCCATGTCAGCAATAGTAACATATTTTATCTTCTTTCTTAAAGAAAGATTTTTTTTTGTTTTTTTAATAATAAAAGAGTCCTGTACTGGTGGACCAAGGCAAGACTATGTATTTGTTCACATACTGAAATAATTCCTTAAAAATAGTAAATTACAATGAAAAATTTGATGTGAGACTTTGATCTAGTAAAATCTAGAAGCATCTAGATCACATGGATCCTTATTGTGAATGAATATCAGCTGTAACTATGAACCTTAATCAGAAATTCTCTATTAGTAGAGAAAATAAAAGAGGAAAACCAGGAGACATCTTTGAAATTCCACACCAGCAATATTTAACTATGCTAATTCAAGGGACTAAAAAAAAAGATAAAACTATTTAAGTACAGGTTTGCTGGGACTCAATGTTATATGCAGTATTTAAATTACTTCCTGTGCTGGAGATATAGCGCAGTGAGTGGCAGAGTACTTGCTAAGGCCCTGAGTTTTAATTTCCAGCACTGCAAAAAAATTTTCCTACTTAAAACTAAAATGAGAACTGGGCAGTAGTGGTGAATGTCTTTAATCTCAGCACTTGGGAGGCAGAGGCCAGCCTGATCTACAGAGTGAGTTCCAGGACAGGTTCCAAAGCTACACAAGATAAAACCCTGTATCAAAAAACAAAAACAAACCAAAAAGAAAAAAAAGAAAGAAAAAAAGAAAAAGTAAAATGAAGTGAAGAAAAGTTGGGACTTAGCCTTAGAGCATGGTACTAGGTAAAGACAAACATGATTCTAGAGTTGACAACGCCACTATATGCTTATACAGTCTATAAGCAACTTACTCTGTTTTCTTATTATGGTTTTAACCACAATATAATAAAAGGGGTTCATTTTATGACAGATTATGTCTTTCCTAGGGCAAAATATTTTTTGGCAACAGAAAAAGTATTATCTTTTAATTAAAAAATCATTTTGAAAGTCTGAAACTAAGTATGTCATAGTACGTGTGGATAAATACACCAATTTCCCTGTACTCTTCATATATAAATTCAAAGTTTACATGTATTTATTTTTAGATCACAAAGGATATTCACTTTGAATTTCAGCCTGCCTTTTGCAAGTAGCTTTTAAATTTAAACTAGTGTAACTCTTACGTGCCTGCCTCTGACGCAGTCCACTGCAAGGGGGGGGCAGGTCCTCCCACCCTCAGGACCTCAGATCCTGGTCCCCCACACTTATATTGTCAGGGTTACCTCAATTGGTTTGTCTAGGCAAGGTACAGGGGAGGGGGAGGGGCATATAGGGGAGAGGGTCAGTTACCCTGCCCTTAGGCATTCAGGGCTGCCTAACCTGTGTTCCCAACAACAGAGTCAGCTCTAGTGCACTGGCCAGTCAGGGTCCTGCTCAAATATTTTATCTTAGGTCCAAATAACTCCAACTCTTCCAGATTTAGAAAACAAGTCTGAACTGTTGTAATTCTTTGAAGTTACTTAAAAATATTTTAATCACAGCCGGGTGTTGGTGGTGTATGCCTTTAATCCCAGAACTTGGGAGGCAGAGGCATGTGGATCTCTGTGAGTTTGAGGCCAACCTGGTCTACAGAGCAAGTTCCAGGACAGGCTCCAAAGCAATACAGAGAAACCCTGTCTTGAAAAACCAAAAAAAAAAAAAAAAATCACTTAACTGTATTTTTGATATCAAAATAAAAAAGTATCTGTTTTATTTAAGAACACTCAAAAGTTGATGTCCAAGTTAGCATGGGCTATGTGGCAGTCTACCATCTAATGTTCTAACATGGAATAAAGTCACATGGTTTAAGAAAACCCATTTTGTATTTCATCCCAGTAAGGCGAGTATGCCTTTGGTAAATTACCATTTTTAAAATATTATTATTTATAATTTAATTTTTCATGCCTAATCAAACGAAAGGCATTTCTTAGTCTTTAGAAGTTAGTTTGGACTGAATGACCAAGCTGTGTGATGAACTATCACTCCCCTTATTCAGGAGGGCTCTCCTGTTTGAATCTAATCTTTATCAATCTTAATGGTATTCACAGCTTTTCATCTCCTGAGGAAACAGAGTCAAAACCTCTTTATTTTTCCCATTCTACGGTCAATATATCTTTAAAATGTACATATGCATACCATCTGAAATGACCACTTCCTCAAATCTCCTCAAATCCAGGGTTGCTATTCAATCCATTTAACTTCTTCATAACCTTAGGAACGCCTAATGTCTGCTGGTAGCTCTTGAATAGTAACTGGATAAGCTAAGGTTGGTTTTCTAACAACCTTATCCACCCCTCTTCAGCTTCAATATAGAATAGTGTGGTAGGTTCTTGTCTAAATTTCTCTGTGTCTGAGTATTTTTTATTTTCATTTATGTCTTTCTAAGGCTTATATCTTATCAATCCACTTTTCATACTTGGAACAAAAACCACTGTGGCTATAAAGGATAAAATATCAAATTCCAGACTGATAGTAATTATAATCAATTATAATGACAATCTCAGTTAAGTCATTTATCTTTTCATTTTCTGCTTCTATTTTCAAGCTATCTAAAGTAGCAATATTCAGGGTTCTAAGGCCCTGTATTATAATATTTCCCATCCTTAACATGAGGAAGAATTTTTCTTTTAATATTATGTAAATTCTCTCCTTGAGGACTCCCCAGGTATATTACCAAATTTGATGGCTTCTCGATTTGTCCTCAGCAGACATGACTGCTCTGGCCATGTGGCTGTGCCCCGCATTGGGTGAAAAATGTTGTTAACAAAATCTTAATCATTTGATATTTATCAATAAAGACTCGGGAGCCAGATGCTGGGGTGAAAGCCTGTTACCTCAGAGAGGCAGAGAAAGCACCCAGCTGACTTTCCTCCTCAGCCAACAGCCCAGAAGTCTCCTTCAGCTCCCATGTCTCAAACAATACGCCTCAAACAGAATGTCCCTCTCTTCTATTTCCTGCGTGTCTCTCTACCCATCCCTCTTACTCTACATGGTTTTTTTCTTGATAATCCTATGTTTACTTCCTGCCAACTGGTTAATTACTGTGCCTCTTGACCTATGGTTGACTTTATTTAATCCTGTTTACAATATTCAAGCAGAAAACACTTAGGTTAAAGGTGTGTGCAAAGACTGAGCCACACCACAACTAGAAACAGTTTTTCCAATGAATAATGCAATTTTGGGGTTCACAGTGTGATCAAATATCCTACAACACTATACTTTATTATGTAAAATAATTTTTAAATTTAAATATATTTTTGATCATATTCTTCCTCTCCCCCAAGTCCTTCCAGGTCCAGTCAATAGCAGTTTCTCAAAAAACCAACCAAACAAAAACCCAACACAACAAAACCCCCAAAACCAAGAAAACAAATAAAACACCCAAAAATGAAAAAAACTCCACCAAACTGTAAACAAGTGAAAACAGCTCTTAAAGAATGTGTGCACAGTAATTACTTATGTAGGTCAGATAAATGATATTTAAACAAAGGGCAAGAGAGACTATAAAACTTACATGTCTTCTTTTGTCCATTGTCTCATAGTAAATACTGGCAAATTCCTCAGCAGCTCTACATGCCTGATCCACATAAGTTTTAAAATCCTATGAGAAAATTTTCACAAAGGTTATCATAATCCCACCAATCTTCCACAAGCACAAAATAGCTAACAAATATTGTCAATTTATATTCATTACTATAAAGCCATATGCAAAATCCACTATCACATAAATTTGAGTATTTTAAAGGTCAAGGCACAATTGTTTTCAGCTTTAAAAACAAACTGCAGCTAGTTTTTAGATCTATGTCTTTAGACCATATTCATCTCCCCTGTTTTTACTATTCACATATAACTCTGTAATCTTTGCTTGGCAACAAAATGAGGAAAAATTTAGTATTTTACAAAACATTCACCTACAAAAGGATACCATAGGAATAGTAACTTGGGAACATTTGATGGGTGTGGGTGGAGACGCGGTATAAGGGGATGGGCAGCCACTGAGTAAGAGCTAATTTTCAACTTACGACCAAGCTTGAAAGTTCTTTCTATTTTTTGTTTAAGTATGACTTGAAAGTCTAAGCAGTCTCACTTAGAAATTTTTCTTACATTATATAAACATTCACTGGTGTTTGTAAATGAATTGCAAAAACCAAGAAATGAAACTACTCAGAGCATTCTCACATGATTCCTGATTAAATAACGTTGCCCCCACCCTTTTACTGAGAAAATCCTATTCCTTAAGATAAAAATAATTGCCATTTGTGGGTGATCAGAAGGTTCCAATTTTTAAAGTGTTTGACACTGTAAGCCATGGACGCCTTAGCCCCCATCCTCCTCCCTGCGATCTTTTCTAGAAAGTGGGGGAGCAAGCCCCACTGCCCCAGGGGCTGGTGGGCCAGAAGCGGATTCGCCAGCTGCTCATGCAGCCAAGCTCCTTGCTCTTGTGTTTAAGCTCCTGCCTTCCCTCCCTTCTGCTGCTCATGCCCTAGCTCTTCAACATTCCATGGTATAACACACTCACCATAGCCGTGGCCATTGGGGAGCTTGAAATGGTTTGCTCCTTCAGGGGAGGTGTCACTACCTCCTCACGTGTCCCGTTCTTTTGGCTGTGAAAGGATGAAATGTTTAGCCAGAAAATAAACCCTCCAAAGGCACAGCTTTTTTTTTTCAACCTGCCCATTGTATCCTAGTGTTAAAATCCCCTCAATGTTCCAACTTTAAGCAGCCATTGCCTTCAGTTCCAACTGATCCCACCCATCTGTTTTAATTACTTGCAAACTGTTTACTTAGCATAAAAGAGAGAAACAAACAAAAACAAAAACCAACTAACCAAAGCAACAAAACAAAACCACACAACACAAAGCAACCCTTGCTCAGTTACCCGCCCTGGCACAAGTTAAAAATCAAAGGGAGTAATTATTGGATGGCTTTATTCCAGGAGGCAGGACCAAAAATTGAGAACCAATGAGAAACGAAAAATCCTAGGTTAGTAGCCAATAGGAAAAAGGGGCAGAACTCAAGGACCGGCTCAGAAAAACCGCCTACTGCACGAGGGCCGTTTAAAATGTAAAGTTCTAGAACATTCGCCATTGTGAGGCTCTGCTACTAACGCCATAGTTGGGTAAACAAAATTTTCCCACTGTTTAAAACACAATCATTTTATTAAATCCCTTCACACCGAGGGGATTAAATGTCAAGCACTAACCCCTCCCCCCAAACTAAAACCTAACACCTATGGTGTATGGTGTACTTTTTTTTTTTTTTTACAGCTTATTTAGAACAGCCTGACCAGCAACCGTTTAGTAGTGACTAAAAGCACTTTTCTAAATATTTTTATCCATATCCAATTATTTATGGCAACTATGAGTTAAATGTTATTTTATCATCACGTTATTAAAACAAATTGTGATTAAACAGTGTTTAGCTTAGATTTAAGGTCAAGTAATGATAATGTCATAGCAAACTGGTTTCGGTACCCTGGCACCATTTCTTTAAATGGTTAAATCCCAAAGTGGCCACGACAGACTTCCAAACTTTGAATCAAATACTTCTGTAAACTTACCATCTGTAGTTTGTTTGTGGCTCCCGAGAAGAATAGCCAGTTCTTCTATAGTGTTTGTCACCATGGGACCACTCATTACTATATTTTTTCATAGTTCGGTTCTCTGCTGAGCGCTCAGGAATGTACTCCCAGCAACCGCTTTCTTCTCCAACTGCGTGAGACTCAGCTTCAGTTACTTCCGGTTTGGCTACTATGATGCTTACTGCCTTTACTCTTATTACTTCCGGGGCAGTTATTCCCATGTGATGTTCCACTGCTCTTTATATGGTAATGAACTAGTTTTGTAACTTTGGTTCTACCTATATGAAGCTCAAATTATACATATGGAATCTTGCTAATAGTGAAAATGAGAATGTTCTGCATGTTTCTCAGACTCTCAAATCCATAATTTAAACTGATTTTTTTCCAGTTTGTTTCTAATCTATATTTTCTCAGTTAGCTATGCATGAATCTGCATTATTTATTGATTGAGTTTTGGTTCTCTTTTTATTGTTCATTCCTTCAACAAGTATTTATAATCATTTACTGTGCTTCCAGAATTGTGTAAAGCTCTTGCTACCAAACAGTGAACATAGTGGACACAATACCCTTACAAAGCTTACAGACTAACAAGATTGACAAACAAGTAAGAATTGATACATTTTAAAGGAATTCCAAGTAATGAATTCAGAGTAGCTAGTTTTGGCCCTTCTCTAAAACATTTTCTACCTCATCTTTCTGTGTCTCTACCTTTCTAACCCCTTTTCCTTTTTCTTTCTCTTCCCCCTCACTTTTACCTTTTCTAAGTTTAGTCACTCTACCCCCATAATTCTCCTAATATATAAAGCCTACTTTCATGTGGTTTTATCTTATTTTTCCCATAGTTTTATTCCAAATTTAAAAAAGACTAGTAAACCACATATTTCCACAAAATGACTCCTGTTCATTGTTATATTGGTGCTGGCTTTTCTTGAATGAGGGAAGGTATTTTATATGATTTCAACCAATCCTCACAAATCACAGAAATAGATAATAATATGACCCATATTTTTTAAGAATTTGAGATGAAGCTCAAAGAGCAAAACAAAAAACTTTGCTATATGACACAGCTCTGGGTTGGAGAAATAGCTCAGTGGTTAAGAATACTGGGTTCAGTTCCTTGCACCCATAATAGCCTGCTTGCAACTGTCTATAACTCTAGTTCCAGGAGATCAGACATCTTCTTCTGGTTTTTTCTGCCACCTGCATGCATGTGGTACATCTTTATACATTCAGGCACACTCACATATATAGAGAAATTTTAAAACAAGATGGCACAGCTAGTGAACCCAGAATTTCAGCCCCAAATTGTCTGATCAAAACACACTGTACTATTTAAACATTTACTTATATATTATTATTTCTTCATTCTTTTTTATTGGTTTACTACCTCTTTTTTATGTGTTTACCCCATTTCTATCTGTCCTTCAGGGATCTAGGCAAGTCTGATCATTTTTGTGAAGCCTTCCCTCATTTCATTTTTCTGGAAACATAGTATATAAGATGCTACTCTTGGAATCATAGAAGTGGCTGTTGGGATGGACAATAGTGCTAAAGGAGTAGAGAAGTGCTGGGATTTGGGAGAGGGCTATTTGAATTACAGGAGGAATGGAAACTCAGTGTTTTACCTGATTTTTTATTGCACATAATTTGTGCTATAATGGGAGAATGACTATGCCTCGGTGCCACAAAAGTGTAAGGCTGGGTAAAATGATAACATAGAAACAAATATTGGTCTCTGATTGTTGGAGCTTTTAATTGAAAACATTTGAAAAACAAATTGGGTGTGTGTTGGGGTGGGGAGGACAATAAAACAACCTATGGGAAAGAAAACAACAGGTGGGAAATAAGGTTCATCTTCATTAGATAACTGTTCAATTGTTTAAAATATGGAGAGTGACTAGGAACTGCTTTTTATGAATCAAAATAACACTGTGATTAAGCACAGTATTTTTGCCATCAGTCTGAATTTAGATTCTAACCATGCTGCTGACTTTGAAGAAATTACCTAAGTATTATAAAACTCTGGTCTTTCAACATGTAAAATGGAAATAATATTAGTATATATTTCAAAACACTGCTGGGTTAGACAAATTGATTTATTTGGAAAGGAGTTGGCACCAAAATGTATGAACCTCAGTTCAGTCCCCAGGATGCACATGGTAGAAAGAGAGAATGAACTCCTACAAGTTATCATCTGACCTCCAGTGCTTATTGGGAACAAGGCAGGGAAAGGAATGGGGAGATGCAGGTCAAAGTACACAAAGTAGCAGTCTAGAGAGCTAACTTACAACACAAGCTTCTAGTTAATAGTAGTGTATTATATTCAGGAATTGGGAAAATAAATAGATTGCAGATGATTTTGTCATCGAAGGAAATTGGATAACTGTGAGATGATTAGTATGGTGTCTACCTTCAATAGATACAATGGAATTTATATTTAAAAGATTCTGTACTGATCACCCTTTTATTATTTATATACTTATTTTTCTAGTAGGTTTGACATTCCTGTGAATAACATTATATGATTTTCACATATTTAACACCCTAACCACTGACACTCAGTAAAAATCTTATAGAGTATGTGGCTGAAATTGAGTGACCAAATAAAATTTCTTCCTTGTGTAAACCTCCATACATCCCCATTCTGAATCCATTCTGAAAGAAGTGAAGGTGTGAATTAATTTCCTGTAAAGGGACTTTTTTTTCTTCCTGTGACACAGAAGTGAGAGCAGAATCCATTTTCACCTCATTACATTTCAATTGCCTCCTCTACAGGGCATTCACAAGTCTTATCTCCAAGAGAGAACTATTCTTTCAACTCCCTGCTGGAAACTTGGCCTTCAATTAATTATTTTCAGAATAAAAACATGTAATAAGGCTTTTGTATTGGTTGAGCTCTCTGGTTTCAGGAAATCTTGCTGAGATTCTGGTTCATCCAGTCAGCAGATTTCTTAGAAAAACATGATTATGATTGTTAAGATATTGCCATGGAAGAGTCTGGCAGAGATGTGCATTTAATTAACAAGATGACAAACTAAAATCTGAAAAATTCCTTATCTTGCTTTGCTCTACCAGTGAAGTCTTATTCATACTAAGTATCCATTTCCTTTGTATTCTTTCCTTCATATCAAGTCCCAAACTTCACCCTTCCACAAACTTGCCAAAACAAAGACTTATGATGACAATACATGACACTTCTCTGCCTGCCTTTCCAAACAGAAAGAGTATGTGGTTATGAACCTAATGTCATGGTTCAGATTTTCTGTAACCCTTAGTTATATTTTATGATATTAACACAAATCTATTATTGTTTTAAGTAACAAAGTATTTTATGGTAATAAGAATTGAACCCAGCATTTCACCTGTGCTAGATAAGCACTCTACCACTGATTTATGTCCCTAAATAATATTTTTTAGTATTTGTCGGGCATAACTTTATTCCATCATTTTATTTTCAATG
This sequence comes from Cricetiscus sungorus, assembly GCA_030556225.1. Lineage (NCBI taxonomy): Eukaryota > Metazoa > Chordata > Mammalia > Rodentia > Cricetidae > Cricetiscus > Cricetiscus sungorus. The sequence goes on from JANBXA010000726.1 coordinate 35,355,982, forward strand.
ATTCTGAGTTCTAGTATTGATATGTTGCCTTAAAATTGCTTATAATAACAAGAAGTTAAGAAAACGAGGTCAGAGGTCATGAATTTGAAATTGAGCAAGAGGTGAGGACAAGCATGGGTGGGGTTAGAGGAAGAAAAGGGAAAGGTAGAAATGATGTAATTATATTTTAATTTAAAAGTGAAAAACTGCATGTAGTTTATGAGTGTCTTCCAGGAAATATTCAAAAAACAAACAAATGAAAAAACACATAGTGGCAGCTATGTGTTGTGGTAGTACATACCTGTAGACCCAGTACTTGGGAGGCTGAGGTAGGAAGAACACTACTAGCTTGAGACCACTCTGTGCTAAATAGTGAGTTTCAAACCAGACTTGGCTACACAGTAAGACCCTATCCTAACCTCGTCCTCAAATATGGATTAGCTACTGTATTAGTCAGAGTTCTACAGAGTAATAGAACTTACAGAATTTATCACACACACACACACACACACACACACACACACACACACACACACACACACGCGCGCGATTTACTAGAATGACCTACAGACTGTGGTCCAACTAATCCAGCAATGGCTTCCTATGTACAGAAGGTCCAAGAACCCAGTAATTGTTCAATCCATGAGGCTGGATGTCTCACCTAGTCTTCAGTATACATTGGTATCCCGAAGGATTCGGTTTTATGATAGTCAAGGAATGAACTTGCTAGTGAGTTGAGAGTATGCATCAAGAGTAAAATCTTCCTTCTACCTGTGACCCACATTATAAGTGGGTCTCTTCCCACTTCAAAGATTTGGATTAGAATTGGATCTTTCCACTTCACGTTAAGCAAAAATCTCTTTCAAGTGTGCCCCACCATTTGAGGGTTTTAATTAATTTCAGATGTGGTCAAGTTGACAACCATGAGCATAGGGGTCAAAACCAGGCTGGAGAAACCCACAGAAACTGCTGACCTGAACAAGGGGGAGCTCATGGAACCCAGTCTGATAGCTGGAAAACCAGCATGGGACTAATCCAGACCCCCTGAACATGAGTGTTAAGGGGACTGGCCAGTCTATGAGGCCTCTGATAGTGGATCCGTATTTATCCCTATTATACGAATGGACTTTGGAAGCCCATTCTACATACAGGAATACTCTCTCAGCCTAGACACATGGGACAGGGCCTGGGCCTTGCTCCAAATGATGTGACAGACTTTGAAGACCCCCATGGAAGGCCTCACCCTCCCTAGGGAGCAGAAAGGGAATGGGATGGGGGTTGGGAGAGGGACAGGGAAGGACAGGAGGGTGAGGGAACTGGGATTGACATGTAAAACAAGCTTGTTTCAAATTTAAATAAAAATATTATCAAAAAAAGAATGGTCATCATAATTATGGTAGTTTTCATAATGTTTAAGTGTATTTTTTTCCTGGGCTTTATGTGTATGCTCATTTAAGGATTGTGTCAAAATGGAATAACTACATGGTCCCTGAAATTTCCTTCCTGTCCACTTCCAGTATGTATTTCCCAAAGGTACCTATAACGACTTCTCTGATTATAGATAGGTCTTGACAGTTATTGATCATCATATAAATGACTTACATAGTATACATTCTTCAACACTTGTTTTTTTAATGTAATTTAAAATTTTTAATTGACTAATAAGAACTGGAGAGACGACTTAGTGGTTAAAACACTAATTATTTGTATATATCACAGAATAACTATATCAGACAAACACATCTGTCTTTGCCATAAATATCATTTCTGTCAAGAAAACATTTAATATCAACCTGTCATTTACAATTTTGAAGTATGGTATGTTTTTATTATTAACTACTCTTGCTTCAGTAGACAACAGATCTTGAAGCACAACTTGTTCCTACACACCTCACCCCCCAACCCTCAGCCCCCTCCCCCCCGCCCTGTGGAAATTATTGTGAGATTCATCTTCTGTCTTGTTTGTTGTTTTATGTTAATTTGTGTTATTTGTTTATATAAATGTATTATGGTGTATCTGTTCCTTCTCCTAGCGACTGACCTTTGCGTTGTTTTCAGTTTGGAGATGTTTTAAATAAAGATGCTGTGGATAACCTTGTTTGTGTTGTGAAGAGAGCTTATCTGCTTTCTGTATGAAGTTGCAATTTCTAGATTGTAGTATGCAAGTATTATTAGCTCTATGAGATTCTGGCAGATATCATTCAAATTGACACATTCACCAATAATTTCTTTTTATTATTCATTTGTTTGGGTTTTTGGAACAAGATTTCTTTGTGTATCCCTGGCTATTCTGTAACTTGTCCTGTAGACCAGACTGGCCTCCAACTCTAAGATTTGCCTGCCTCTGCCTCCTCAGGGTTTACCACTGCCCTGCTCAACAATCTTTAAAAATTCTACTTACTTTACATTTTCTTCTATGGTTGGTATTTTATTTTGAACTATTTTGGGGGATGTGTGCTGGTATTTCACCACAGTTTTGCTTTATGTTTCTTCTTAGGTAATGTGTTAAGCTCCTTACACTTACTATTTCTTTGCTCTTTATAGAGAAAAGGCTATTTGCATATTTTAATCAATTAAAAATTGGCAGTCCAGCTAGGCAGGGGTGGCTCACACTTTAATCCCAGCACAAGGGAGATCCCCCTGCCTCTGTCTCCCAAGTTCTGTTATTAAAGGCGTGCACTACTACTGCACAGCTTAAGTCATATTTTTAACTTGGCAATAAGATAGCAAGTTTCCACGTGGCTTTTCACTCCAATACTTTGGGGCATTGGGTATTGTTTTCTTTTACCAGGATGCCTTTGCTAATAATATCAGGATCATAACTGCCTGAATAAATTAGGAATTGTTTTTACCTCTTCAACATTCTTGGAAGCCTTTGTGACTGATTGGCACTAATTTGCCCTTGGCTATTTAATGGCTTTCCTCAAGCGAAGTCATCTGATCCAGGCAGACTGAGGAGCTCGATATGGAGCAGAGGAGAGACTGAAAATCTAAAGCTCACTTACCTGCTCAGTTGGCCTACTTGCTTCTCTGTCAGGCTTGGATGGTGGGTTCCCAGAGAATGCCTGCTGGAGTTGGGGGCTGGGGCAACAGGATGAGTAGGGAGGAAGGTTAGAGGATTAAGCTCTTCTAGATTCCCTGGAGATGAGGGCAGGGAGGAGGGGAGGCCACAGCAGGTAGTCTGCTACAGAGAGGGGATGAGACTGGGGGTTGGATTGGAGGAGTAGAAGGAAGCTGTATAGATCCACAGTTAGGTTACCTGCTTCCTTGGTAGGAGTGGCCTGTGGGTCCCCATTAAATGAGTTGGGGGCTGGGAAAAGTAATGAGTGTGGGAGAGAAGTTTGGAGGGGAAAATTTGTGTGATCCACTGGAAATGAGGGGTTAGGGAGGGAAGCCACAGCGGGAGGTCTGCTGTAGATTTGGGGTTATAACTCTGTGTACTGGCTGGTTTTGTGTGTCAACTTGACACAAGCCAGAGGCATCAGAGAAAGGAGCCTTAGTTGGGAAAAATGCCTCCATGCCAGCTGTATTTTCTCAATTAGTGATCAGTGGGGGAGGGTGCAGTCTACTGTGGGTGGTGCAATCCCTGGGCTGCTCGTCCTGGATTCTATACGAAAGCACACTGGACTGTGTTGCTGGATTCTATAAGAAAGCAGGTTGAACAAGCAGCAGGAAGCAAGCCAGTAAGCAGCACCCCATGCCATCTGCATCAGCTCCTGCCTCAGGGATCCTGTCCTGCTTGAGTTCCTGTTCTGACTTCAGAGATGAACATTAGTGCTGATGTATATCTAATCCTAATAAACCCTTTCCTCCCCAACTTGCCTTTTGGTTATGGCGTTTTGTCTCAGCAATAGAACCCTAACTAAGACACTAGGTGATTAGATTTGAAGGGACAGAGGGAGAGGAAAAGACCTGCAGTTAGCCTACCTTTTAAAAATTCATAAATATAGATTTTATAGTGCTTTCTTTTTTATTAGCTTTTATTAATGTATAGAAATCATAGATTTTTATATGTGCAGTTTCATTCTTCAGCATTATCAAATTTGCTTCTTGTTTGTGTTTACAGTATTTGCTGAAGTCTTTAGGGTTTTTATATTGAAAATTGCATTATTTGTGATAGCAGTTTGGTTAGATTTTCTTCTTAACATCTTAGATAATTTTGTTATTTCTCTTGCCTAATTGAATTGACTAGTACTTTTACTTATTTAGTTAGTTTTTTTCTTTTTAAAATTTAAATTAGAAGCAAGCTTGTTTTACATGTCAATCCCAGTTACCTCACCCTCCCCTCCTCCCCTGTCCCCACCAACCCTCTATCCCATCCCCTTTCTGCTCCCCAGGGAGGGTGAGGTCTTCCATGGGGGATCTTCAAAGTGTGTCATATCATTTGGAGCAGGTCCTAGGCCCTTCCCCATGTTTCTAGGCTGAGAGTATCTCACCATGGGGAATGGATTCCCAATGTCCATTCCTATACTAGGGATAAATACCGATCCAAAATTACTAGAGGCCCCATAGGCTGCCAAGTCCTCCTGACACCCACATTCAAGGGATCTGGGTCGGGGTCCTATGCTGGTTTCCCAGCTATCAGTCTGGGGTCCATGAGCTTCCCCTTTTTCAGGTCAGCAATTTGTATGGGTTTCTCCAGCCTGGTCTTGACCCCTTTGTTCATCACTCCTCCCTCTCTGCAACTGGATTCCAGGAGTTTGGCTCAGTGTTTAGCTGTGGGTGTCTGCTTCTGGTTCCATCAGCTACTAGATGAAGGCTCATGTTTGTCTTTTTGTGACTGGGTTACCTCACTCAGGATGGTTTCTTCTAGTTCCATCCATTTGCCTGAGCATTTCAAGATTCCATTTTTTTTCTGATGAGTAGTATTCCATTGTGTAAATGTACCACATTTTCTTTATCCTTTCTGCAGTTGAGGGGCATCTAGGTTGCTTCAGGTTCTGGCTATTACAAAGAATGGCGCTATGAACATAGTTGAACAGATGTCCTTGTTGCATGAATGTGCATCTTTTGGGGATATGCCTAAGAGTGGAATTGCTGAATCTTGTGGTAGACTGACTGCCATTGTTTTTTTGAGACAGGGTTTCTCTGTGCAGTTTTGGAACCTGTCCTGAAACTCACTCTGTAGACCAGGCTGGCCTCAAACTCATAGAGACCTTCCTGCCTCTGCCTCCAGAGTGCTGGGATCAAAGGTGTGTACCACCACTGCCTTATAAGATTATTGCTGGGGGGCAATTACATTCAAACTACCATACTAGGTGTAGCTCTGTTCATGTTTTCTATTTCTTCTTCATGATTCAGTCCTAGTAGAGTATATGTTTCTTTTTAAATTTTATTTTGTATTTATTTTATGTGCATTGCTATTTTACTGTGTTATGTCCCCTGTAACTGTAGTTTCAGATAGTTCTGAGCCAACATGTGGATGCTGGGAACTGAACCCAGGTCCTCTGGAAGAGCAATCAGCACTCTTAATTGCTGAGCTATCTCTCCAGCTCAAATGATATGTTTCTTGCAATCAATCTATTTCTTCTGTGGTACCCAAATTATATTCTATAATATGTTCATATTCTTCTTTAACATGAATTTTGTTTTTGGTGGAAACATAACCTTTTCATACTGATTTCACATAGCAATCTGACCTCTCCAATGTGTTTGGCATTTGGCACAGCTACACATCTTTGAATATCTCCTCCACTAGCAGGAAGCAGAGAGGGTAAGTTAACCATACCCAGAAGCTAACAGAGGCATCAGTGGAAATCTAACCCTAATGATAGCAGTCAGTTATGTCAGTTATAGGAAGGAAAGAATGATAATGACCCCCATAGGCCCATAAGGAGTAGCACCATTAGGAAGTGTGGCCTTGTTGGAGTAGGTGTGGATTTGTTGGAGGAAGTCTGTCATTGGAGGTGGATTTTGAGGTTTCAGATGCTCAAACCAGATCCATTGTCACTCTCTATTCCTGCTGCCTGAGGATCCAGATGTAGAACTGTCAGACACCTCTCTGGTACCATGTCTGCCTGCTACCAAGCTTCCTATCATGCTGACAATGGACTAAACCTCTGAACTGTAAGCCAGCCCCAATTAAATGCTATCTTTTATAAGAGTTGCCATGGTCATGGTGTCTCATCACAGAAATAAAACCTTAAATAATACAGAATCTGTTATGAAGGACTGGGTGTTTCTGTAATAGGTCTGCCCTTGTTTTTGTTTAGAGGAATGTGGACTTGGGACTTTGGTTAGAAAAACAACGGAATGCTTTCAGTGAGCCTGAATGAGCCATACTAGTAGAAACACGGAAGACAATGGTGCTGAGGGTTAATTGAACTGTGGAGGCCCAGCTCCAGAGATTCAGAAGAGAAGAATATTTGCTTGTGGCCTACAGACTGACTGCTCTTGTGATATTTTGGTGAAAATCATGGCTGCTTTCTATTCTAGCTAAAAATATGACTGAGGCTAAATTGAAGAGTTATGAATTAACAGCTTTGGTAGAAGACATTTCAAAACAACCAAGCATTGCTATGTTGCTTGGTTATTGGTGACCAGTCTTATGCAGGTCTGTCATGAAAAGAAGCAAGCTGAGTAAGAAAAAAAATGCAAAATGTTACAGTTTAAGGTGAAAAAAGGAGTACCAGGGAAAAGTTTAAATGCCTGAAGCTGAGCGGAACTGGAATCCAGATGCAGAGAGGGAGGACAAGACCAGGCTGCAGAAACCCACAGAGACAGCTGGCTTGAACAAGGAGGAGCTAATGGGCCCCCAGACTGATAGCTGGGAATCCAGCACGGGGCTGACTCAGACCCCCTGAATATGGGTCTCAGCTAGAAGGACTGAGCAGTCTAAGGGACCTCAGACAGTGGAACCAGGATGTATTCCTGGTGCACAAAAGGACTTTGGAGGCATATAATGATACTCCCTTAACCTACAGACAGGAGGGAAGGCCTAGTCCCTATTCCAAATGACTTGACAGATTTAGATGATCCCTCCTGGAAGGCATCGCCCTACATGTGCAGTGGGGGGGGGATGGGAGGGAGGGTGGTGGTGGGGGCATGGGAGGGTGGGAGAGAGGGAGTGAGGAAAGGATTGTGGGAGGGAGGAAGGGACGGGTAGAGGGAGGGAGGGAGGGAGGGAGGGAGAGAGGGAGGGAGGGAAAGAGAGAGAGAGAGAGGGAACTGGGATGGATATGTTAAAAAAAAAGCCTGAAGCTAGCTGGACTAAGGGAGTGGTGACCTCAGGGCAGGACTCCACCCAACTAAGCTTCCAAAGTGTGAAAAGGAATAAAAGATAAGTTTAGCATCGTGGTACATCAGCACTTGGTAGACAGAGGCAAGTATATTTCTGAGTTCAAGACCAGCCTGGTTTACAAAGTAAGTTCCAGGACAGTCTAAACGCAGGCTGTGAAGAAAATCACGAAAACCAGAAAGCTGGTGAAGATGTAATTGAACTAGGGGGCCATGTTCCAGCCCCAGCAAGCTGCAGAACTTGGCAGCTTCTGCCGTGTGCTTCTGACTTTAGAGTCAAGGATAGATGAAATGGGCCATGGAATCTCCCTCTGAGATTAAGGAAAGCCACTGAGGTCAGATGTGTATCAGAGATGTCCCTGCAATGAGATGCCATTATGTAAAGCTATGATGGTAAAGCCTGGATTACCTCCAAGATCCCCAATTGTTGGAGATGCCAGAGCCATGGGATTCCTGCTGAGTGTTAAATAGGTATCTCATCCATTTGTCCCAGGGTTTGAGACTTAATATCTCAGCCATTTTGCTAGTAGTAAATAATCAGGGGTGATACACTTTTCTATAACTACTTCCTGTTGGTTTTGAGACATCTCTGTTGAGGACCCAAGACAGCTGGAATACTTGCTGAGACCAGGAACAGCAGGTCATTTCACTTGCTGTCCAGACTCTGCTTACCTTCTGGGGTTGGAAGTACAGGGCATGTTGGAGCAGTTTGTGAAGCTAGATCACCTGTGGCTAGCCACTTTGGGGCCATCTAGGATGTAGATTCCAAGGGAAGCCCTGGAGCTGACTAGTTACTGGAACAGTCTGTAATAGATTTGGAATCTGCCACGTCAGACAGACTAGGGACAGAAAATGTTAGGGAGTCTAGGGAAAGTTTTTTCTTTGATAGTATTTTTTATTTAAATTTGCAGTAAGCAACCCCCCATCTCACCCCCTTCCTGCTTACCAGGGAGGGTAAGGCATTCCATGGGGGAATCTTCAAAGTCTGTCATATCATCTAGAGCAGGGCCCAGGCCCTACTCCATGTGTCTAGGCTGAGGGAGTATCCCTCTATTTGGAATGGGCTCCTAAAATCCATTCATATACTCGGGACAAATACTGATCCACTACCAGAGGCCCCATAGACTGCCCACTCCTCCTAACTAGCACACATGTTCAAGGGGTCTGGGTCATCCTATGCTGGTTTCCCAGCTATCAGACTGGGGTGCATGAGCTCTATCTTGTTCAGATCAGCTGTTTCTGTAGATTTCTGTAGCCTGGCCTTGTCCCCTTCACTCATCACTCCTCTCTCTCTGAAACTGGATTCCAGGAGTTCAGCTAGTGTTTAGCTGTGGATTTCTGTTTCTGCTTCCATCAGCTACTGGATGAAGGCTCTAGGATGGCAATTCAGGGAATCATCATCAGTCTCATTATAGGGGAAGGGCATCAAAGGCAGCCTCTCCACTATTGCTTAGATTCTTAGGGTCATCCTTGTAGATCTCCTGGGCATTTCTCAAATGCCAGATATTTCTTAAAGCCTATAATGGCTCCCTCTATTATGGTGTCTCTTTTCTTGCTCTCCTCTATTCTTCCCCTGACTCAATCTTCCTGCTCCCTCATGCCCTCTTCTTCCCTTCTCTTTCTCCTAACTTAGGGAAAATTTTCTACAAGAATTTTTTTATGTTTACAAAAAAAGGTAAAGGTTTTAGATATGTTTTGCATATGATGAGAACTGAGAAGGCTGCTGAAGGCTTGGGGGAGGAGTTAGTATGCTTACTGCTGTTAAACTGACAATGCTATATTGTTGGCCTCGTCATCAACACCATTAGACATCCAAGAAGGATGTTTTATGGGTAGAGATATAATCTAAGCAGCCTATGTTTCAGCTGAAATGAGAAACTTCCCCATTACCTAGATGGTTGTCCTAGGCTCCTGTGGTTTTGATAGCTGGGCAGTAGTGGTAGTGTCATATAGGGCAACATTTCATCTTCAGCTGCCACACAGACTGTCACACCCAGATCTGAGAGAATCTCTTGTGCAGGAGGAACTTTGGAAAATGGACCTTACTTTGACTAGGTGCTGTTGGGCAATCAACTCAAAATTGTCCTGTTTGTGTAGAGTCTTAATGGTAGGTAAGGTATGGGGCAATTTTCCCAATGGCTAGCCTTACCACAATCCAGATGGAGTCATTATTGTGCCCTGTCATGTTCTTTGGAGACCTTGGAGTCACTGATATCTGGGGTCTCTGTTACAGTAAACTCTTTTCATTAAACATTTTAAATGCCATATTCAGCAGATCTATCTGAAAAGTTTTGAGGACTAGTATTTATAAATATACCCAAGTTAAGAAAACTTTGTTTGTTTTTAGTTACTGGTTTTAGGCTGAACATATATAGGAGGCTAAGTAAAAGATATTCCTGTAATTAATTACATTAGGACTTAGGATGACCACAATGACTACAAGTTAGCAAAGACATAAGTAGTTATAGAGACATCACCAGATAGTCCCTGAACCAGATTATGGCTGGCCACCTCAGGGAGTAGATGGGAAAGGCAGACTTGACCACACCCACATTAGGCACAGCCACTGACCATTATGGTACTCCAGGTTCTCTTCTCGGTGGTAGCAGCAAAAGCACCTGCTAAGTCCCATGACCTTCGGGATGCTTGCTTGGTGTTTTCTTCCTTTACAGATGGCAAGATTGACACTTTTTATGCTATTTCCCTGTATATGCTGGATAGTCTGCTGCGTTGTAAGGTGCAGCGAGTCTATTTTGTGAAGGACAAGCAAGGGATGCTTTAGCTCAGGGGCCTTCTGGAGCCTGGATCCGTGACTTGATCCAGTAGTTAGGAGCCTCTTTAATTAACACTGTGCCAGCTTCATATTCTTCTGCATATTCCCCAGCAACTTGGCCACGTAGCCCAGTATCCCGCAGGGCATATGTATCGCTGGAAACACTGTTGCTGGGAACACTGGCTTCAAGTGGCTCGAGTGGCACACAGAGCTCTTAGTTCATAATAATTTGTTTGTAACCCAATCAATTGAAACGTTCATTCTTTCATTTCTGATGCTTACTACTTGGGGCTTTCCTCCCTTTTCTTTTTTAAACAGTGTGGGAGTTAATGAGATAAAATCCAATCCTCAGCCTGGTCTACAGAGTGAGTTCCAGGATAACCAGGGCTACATGTCTCAAAAAAAAAAAAAAAAACCCCAAAATCATCTAATCCTTTGATTAGAACTACAAGTTTTTGCTGTCCTGTCTTTGACCTTAAATTTAAATATATTGATGATTGTGTGGGGGTGGGAGTGTACAGATGCCACAGTGCTCATGCAGAGGCTGGAGGACAGCTTACAAATCAGTTCTCTCCATCTACCATGTGGGTCCTAGGATTAAACTTACCTTGTCAGGCTTGGTGCTGAGCACCTTAACCTCACAGGCCCCTCACTGTATAGTTTTACATAAGTGGCAAAAAAAAAATTACTAACTTTGGGGCATTCATGGCCTATTCTTGGACCTTAGATATAGAAAAGACACAATACAGCAAACAGGATATGGTTTGGGCTTATAAAAAATTATGGCCACAGATTTTTTTTTTAAATTAAATCACATATTATAAAAATACATACTAAAACAAAATGTCATTTTGGAGGGCCCATGAAGCTACTGAGAAGCAATAAAATGGGCACTTTTATTTTATTTGCTACAGATGAGAGCACATATTGCTCTTAATATTTTATAAAGTAATTATACCACTCATATGCCATGAACTATAACTGATCTTCATATACACTGATGTGGTAATTTCACTTCTGAGAATCTATCCTAAAGTATTCATCTAATATATTGTAAATAGGTTTACATATAGAGATTGGTAATATATTGTAAACAGGTTTATATTTAATGATTGCATATTGCAGCATCATTTATAATGGGAAAATTGGAACTTAAATTTATGACAGAAAATAGATGGGTCCACTTTGGAATAGATATAAATATTCTGCAGCCTTAAAAATAATGCAGAAGTTACATGATAATAATATTAACTGGAAGCTTTTATTTCCAAATGTCTCCGGCCTGTGAAGTTTTCAAAGGCCTGCAAAGGAGTTTGAAGCTTCACTAAAGTCATTGGAGTTACTGGCCCAACACATCAAGACACCTGAAGTCCAAGTCGATTATGAATGCTTACATTTTAAATTCAGAAAAATTCAGTGATTTGTCAAAATGGCCGGTTGAATGGTAAATTTCTAAGAATTACTGAGTATATACAGTTTCTACTAAGAACTATAAATATACTCCCAGTAGTTGGTAGGTGGAGGCAGGAGGATCACAAGTTCTGTGTCAGGGCCAATGAAATGATTCAGTGGGTAAAGGCATTTGGCTGAAAGCTTCATGACTTGAGTTTGATACATAGGTCTCACAGGTTGTCCTTTGACCTGGACTAGTCTGTTGCAGCATGCTGTATGCACAGTCCCATTCACACATACGTGCATGCAAACCACACATGACACACACACACACACACACACACACACACACACACACACACACATGCACTTTGACCTGGGCTAGTCTGTTGCTGCATGCTGTGTGCACAGTCCCTTTCACACAGACGTGCATGCACACACCACACACACACACACACACACACACACACACACATACACACACACACACACACAACACATTTTAAAATAAAACGAAAAGAAATTCAGTTCTATACTTAGTTAGATAGCAAGTCTGAGGCTACTCTGGGCTATCCATGAGAACCTGTATCAAAGAACAACCACAAATGTTTCGCCAAGAAAACAAACAAACAAACAAACAAAAAACCCAAGCAATACATTTTAAAGTCAAAGCTTTAAAACTCTTCAAATTCTTCTCTTTTAGATAAATGATTAACTTTGGTTTGCACACATGAGTGTTTGCCTGCATGGATGCCTGTGCACAATTCTGTAGCCTGAGAAGCCAGGAGAAGATGCTGGAGTGCTGTAAACTGGAGTTACACATGGCTGGGAACTGCCGTGTAGGTGTGTGCTGGGAACTGAACCCTTGCCCTCTGCAAGAGCAGCCAGTGGTCTTTAACAGCTAAGACATCTCCCCATGCCCAAAAATTCTTCAAATATACATTTAACATTTTATGTCAATGTATGAGAGGGAAGATATGGGGCATGGCCTCAAAAGCAGAAGTGCATAGGGCCTGCCATAGACTTAGATGGCATCATAAGGAACACCATGACTTGAACTCCTGCTGTGTACTAGATTTGTTAGTGCCCACAAGCAAACTCACAATTTAAAGAATTTACACATCTAATCTCAGTTCCTAAAGTTAGGAAAGGTGGAGCTACTGTTTGAGGATAGGTCCAGTTTAACTCCATAGCCTGTGGTTTTAGTGAGAATATGTGTGTTGTAATGTCATATTTAAGAAATTAATTGCACTGGATGTAATGGTATATGCCTTTAATACCAGCAATTGGGAAGTAGAATTAAGCAGGTCTGTGAGTTCAAGGCCAGCCTAGTCTACATAGTTCTGGTCCAGCCAAAGCCACATGATACCTTTTCTCATAAAATAAAATAAAATAAAATATAAATATAAATATAAATATAAATATAAATATAAATATAAATATAAATATAAATATAAATGCAGGCTGACACCTCTAATCAAAGCACTTGGGAGGCAGAGGCAGGAAGATTGCCACAAGTTTAGGTGAGCCTGTATTGTAGAATGAGACCTTGTCTCAAAAAAGCAAAAACACATATATACTATAGTCAATATAAACAAAATATTGTAATGATTTTTTACTGTTTTGTATCTCAAAATGTTTTCATAACCAGCATGTGAACCTTTGTATTAACATTAAAAATTCAAGTTAGAGGCATTTTATTATCATGATGATATAATAGTGACATCCTGTGGCTATGTGCTGTCATTACAGCTTTAGTTTTAATTTCAGTTTCAAAGATGACCACCAGAGGGCAGCACTGAGCTGTATGCTGGCCGTATTTTCTGAACTGACTACGACAGCCCGAGCAAAATTCCACCTGTCCAGACACAACTGCAGCAAATCAAGCCCTTTAGCAATGTCATAGAAAATACACATATATCCACAAAACTATATATGCATAAAATTGCCTTCCTACTGTTTCTGTGCAATCTGAAGCAATATAGCAGAATTAATAAGTGCCAGGTTCCTAAACTACACTCCCTAATTTCAGTCATGACCCCATCATTAACTGTGCCACCTTTGTCAAGCTACATAACTATGTGGGCTTAATCAATTTCTCCACATGTATGGTGAGGTTAGGAATTGTCCTTTCATGTTAGGGTTATTGTGAATAATGAATAATGCATTTGCAGTGAGGAAGTGCACAGAAGTTGGTAACAGTGATAGTACTCCCGACTCCAGACTATCCTTTTGAAAGGTACATCCTGTTGATACCACCTGTTGATTATGTTCAGCATGATAAATGGGGAGAGACTCTTGCTATTACTACTGAATGGGTTAAAGGAGTTTCAGTGATGGGGCTCAGTATTTAGCTCTTCCAGAGGATCCAGGTTCAATTCCCAGCATCCATATGGCAGCTCACAGCCATCTGTATCTCTAGCATCAGGGAATCTAGAGACAAGCATGCAAACAAACTACTCATATGTAGCCAGACTATGTTGACTCCCCATGGGAGCCCTTACCTGCGAGGAGGAGTGGACTGGGAGTGAGCTGGGGGGAGGCGAGGGGGTGTGGGAGTGAGCTGGGGGGAGGCGAGGGGGTGTGGGAGGAGGGGTGTGAGGGAGAACTGTGGTTGGAATGTAAAATGAAATTTAAATTTAAAAATGTCCAGGAAATGAAAAAACCTCATACATTTAAGATAACAAATATGGTTCAAAAATATTTTATGAAAGGAATTTCAGTTACATGGGTCATATGAAAAATTTTTATTTATTTATTTAGGTTTTTGGAGACAGGGTTTCTCTGTGTAGCTTTGGAGCCTGTCCAAGAACTAGCTCTTGTAGACCAGGCTGGCCTCGAACTCACAGAGATCCGCCTGCCTCTGCCTCCTGGTGCTGGGCCTGGCTCACATGAAACTTTTGAAGGGTTAGTAAGAGGCCTCATTGAAAATAGGAGGAGTGTGGAAATTTGTCTGGCATTTTGTTTGGTAGCTTTCTTCTTTCATACTTACTTTTCCTCAACATGTTTCCTAGGTTCGCACAAGATTTCCAGACTTGAAGAAAGAATTGTTCAAAGACTCATTCTGGATGACTAGCTGCGGACTTGTCATTGTGAATTTATTGTTATAGCCCATGTTCCAGCCTGCATCTCAGTCATGGAAGGAATATGAGGAATGCTACCTAACGCCATACAAGACCTTTGCCACTTTTCTATGATATATGTCTTTGAAGTCCTCTGTAGTGTTTAGTAAGACAAACGTTGTTAAATGTAAAGAGACTGTGTTTTCCTTTTAATTATAATTGCAAAGGAAGGCAGGGGGTCAGCTAGATGGTTCAATAGGCAAAGGAATTTACCTAGAGGTCAAAGTTCAGTCCCCTGCATTTGTGTAAAGGGGGAAGTGAAAAATGGTCCCTCTGCAGGTGCTAAAGGGGAACCAGAGCTTTTCTATGTACATATCCAAGAGAAAAGAAAATAATATTTCCACTTAATGTTTTTTGCTGTTGGTTTTGGATCCAGGCTTCCTCTGTGTAGTCCTGGCTGTCCTGGAACTTTCTCCGTAGACCAGACTGGCCTCAAACTCAGAGATCCACCTGAGTCTGCCACCCGAGGGCTGGAATGAAAAGTATATGGTACCACCTCCCGGCCCATGTAAAATTTGTATATGTGATTGCAGCTGCAGACATGGCTCAGTCTGTGAAATACTTGCTGCACAGGCAAGGATGCCTGAGTGTGTCTCCCGGAACACACATATAAGAGCCAAACACAGTGGCATGTTCCTGTAATTCCAGTGATGGTGAGACAAGGACAAGAGGGTCCCCAGGCCTGCTGGCTACCACTCTAGCCACATTCTGGTTCAATGAGAAATGCTCCACCAAAAACAAGGTAGAGAGTAATTGAGAAAGACACTGAGCTTCTTGTCTCTGCATATGCCCACATATACATGCATACATGCATACATGCACACGAACACCCAAAGAATCCTTTTACATAAATAAAAAGGAAAAATGTATTCATGACTGATAGAATAAGCATGAATCTTGGAAATACAATGGTAAGTGAAACAAGGTAGATACAAGAAGCCACTGATGCATGATCCTAGTTATATGAAATGTTCAGGAAAGGCAATCCACAGGAAGTGAAGGCAGATCAGTGGTTACTTAGGAGGATAGGGGAATTAAGGGTGATTTTTAACTAGGCATAGAATTTCCTTGTGGGGAAAATGAAACGTGTAATAATTGTACAATCTTATAAATATACTAAAACACCATAAACCATGCATTTTATGAGAGTAAATATCATAGGTGAACTATATTAAAATTAAACTGTTGTAAAAATGGTTGTCAGGTAGTAAGTATTACTTAATAGAGATAATTTTTATTGATTAATATCTCAACTCTTAAACTCTGGATTCCAGAAGTAAAGCCCTGAATAAAGGATAGGCTGGCACTCAGAGGGAAGGATGATGGGAAAAAGCACAGATCTGAATTCTGAAGGAGGTAGGAGGAGGACTGGAGTGTGGGGAAGGTAGAAACCCTCTTTGGAAGGAAAGAAAGTGCACACCCTTAAGGGGGGTAAAAGAGGGAGAGAAATTTCATCTACTTTGAATTTTTCAGAGAGCCAGTATGGATTATCATTCATATCTTGGACCAGAAACACAGCTGATGAATGTTCTGGCATCTAGAGCTGTCCTGGAGAAAAGTGAGCTCTGTAGTTATTAGATAGGGGGGGGGGACGACACACAGGCATAATACAAGGCTATGTAAGTCTGGGTAGAAAGGTAGAAGCCAGTACCCTGTGGAGGACACATACATCTAGAGCATTCTAAATGTTAATCTCTGGGTCAATGCATTTAGGTCAGCTCTTACAGGTGGGATCAATTAAAAGGATTAGAAGTGGTACTCTAAATCCTAATCCAGGCCTCCGTGTAGGGATGCTAGTGTGGTTTTCCGAAGGTTTACTATGCCTCACAGTCGTTTACTCTTTCAATGGAATTTGTCAACAGATCGGAGTCTTTGGCAGGATTAGGACAGCCCAGAAGCTGTGTAGAAATGAATGCACTGGAGTAGCTGTGCCTGGGATTTGCATGTGCAGGCTGTGCGCTGAAGATATTTGAATGGTGAATTACATGGTAAGTAGTTGATAACTCTTGTTTATAGGGAAGCTTGGGATGGGGGAAGAAAAATAGTCCACAGATACTGCCTGAGATACGTTACATTCACTGCAATGTGTGGTATAAAAGAAGAAAGGACAGGAGAAAAAGGGAGGGAGCAGGTGAGAGAGAGAGAGAGAGAGAGAGAGAGAGAGAGAGTTCAAGATGCCTTTAAATCAAGATTTGGATTTTAAAACTCTCCTCTGAGCTTTGATTTACTCTCTCTCATGATTCTTTTTTATTTCTTCCTGATGTTGTCTTAGCCAAGCTGTTAACTTGATTCAGGCTGTAACTGTGAGGATCAATCATCCTAAGAAGTCCCCAGCTTGACAAGCTAGGACGAGGAGCCCTTTCACTCAGCTCTATCTGTCACAGTCTTTCTTTGTATATGTCCAGCAGATTGGGAAAGCTACCTGACAGGACACAGTGCATCCCTGCGTGCTAAGCATTGTCCAAGGAAGCTTGACCCCATGCAGATTATACCCGAGTTACCTAGGCAACAACCCCAAAACTGGGGGTCACGGTGTTCTAGTTCCAAAATTTTATAACTTCAGATTTCATTTTAGTTACGTCTGTTTCCCATTAACCCTAGGGAACCTTCCCATAGGCTTGTTTTGAAGGCTATAGACAAAGGCCTTTTATACAAGAGCGTTACAATTTGTCTCTAAATCAAAACCAACAGGTGAAGGCATCCTTCCTTTCTTCTTCCTTCCTCCCTCTTCCTTTTTTTCACTCCCCCCATTTCCATCCCCCCTTTCACTCCTCTTTTCATTCTTTTTAAAGAATAACGTTTCCTCCAGGGAGACATGGCAGACTTAATAGTGGTACTTGATGCATGTCACACACTCCAGAAAGGGTGAGAGGGCAGATCTTTAGCGTGGTGGAGCATTACCTTTGTGGTGAATGAAAGCAAAGAGCAGCAATAACTGGAAAGGATGGGCAAGGGGCACTTTCTGACCCGTGGCTAGAGGAAGGATCTATGTTGTAAGTGCATATAAACTTGGAAAATACTTCAAGCAAAGCAAGTGTTTTAGACTTTGAGATGGGTCAGGCACTGTGCTTGGGAAGAGTGACCTGGGTTATACCATTAGAATAGCAGCCTTATACTAGAAAGGACAGTGGATGCCTTTATCTACAAGCTCTAATTTCCCTCTTCAAAGCGCGGGTGCTCTTTACATACCTACCTGCAACTTAGGCCTGAAAGTATTCCAGGTTAGATAGTGATCATGTCCTTACCACTATTTCAAACACTGTTCGCCTGAAAGGAGCAGGAGAAGAGGCATCACATGTTCACTCATCACACATCCGTGCAGACTATTTAGAGAGCATTTCCTATAGAGTTGCTTTGCTGTCTATTGATGGAGAGGTCAGCCAGCACTGAGAAAAAATTGGCGGGGAGCAAACCACTTTGTCGATCATTTTGAAAGGTGGATACTGACCCAGGTCTAAAACAGGGCATTTTCAAGAACACAGCAAAGTAAAAAACATCTCATGCATGCATTGAGCATTTACTATGTTCCGGGCACAGTGCAAAGTGCCCAGGTTCTAAATGTGTGTTTAGGAACAATAATTATAGGTGGCTTTAGGAATCCAGGCTGTCAGCGCAGTATAACTCACACTGAAGGAGAGAGGAGTCTTCTCACATTAGGTCCTTGAGCAAGGATTATAAATCAAGATTAAGAAATTGCATCTGTCAGATGAAAGTCAGTGGAAAAGAGTGGGGAGGAAACTTGTGGAAGGAGCCTTTTAGAGGCAGGAGACTTTTTGTGTAGTGGAATCTTGACTGGTCTAGCCAGCACTGTAAGAGTGGAGTGGTTTGGAATAACTGTTTAGAAGAAACATGGAGGCCAGGATCAGTATATGCCAGAGAAGAAAGACAACTGAAGATCCCAAAGTCCAGGTGAGCGTGAAGGGGGAGTGATTTGTTGACAGTTGCGTGCTGCCTCGCTAGTAGAGCTGGGTTCAGAGACCTGGCCTTCTGATTGCCAACACAATCCACTTTGCAAGCAGCAAGGAAGAACTGGTGTTAGGGAAAGACACTTGCGTGCTTAGAATTATAGCTTACTTAACCAGCTCTTTTCTTTCTTTCTTTCTTTCTTTCTTTCTTTCTTTCTTTCTTTCTTTCTTCCTTCCTTCCTTCCTTCCTTCTTCTTCTTCTTCTTCTTCTTCTTCTTCTTCTTCTTCTTCTTCTTCTTCTTCTTCTTCTTCTTCTTCTTCTTCTTCTTCTTCTCCTCCTCCTTTTCCTTCTCCTTCTCCTTCTCCTTCTCCTTCTCCTTCTCCTTCTCCTCCTCCTCCTCCTCCTTCTTCTTATTTATTTTTTTCTTATTTTACATATTGATCCCAGTTCCCTCTCCCTCCCTCTCTCTCGCCCTTCCTCCCCTCCCACTCCCCGCCCACCCCCACTCCACAGGGAGGGTGATGTCTTCCAGGAGGGATCAACAAAATCTCTTAAGTCATTTAACCAGCTCTTTTCAAAAGATTATTGATTTTTATATTTAGCCCCATTTTCCAGATGAAAAAACTGGGCACTAGGGAATATATTTCTGAGACTTCCATCCCTAGACATCAATGTAGGCTTTGCACATAGGGCAGTGTAACCAGTGACCCCCTCCCCCCATTCCCAGCTTTGCAAATGTCTGCATCAAGTCAGGTTGTGGCAGGGCTATGGATTAAACACAAACTGCAGCTTTCTTCTATTTGGATAGTGAATTTTTAATTGTTCTTTCCAGTTTGTTTTGCTTCTCTACCTCTTTGTCTAATTTATTCTTTCAAGGAGATGGGAGGACTAAGGAAGTCTTAAACCACAAATGAGTCGATAAAATTCAATTTGAATAGAATAGAAGGTATAATGAGGTGATCTCAATTATTTTATAGATTAGGAGTTATGGATAAGCCTTCTATCGAAGTGTTTAATCAACTGGGGTGTAAATCATCAGTCTACTGTGGTGCAACCCCAGGCAAGTTGTTCTTTCTCAGTATTCCTTCCCCATCTATAATTAATTATGACAGCAGGTACCTCTAGGAGCTATAATGAATTTTTTAAATTAAGGTGTTATTAAAATAAGATAATTTTTGCAAGGGTTACAACCTAGTGCTTTTCACATACTAAGAACTCAGTACATTTTAGCCTTTATTATTCTGGGTGCTGATTTCTAATTTAAATGTGCAGGTTATCGAAAAGAACTCATAAAACTGGTATATTTGCGTTACAAGATCCAATTGTGTGTCTTCATACTCCATTTTGTGTTGCTATGACAACATATCTGAGGCTTAGTCCTTTATAAAGAAAGATGTTTATTAAGCTCACAGCTTTGAAAGCAGGAAATTCAAAAGCTGGTAGCTGCATCCATTGTGGGTCCCATAGTACACTGCAATATTTGAGGTGATATTGAATGGTAGAACATATAAGAGATCACATGGCACAAAGCACTAGGGACTCACTTTATACAGATGCACTCATTTTCCTAAGAACTCATTCACCTCTATGTGAACACGAAGTCTCTCCAAAGCCCATCAATCCCTCCTAAAGGCCCACTCACCTCTTAAAAGTTCTACTGCAACACTATTGCACAGGGGACCACGCTTCATCATGACTTTTGTGAGGCACAAGCCGCATATGAACGATAGCAGCCCCTTCACCTCATTGCTGGGAATGGGAGCCAGGTCACACCACACGGAGTTGGCTTTCATTGTCCCCTCCCAGAGGTTGAAAGAGTGACGGCCTATAAGCGAAGAGGTGCATAATTCAATATCTTCGTCACAAAACATACTTGAAAACAGGGACCCCTCCCAGGAAACGGGAAAGCTTGGAACGGGAAGAAGGTGGGAGAAGAAGCATGTGGCTGTTTCCTAGCTCTCAGCGTGGAGCCCACGGCTTCGACTTTAGGTTGAGTCTGACCCTCATGCTTTCACGGCAGCACACAGACCAGGTGTGGGTTTTATGGGAGAGATTAGACCGTATTATTTTTCAGAGTCCCGTAATGGATCTGTGCACTTCAGGCATGGAGTTATCCCGGAAGCACTTTTCTCCATCCTTAAAGCATCTGCGAGCTTCTCTTTCTGACCCTCACACCCCTCAAGTTACTTTCAGAACTGCTTCCTTTCCCAAGGTGCCCTCCACAAGTCATTTAAAACAGCTTGCCTTGGTGTGTGCATGCTGGCCACACTAGTTTGTCGAGTCTTTAAAATCTACCACATGGGCCCCAATTAGGCTTTCTCACAAAATTAGGGGTTGGAGCCAGGATAGGTTCCAACAGGGTTACCATAGGCAAAATGATTACAATCAATAAAAAAATAATAGCATGGCCTGATCAGTGCACAGCTGTGCTGATTATCAACCCTGAGGAGGGCCAAGCCATTATTTTGGACATTTGATTCAAGCAAGTATTTACTAATGATTTTCTTCATTATCATCTTTCCTGATCAATTAATGTTATATATACATGTATATATATCTTTTTAAAAGTATTCTTTTGAGACAGGATCTCCCTCTATATACTGGGCTATCCGTAAACTTTCTGCAGTCTTCTTGTCTTAACTTCATAAATGATGTCATCACAGTAGTGAGTAGTTAATTCTGTCTACTGAGAGCATTCATGGTCTTGAATGTTGTTTATTCATGTCCCATACATTCATCTGATTTTCATTGCTGGGAACTTCAGGAACTCCTAGTCCTCTGGTCTGTCCCTGCCTTTCTTCTCCCCACCTCTGTGTTGAGACAATTGCTTGTGGTTTGTTTGTTTGTTTGTTTGTTTTTCTCTGCATTGTTATTATCTGTTTGCCCTTGTCTATCTCTAAAAAGTTAGTGTGGGGGGTAAATGGGAATGTAAACTATCGTGACCATAATAGTACACTAAATAGATGATTTTTTTTTCACTTTTCAAGGCAGGGCTTCTCTGTTTAACAGCCCAGGCTATCCTGAGAACTCGCTCTGTAGACCAGGCTGGCCTCGAACTCTCAGAGATTCACCTGCGTCTGCCCTCCAAGTGCTGGGATTAAAGGTATGTGCCTCCACCACAGCCACCACATGCCACCACCAGATATAATTCTAATTATTACCAAGGCCACACTATAAGCCCTTCCTATATGTTACCCATTGTAATTGTCACAACATTGTGAGGTGGGCAGTTATTATTAAAGGTGAGTCAACTGACCTTGGTGATGGACTGAATGTGGAGCGTAGACAAGGGGCCTCCATAATTACACTTTTTGATAGAAGCAAGTGAGTGGACAGTGGATGGAGACAAGGAGGACAGGATGAGGAACCATTTTGGTTGGGGTAGAGAAAGAAAAATTTCAACTTGGGAAACTGTATTGTTTCATAAGTGATTTCCCCTAGAGACTTCAGAAATCATGTAACAAAATTTTCACTCTGGTTGACAGGCACTCGGAAACACTACTGGCCATCTCCAGAGGGCAGACTAATCCTCCAGTATCTCGCCGTTAGCTTGCTGGAAGACAGCAAGGCTATGTTCCTCAGACCCTGGCCTTTTTCTCGCCTTCTGTCCTGGTTTGCCATATCCAGCAAACTGTCAGGACACCACGGCCTTGCATTCTGCAAGTTCCTGCAATATGTGTGCCTCCTGGACCTATTGTCTCTCATATGGTGGGTACAAGCAGTCCCCTACAAGATAGGGGTCATAGGCCCCTGGACATGTGATCCATTCTTTTCTAAGGCCCTGCCTAACGTTGCTGCTCGTTTAGCAATTGAACGAATCAGCCGGGATGTGTCATTTGACAGGAGTTACTCATTTGAATACGTGATTCTTAATGAAGACTGTCAGACTTCAAAGGCCCTCTCCACTTTCATTTCCCACCAGCAGATGGCCTCAGGATTTATTGGACCTGCCAACCCCGGCTACTGTGAGGCAGCCTCACTCCTGGGAAACAGCTGGGACAAAGGGATTTTCTCTTGGGCTTGTGTAAATCATGAGTTAGATAACAAACATAGCTACCCAACCTTTTCTCGGACACTCCCTTCTCCTATCCGGGTGCTTGTAACAGTCATGAAGTATTTCCAATGGGCTCATGCTGGGATCATTTCCTCAGATGAAGACATTTGGCTGCAAACAGCTAATCGAGTCTCAAGTGCTCTTCAGAGCCACGGCCTACCTGTAGGGGTCATCCTGACCACAGGACAAGACAGCCAAAGCATCCACAAAGCTCTCCAGCACATTCGCCAGGCGGACAGAATTCGCAGTGAGTGCTTGCTCCCCAGCTGAGGTTTAAATGTGGTTTAAACATGACAGACTCTAAAAGGTTTTGTGCCTTCATACTCTAGGCTAGCATGTCATTCCCTAGTTCTTTATGTGCATGCCTTGTTTCATGGATACGCAGGCCCCAAGAATGTGTCTTCAACAGAGCCAGTCTTAGGGATTTCAAGAATGCCGGGGTCAGATGCCCCTGGGTACCAGCACCTGGTATAGAAGAATGGCATCAAGAGTACTGTAGCTAGTTGGGCGGTTGGTTGTAGTACTCGCCCTTAATCCCAGCACTCTGGAGGGAGACCGAGGCTGGAGGATCTCTGTGAGTTCGAAGCCAGCCTGGCCTACAGAGCAAGTTACAGGACAAGCTCCAAAGCTTCTCAGATAAATCCTTTCTTGGAATAAAATAAAAAGTGCTGTAGCTACACCCTGTCTTTGTCCTGAGGACCATAGCAGTTTTAGACTAAGCACAACAACGTTCTGCTGTGGTTCCATTTGTGTGTGTGTGTGTGTGTGTGTGTGTGTGATCATGAAGTGGAGAGTTACTGCTGACTCTCTTCTGAGTCGTTCCTTTATTAGAACCTGAGTGCTAAAGCCCTTCTCTCCCCTTCCTCCTGAAGGGGGTTCTTCCCCCCTGCAGCATGCAGCTCGTTGGTATGGAGGGCACTTAGTTGATGAATGAAACATAGCAAACATGTTTTGTGTTAATATGCCACTCAGTTCAAGGGAAGCTTTGTGCTCAGAAATGATTCCTGCAGAGGAAATAAGCAGAGCGTGCTACAGAGTACTTGATTCTCTGAAGCCGCAGTTACCAACAGGATTTGAATCGATTTGGGGAGGGAACCTTCCTGGTTCCTAGAGCCAGGTGTTTTTTTTCCCCTACATTTTTGACACTTGGTGTTGATATTTTCTTCAAACCCGCTTTATTTGGTTTTTAAAAAATCAGTCTCCTCCTTACACTTCCTCGGGAAGTGGCAGTGATATATGGGAACAATGCTCATTGTCAACAGGCAGCCACTTCATCACTTGAGGACCTGTAAGTCAGAAACCACTTGTCAAAAGGATCACTTCTAGGATTAGTCCTGGTCTGCATCCATTTCCTTAGCATAACGGCAGGCTTTCTGGAGAATGCTCTATCTTAGGCCTGGCTTATCACCAGAATCCATTTGAAATTTCAAGGGTCTCCATTTCAGGGAGATGAAGGCCAGAGGTTTTAGTTGCAGGAGCTCCAGTAGTCCTAAAGCCTGTAAGCTCCAGTCTGTAAAATCTTCTGTGTAAGGCAGTCAGAGTGGCTCTGATTGCATCATAACAGGATGCAGTGCCTGCTGAGCACGGACCCGTTTTTAAAGGCAGAAAATCATTTCCAGAGAGCAACCATGCTAGAAACAAAACAGCATATACAGGGTCAGGACTTAATCAAATGTTACAGGGCTTCATGAACCCCTGTGTCTCTTAGGAGTTTATCCTCCATGAGTGTATCATGTCCCACTCACTGTAAATACTAGACTGATATTTTGGTCCTGATCATGAATTGTTAAATAAATCCAGGCTCTGGGGCTCTTTTGTCATTGAACTGAGAGGAATTAGTATTGCGTGTTCACCACCACCAATTTCTTTGATGTAGACAGGTAGCAAAAATGCATTTTATTGTCCTACCATTGGAAGCCTATTTTTTTTCCAAGGGTTTTTGCATTAGCTGACCACTACAATGTCCTGGGCTTCAAAATGACTGAACAACCACAGCGACTTGAATTGAATTGGCTTGTGGCGTGGATCCTAGCAAAGGTACATCTAGACTTCAGAGTCACTGCCTTTAAGTTAATGAGGAAATAAATGTTCCTCATTTGAAGTGACCATTCATCTTTGCCTTAATCTTTGTTTAATTCAAACATCGTTTGGCCACCATATGAATCAGCGCACTAACGGGTTGGGAATTTTGAGAATGAGGGGGCATCCAACAGAGACTGTTGAAGGAGCAACGAAAGCCCCTCTGTAACAAGGAGGCAGTAGCAGTAGCAGGTGGAGGGGGAGGACTCTGAAGGAGACAACACTGGGGGTTCCGGTAAATCTCTATGCTCCAGGATTACTTTTCTCTGTTTTGGACAAATGTAAGCAAACCCAGATGAGAACCTCACCGACATAAGTCACAGTGTGGAAGCCGAGAAACTGAGTTGTAAGTTGGGCTGTAGACCGAGTGTAATTTCATGTATCTCTGTGTAGAGTGAGCAAAGGAGTCTGTGGCTCCAATTAAGTGTTGGGATTGGAGTCTGTGCCAGCCAATAGGTATGGCAGGAGGAGTTTAGAATAGAAGCGAGTGTTAACGAAAATAAGCCGATGGGGCCTTGTTAGATTGTGAAAGCAAGAGCTCGAAACATTGAAACCCAAAATGAAGTTCTCCACAGGATGATAAAGAAACTCAATAATACTGAGTTTCTCTTTGAAGAAAGCTTTGAAACACAGACTACAGACAGTGGGAAGGGAGCCCTTCCTTTGAAGAGATCTGGTAATAGTTGGAAGGTTCAGTCATAGTAACAGTTATGGCACTCCTATGTGACAGTGGTAGGGCGTGGTGGGGCTGCTGGTGCTAATAGGGATGGAGGGAAGAGAAGAGTAGACTTTGGTCTATATGGCACTTCTGTTTCTTCTAAATTAATGTCTCCAATTAGGCCATATTCCTGGGGCTTCATTGGCGTTAGAGGAAGTGTCTTTCTCAGAAACAAGTCTGAATCATGTTTACACAGTACCAAGGCAATGGTCAATTAAGCAGTAGAGTAACAATAATATAGCTACAGATTTTTGAAAGGGGAAACAACAGAGGCCTAATTAGATGTTGGGTCACAAAGACAACAAAAGAAACATAATTCATTCTATCTTATAAGCAGCATGCTACAGTTTACAAGGTATTTATACATCAACCATTTCATTTGTCCGTATTCTCCAGGAGTAATTTTTTTTCCCTTCAAAGTTTACAGTATCTGTGAGGCTCACAAGATCAAGTGGATAGGTGTAGGCATTGTTAACACCAAATGATAGGGGAAATAAAGCCTCAGTGTAAGGGGATTCAGCCTTTTTAAGGTTATCGACTCATTTCTTTTAAATCTTGGAAGTGATTGCCAATTATCTTTATTTTTAACAAAGCCAAATGAAGGTATTAATCGAAGACAAAGACCTCAATTTGCAGTTAGGAATACTGTGTGGGATTATGTAGGTTTTGCCCTGTGCCTGGGAACCTAGCAGAGTGGCTATGGGGGTCCAAATTCCATCCACTCCCTGCTGCTCCGACCATGAGCCCTGCTGGAGGTTTTTGTCCCTGGCACAAAGGAGCATTAACCGGCCAAGCAAGGCACCTGAGGGATTGCATCCTCTCAGGAGGGTTCCTTTTCTTAGTCCCACAAAGGCCAGCGGGAGGCCTTACCTCTAGCTCTTCGGAGGACTTTTCCAATGACTGTTTCAATCCCTCCTGTCTTCTTAGTTTGAAATCCTTTCAATTGGAGTTTACCTGGTTGCCCACCATTTGGGGTTTCCTTTAAATCTTTCCAAATTGGAAGTGCTTTATTGTGGGAGTCAAAATGACCTCTCTTGTTCCCCTCCAATTAGATACAGTTTTTATCTTCATAGCCAGGACCTGACCAGCTTCTTTCCCTCGATTGCAACCCTGCACATAAAAAGAAAAACGGATACTCATTTATTGAGATTTTATTATCTCCTAGGCATTTTGAAAGGACTTTACATGGGCTGTTTCATTCAGTTCTTTCAATGTCCCTACAAAATAACGCTGATCACTATTTTCCATCTTTGTGGGTTAGACCTCTGAGGCAGCAAGGTTAAATAACTTGCCTGGTGTTATACAGCTAGTGAATGGGAGAGCTGTGATATATGTCTTCATGTTTATCTGACCTGGTGGCTCTCAAATTTAAATGAGCATCAGAATTTCCAGAAAGAGTTTCTTCAAACACTTTGCTGAATTCCTTTTCCAAAGTTTCTGATTCAGAGAAGCTGGGATGTGGTTCAGAATATGCATTCCTAGTAAGTTCCCAAGTGATGCTCACCTTGCTGGCCCTTGGACTATACCTTGATAACGATCTGTGAAAGGACTTTACTGCTTCCTCCCTGCTTGAGATAAGTTCCTAAATCACACACACCAGAGAGTCTGTGTTCTTTCTGTTTCTGCCATTCTTTCTTAATTCTAAGCTCCACTGATGAAATGATTTTAAGTGTCTCCAGGTGTACCAACTTTAAGCCCTGTTTCCAACACTAATAGCAGTGTTACTGATAGTACTGTGGTAAATGGTGTTAAGCCTATTAGGGATTTTGGTATACACTTTCCTACAGACAAACGTAAGTGTACACAAATATAAATGGTGAGAAGACTACTGCCTTCATGAGCAGATCCACTATTAGCAATGATCAGATCATTGAAGACCCAGCACTAGTGGAAAACCCTGAACACCTAAATTTCCTCCACTGTGTCTATGTCCTCTATGTCTCTCTTCTCCTGTAGTCTGTCCTCCCTTTAGCTTTAGTAGATTATAAACTGAAATAGGCTCAAATGAATGTCAGGGGAAGAAAAAGGCACACACATCTAAAATGCAAGTGGAGGGCAGAGGAATGGGGGCTTTCTGTTAATTGGGGGCTCACAAACGTGAGTATGGTCCCTAGATTGTGGAATCATCCCCAGCTCACAGGGTGTCAAACTAGAGCCCAGTTTTCTCCATGGAGGATTCTATAGTCAGAGAAATAAAGTGAAATCTGGTGGACTTGTTTGTTTTTTAGACAAGTCCTTCCTGTGTATTTCAGGCTAACCTAAGCTCTTACAGTCCAGGTTGGCCATGCACTGTAACGCATCATCAAATCATTCTGCCCACTTCTCCCCAGTCCTGGGATCACAGGCATGCAGAACAGTGGTGTCTGAAAGTTTTGCCCTTTGGAGAATTCTAATCATCTATCTCAAGGAAATAGAGGGTAGAGACTTCACATATAGGAAGAGAAGGAAGGGTTGAGGAACTCAGGGACTGGCTTTCCCTGGGCTTTCCTGATATTCCTTTCTAGCAACACTGAAAGTGAGAGAGGGTGCTACATAGCTTGTCATAGGCAGCACCCCAGTCTAAAGACACGGCTGCTAGGCAGCTCAAGTGGAGTATCCTTACACCAGAGTAAGTGCTCATATCATTCTTGTAAGATATGATCTCTGGAGCGTATGATTTCTGGTCCTTGTTTTGGCTATTGAAGGGCTTGACTGTTAGCAATCAAGACGGAAACTTACAAATTAATATTACTTGGTCACCACCTGTTGACCTACACCTTGCCTAGGATTTAAGTTTTCTGTATACTAATCCTTTCCTGACAACTTAGAGGTCAAATCTCATTTTAATGAATGTAATTTTGAGATAATAAAAGCTATTTAGTGAAAACCATCTCGTAGAACAGATGCGTCCATAAATCCCAGTGCATGAAGCACTCAATCTATTAAATTAAGATACTGTTGTTTGAATTCAGTGTTTATGCTTTCCATTTTAATTGTGCTCAATGGCAAGTTCTTGCCTTGTAAAAACAGAGGCCTGAGATAATTTCCCTCTCAAGGATTCCATTTTTTCACTTAAAAATGAGAGAGAAAGGTTAGGCTGGATACTTTTAAATGGTCTTTCTAGTTTTGGAAATTTGAACCTTTTTAAAAAAATGTCATTTATATGTGCCAACAAGAAAAAGAATGAGATTCAGATTGAGGGGTAAGACAATGGCACATGGCATTAAATATAAGCTTGCTAGTTTCTGCTTACCCATGACTATAACTTACAATTGTTCTGCTTTCTTATTAATGCAAGTGTGTCCATGTCTTTCACATGTCATGAAACCATTAAAAATAATACATGAATGCAGCCCCTTTTCCCCAGGAATTTGCTAGCATGCAAACATCCATCTAAACGTGTGTGTGTGTGTGTGTGTGTGTGTGTGTGTGTGTGTGTGTGTGTGTCTGTGTGTCCAGATGCAAAGACAAATAGGACACAGTTTCTGACCCTAAGAAGTTCATGGTTTCATAGAAGAAGCTGTTCTATACAAATTAAGGCAATAAATACTGTGGGTTTCATGATAGAAGACAGTTTAGGGTATAGTGGTGCCTTGAAGTTGGTGTTAGATGTAACTTTGAGTGCATGAAGCTTATTAGTGATTGTTTTCAAGTATAACACTTGTGAGGAAGAGAAAGCCAGAGAATTATGGGGAAAGAATTAACAAGAAAGGCCTTATCCAATCCCTAAGGGGTAGTCTGATGCTGGGACTATCATTGGAACAGAGTCTGGGGCTCTCTACCTTTGTGTAGACTGCTCATTAGGTGTAGGCTGACTCAAAGAAAGGGTAATATGTGCTAATAATTGTTTTAGAAAGCATCTTCCTAGGAACGAGAAAGCCCTGATTTGTGGTTTGATGATTTCCATAGCATAAATCACCTTCATTGTGGCCAATTTCAAGCTAATAGCATGCTGTTTGCTGGCTTATGGATGTCCGGAAAATGTAACCATAGGCTCAGTGTGACTCAACCCCCACCAGTTTTAATTCACTGCTAAAGGCATGTGACCTTGTGAGAGGTGGCTCTCTTCAGCTGAGGTTAATCACTGGTGAGGCATTAGCTATTACATGCTAACATGCCCAGCAGCTAGGGGAGTGAGCGTGTCAGTCCTGAAGTGCTGTGTCTGGATGGCACATCATAATAGCTCTCACTCTATGCACTGGGATATCTGTATCTTAACAAACACAAAGTACTTCATTCTATTTAATGTTTTCCATGGAGTAATTTCAATATCACTTGAGGGAATTAAATGGAACCATGTTTGGTAACTTTGATCATGTCAGTTTATCATTGCCTCTGCAGGAGAAATGCCAACTCTTAACTTACTTGCCAAGAATTCTGATGAAATAGCCACTAACCAAAGCACATGGTTTAGCTTATCCTGTCTCCCAACAGATCTCAATTGCTGGGATTAAATGAATTCATGTTTGATGAAACAGAGAGGGTGATACCAGTTTTAACTTTTCCTAAGCCCAGCTCTTGTCTTGTCAAACCTCTCTGGTACCACATTTTCCTGTCCCACAGTGTGTGATTATGAATCCTTTGGGTGGGTCATGGGACAGCTCCAAAGATCTCCTTAGAATATTCAAAGGAAGGTCTGCGCATTAGAAATCACATAGACCCTCTTAAAGTATTTATTATTTTCCCAGAACTAATGGTCATTTAAAAACTCAAGTTTGGCCGAGTTGTATGCTGGTTTTGGGTGTGTATCTTTAATATCCATTTTAAGCCAGCAGTGGTGGTACATATCATTACTCCCAGCATTCAGGAGGCAGAGGCAGGCAGATTTCTGAGTTTGAGATCAGCCTGGTCTACAGAGACAGTTCCAAAACAGCCAGGACTACACAGAGAAACCCTGTCTTGACACCCCCCACCCAAAAGAATACACCTTAAAAGTTACTGAGTGGCTTATAATTGCCAGGTGGCAGCTCTAGTTCCAAAGCAAAACTTTCCAGGAGTATTTAGAAAGTGTAAAGAAAGCTGTTGAAAACACATGAAGCAATATAGTAAAGCCAAAGACCAGTCATTGAATGTAGTTAAGCACACTTAGTTCCTGAGATTAAAGTTCCATAGAAGCATGGATAATTAATATTTACCAGTGGTGATAGGACTCTTGCTTTTCTTCAAGGAGCTCAGAATACTTGCCAGGCATTATCTAATTAAACTACTCAATGTACCTGTGAAATGCGTTGGAATCTGCATTTTAAAGATGTGGGCACTGAAGCACAAGTAGCCTTAAACTAAACTCATTTAGCATGCCAAGGGCAAAATTGGATATAAGACTTTCTGTCTCATGATCTTGCTGCCACTCTTCAACCGTGGCCCCTCTAATCCAGCCTAGTCTAGCATAGCCTTGCCAAACAACATAGTTTCATAAGTCTAGGAAGAATTAAATTGAGTGCAAAGTAATTCCAATTATAGGGAAGTTAGATTGAAAAAAAATTGAACGTATCATCCACAACATTAGTAGCATTTATAGATGGGTATGTGTTAGTGCCATTCATTGTCTATAATGGCTTCGGTAAGAGTGGAGAACATTAGTCAAAATATGCTGGAGTGCATGTCTGTAATGAGTGGACAGCAAAAAGAAATAGTGGCTATGGGCCTCTCTCCCAATCTATCCTTCTTAGATATAAGAGTAGATACTACAACTATCTCGTGAATTTTCTCCTTAAAGTATTATTACTTTTTCATGAAGTATTGACATCTGGAGGCACAGTGAGAATAAGTCATTTACCCAGAAATACATAGCTGATATGTAGTGCTATCAGTATATAAATTCAATAGACCTTTCAACCTTAGGGCCTCTTAAACTATTTTTCCTGGCTAAGATTGGGCTCTGCAGCTTGTAGACACATTCTTGCCTCTTTACACAAACAAGTTAAAAGTTCCCACACATAACTCAGCCTAACTTAGGACCTCAGTATCTTGCTCATCCTGTGGGCATAGGGAAGAAGTCATTTCTAAATGATGGGTTAGAACACATTTCTTTCTTTCTCCTGTTTGGTATCTGATGCTATGCTTTACTACCATAACTTTTTCCCCTGGTTTCAGTAATCATCCTGTGTATGCATTCAGCCTTGATTGGGGGAGAGACTCAGACACACTTCCTGGAATTGGCTCACGAGCTGAAAATGACTGATGGAACTTACGTCTTTGTCCCCTATGATGCACTGCTTTACAGTTTACCTTATAAGCACACCCCCTACCAGGTCCTAAGGAACAATCAAAGGCTCCGGGAAGCCTATGATGCTGTGTTGACTATTACATTGGAGTCCCATGGAAAGACCTTCTATGAAGCCTATACAGAAGCAACAGCCAGTGGAGAAATTCCTGAGAAGCTTGATTCACACCAAGTAAGTGCAGACTCACAAGTTGTCCTAAACTGAGACCATAATAAATTGGGAAAATGAATGGCTTTTTTTTTCTCCCTTACCACTGAGAAGTCCCTGTCAGGTGAATAACTGCCACATTTCTACAGTTCTGCCAGCTATCTCTTCTCTTTGGGAACTAGAAACAAGGAAACAGAAACATATTTTACCTAATGCTGTGGCTATTCAAGGCAAACTAATAAAATAGAAGTCTTCCTTGTGACCCAAGTTTGGAACCATTTCACCAACAAGACAAGACGGTGGGCTGCGACTATAAGCAATGGTAGAAAGCTTGGGAGCGGGAGAGGTAGTCTTCCCCAGAAAGAACCCTAATCAGTTGTCTAGTGCCAAATGGTCAACCGTGAAAACATACATACAAGGAACATTATATAAATTGAGCAGGTTCTATTTAGGTTAAAAGTAGAAGCTGAGATACATATTAAAGTTAAAGTCACTTAAGGCCTATAGAAATAAAAAGGAGTGGAAGGGGAAGAAAGTAGAGAAGTGGGTGGAGAGCAAAGACAGAATGAGAAGACAGGAAAGCAAAGGAGCTGTTTATGTTAGAGAAATATACATGGAAGCTTCTTCTCTCCCTCCTTCCTTTTCCCCCTTTCTACTTCCTTCCTGCTTCCCTCCCTTGTTTCCTTCCTACCCTCCTTCCTCCCTCCCTCCCTCCCTATCTCCCTCCCTCCCTCCCTCCCTCCCTGTTCTCCCTCCTTCCCTTCCTGTTTTCCCTCCCTCTCTCCCTCCCTCTCTGTTCTCCCTCCCTCCCTCCCTCCTTCCCTCCCTCCCTCCCTCCCTCCCTCCCTCCCTCCCTCCCTCCCTCCCTCCCTTTTCCTTTCTTCTTGCTTCCTGGTTTCTTCTTCCTTGTCCCCTTTCTCTCTTTGTCTCCCTTTCTTTCTGTACAAGGTCTCATTATAGCAGATGCTGGCCTTGAACTTGCAATCCTGTTGCTTCTGCTTTCCAAATGTTGGAATTTCGGTTATGTGCACCCGCTTCCAGCTCATATGATAGTTTCTATAGGTTGGAAGTTAGACACAGACAGTAAGCATTTCCAAAAGTAGTTAGGATGGCATATGGCTAAATTTCAAAGTTCAAAAATTTATTTAGCATATTATATTAGTGCTATTGATTCTCATGATAAATAACAGAGAATTCTACATGTGGTGTCCTAAATAACTGCTGTTTTGTAAAATGTGAAACAGAGATCTCTAGATCAGTCCAGCAAATCACTGAATGTCGTCCAATTTTTCATTGTTATCACTTTTGCTAGCTTACACTCATAAACTGGTTCTCCTTAAGATCCCCAAATGACCGCCACAATTCCAGACATTATTCACAGGTATAGATATTGAGAAATGCAAAACAGTAATGTTCCTTTCTTGTATCTCTGTTCGAGACTGAAAAAAATATTCCTCAGAAGTTACCCATGTAGATTTCCCCCATACCTTGTTCATCACAATTATGTCTCTTGCCAATGCCTGAATCCATAATCTGGAGAGAGGAATGAGATCGCTGTGATATAGTCTATAGTTGCCAGCCGAGTATGAACAAAAGTGAAATTCAGTTAGCAAGGAAGAAGGGCACTTGTGTCTAAATCTTACATTCCCCATGGTATGCTGTTAATCCAGCTTTTATTTCTTGTGCTACTGATTGTTTCTCTGTGAACAAGTGATTCAGATGAAATTTAGGATTGCACATGATTCCCTGCCTTGATAGCAAAGATTTCTCATATTGTTTTTCTTGTAAGAAGACTGACTCACAAAAATAATGACAGTACTGGATTTGTTCTGCATCGATGCAGTTATGTCTATTAGAAAGCTCTCTTTTATGGCACAGACACCTGAAAACAATTGTTGAATGTAGTCAGGAATTACAGGACTCCCTTAAATTGCTAAGGGAGTTGCTCAGATCAGTCATTTTGTGTTGTAGTTATACACAAATGATCAGGTTGTTAAATTTTGTACCTATGCAGCCAATGATACAGCATCATATAAATATAGTCTGAGAAGCCATCTTTTTCCTTTAGTCATCTAATTGAGAGAAGCAGTGTTCATGTGTGTGTGCGCACATGTGTGTATGTGTGTGTGTATGTGTGGTGTGCATATATATGAACACATATATTGATATAAAAAACTAAGACCTTGCACTCTATGTATTTGATTCAATTCCTTTGAGCTTGTGCAAAACATAAGAAAATTAAAAAGACTCCATTAGGTTGGTTGCTAGGCAGCCAGCACTCTGCTTTAGACAAGGAAATAGCTACAATAAAAGAGCACAGAAGCCGGTTGTGGTGGCGCACGCTGATAGGATTTGCTGAAAGAGTACAGAGCTTATTTTTCTAAAAAGCTTGCTTGGATGTATTTCTACTCCTGCTTTTCAAGTACATAGGCTAAATAAACCTATATAACTAAAGAATGCAAAGAATGATAGGAGTTGAGATAATGAGTCTCATGTCTCTGACAAGCAAACCCCCCATAAAAAGATACTCTTCTAAAAGGTATTTGTGAAGGCAGCTGGGATAGCAGGAAGAGGCTATAATGAGGAATTAGGCAAACGTGGGTCTAAACCCTAGCTATCAATGAAGACTTAATTACAGCTCAATAGGAGTAACAAATTGCATAATAGGATGACTGTAGATAACATGCTGTAGTGTTTTTTTTTTAAGGTAGAAGAGGATTTTTTTAAAAAAAGATTATCATTATTGAATGATAGATTATATGAATGATGCCATATTTATGTTATTTATCTGATAAGTGATATAATGTTTAAGACATTGTAGAAGGTAAACATGTATACAATCATCCCAGGGTATCCCACACACCTGTATAATTTTGCGTTTTGATGTGTCACTTAAAAGTAAGCAAAAATAAAATTATAAAAGCTAGATCCCATCCTTACTGTCTTGGGAAAGTTGCTTGGAGTTTATGACTCTTAGTTTCCCCATGTGTAAAATGGGAAGGCCTATGTCCCGAGATTAGCATGATGATTAGACAAAGTAGCATGCATAAACTGATGCTTGGCTCACTGCTGTCTTCTTTTCTCCTTTGAGGTCAGCATGACAGTGACTTGGTATCATCTTACAGTCTAAATTCAGACATTGCTTTGTTTGAATCTTTAAAAGCTTTTCCATTTTTAAAATTTTAGTTTGAAAATATTGTCTAATTAGTCTCCATAAGGTTCTTCACATGCAAGTATATAATTACTTTGAGCACATCCTCTATTTTGTTTTTCCTGTCCTTCCCTCTCTTATTCATCCCCTTTGTCCCCTATAGACAGCTACCCTTCTATTCTCACAAAAGCTGTCAATATATGATTTCATATATCGGCTGTCCATCAACAGATGAATGCATAAAGAAGTTGTAGTAGAAATATACAATGAAACCTTTTTAGTCACAAAGAACAATGGCATTATACAGCTTCTCATTCTCTCAAAGTTTTCTGATTATTAGCAGAGAGTCTTTCAATATTTCCAATGGTCAACATTATTTGACTTTGAGAAGTTTCCATATTTTTTCTCAGACTAAATTATTGCATTCATTCAACATTGGTATATCTCTGAGCTAATGTTGTTTTTTCCTTTCCAATCGATAGGTAAACTGCTGTTTATTGAGCACTCACCATGTGCTAAGCACTGTGATTTAGCACACAGAGAGAAAACAGGGAAAAAAAATCCAGATAAGTTTTGCTCAGTGGCATGTTGGAGCCAGTTCCTCAAAGCCAAACAGGTGCAACTTTTACCCATTTGTGTTTAGTGACATCATTTTGGTAGCTTGAAATCAGTCATGGAAAGAACATTTACATGACCAGAACTTGAAAACACTACTAATAAAGCTTTTATTGTGTCTATAGAATCATGGTTAAACATTCACTGGCATTTTATTTATTCCTGTCTACATGAGGCTTACACAAACACAGAGAGAAAATTAATTAGCAAGTGTATTAGTCATAAGTCATTCTTAAAATAATATAATTGATTAATAAGTAGGGATATAGAGGCCAGAGGCTTAGTAGATAAGAGCATTGCAGCTCTTGCAGAGGACCTGGGTTTGTTTCCCGCAACCCACATAGCGATCACAGCCATCTCTAACTCCAGTTCCATGGAATATGGCAACCTTTTGAGTCTCTGTGAGCTCCTACATGCATGTGTCACACATTTCCTCAAGCAGATTTACCCACACACTCATAAGTCAAATAAACGTATCTTTAAAATGTAGATATATTATTCTTTTGCCTAGGAACTTTCAATGGAACTGAAATTTCTTTACAAAAGCTTCATTACCTATAGCAAAGGTTTAAAATGTACTCCATACTTCTTTGCCTTCTTTAAAAGACTAAAACCAAACAAATAAAATGAAAGAGGTGACTACACCT
Organism: Cricetiscus sungorus; assembly: GCA_030556225.1. Lineage (NCBI taxonomy): Eukaryota > Metazoa > Chordata > Mammalia > Rodentia > Cricetidae > Cricetiscus > Cricetiscus sungorus. Next base: position 35,392,004 of record JANBXA010000726.1, read on the forward strand.
AGATTTCAAAGTCAGGAAGTGCTGAAATGTTTATAGAAACAAAAAAACTGTCCTTAAGTTTCCATCTTCATCAGAAGTATTCACTATCCTGTGATTTAGGATATTTATTCTTGTATACACCTATATTATTATAAAGATCACATATGTGTATAGTGTGTGTGTGTGTGTGTGTGTGTGTGTGTGTGTGTGTGTGTACATGTATGTGCACGTGTGTACAGGAGTCCCCATAGTTCAGAAAAGGGAGTTGTACCCCTTGTGTTGGAGTTATGGCTACCTGACATGGTTGCTTGCTCTCTGAATTTGCAGTATTCTTTCTTAACTGTTGAGCCTTCTCCTACCCCCATATTATTCTAACTACCATACTGGTGTTGGTATGCTTTGATTACTCGGTTTTGGACATTATTTGGAGAGGACTGCTAGCCTTTTTTACTTTCTTATCCTGCTTCCAATCCTCAATGTGCTAATGTCACACCTAAGAACTTTTAGTTAAATATAACTCTCCCTCTCTTTCTGACAGGGTCTCATGAATTCCAGGCATAACTTGAATTTATTATGTAGCCAAAGCAGATGACTGTGGACTCTTACTTCTATTAGTGACAACCATATCCAGCAGGATTTTAAATATAGTGTCCATCCATCTCAGTATCATTCAATGATGATATTGCAGAAATCAAAAGTTTGTGTTTGGATATGTTACAACAATAACTACAGAATTTACCTTACACACAAAATAAACTACTTTCATTTGCATCTCTAAGTCATTCCACGCTTTCTGATAAGACTTTAAAATCCTCTTAAAACAATTTTATACATGGTAAAACCTGTAAAATCCCTTATTAACTTTGTTTTTCTTAAGGCTCCTTGCCTTTATAGTCCCATCTATGCTTATGCTTTCTAAGAGTGCCACACAACCATTTGTCTGAAATCTCCATTTTCCCTTTACAAATTCCTGTTTCCTCTCTTCTGTACTGGATTCACTACATTTCCTAACTCTCATGACTCCCATTTTTCTTGGTTTGTTCTCTTATTTATTTTTGTTGAACACATCGCCTACTAGCCTCTGAAAAGGGCATGTGTGATAAATAAAGTTTTGGATATTGAGGAAGTCTTTAGTCTTTCTTTACTGTATCAATCTTGGTGAAAAATCACTTCCTTTAAAGTTTACATTCTTTTCATGGGGGTAGGGAGCTACTAGAGATTGAATTTATGGCCCCACACTTGCTAAGTTACTATTCTATCACTGAACTAAATCTTCAGCTTTATCTCTATTTTGGATGCTATGAAATATGATGATTATGAGACTTTAATACACCGTATAATTTTCCTTTGGTAGACTCTTTGGATCTGGAAACCCATTCTTCCTGGGATGTTTCCTTATATTATTTTTAATAATTTTGTCCTAATTATCTCTAGGAAGATAATTGGGTAGGTAAGATTTTATTTTATTTGGCTTTTCAGGACAGGGTTTCTCTGTATTGCTTTGGAGCCTGTCCTAGAACTCGCTCTGCAGACTGGGCTGGCCTCAAACTCCCAGAGACCTGCCTAACTCTGCCTACCAAGTGTTGGGATTAAAGTCATGCACCATCAATGCCCAGCAGTAGGTAAGGTTTTCTAGATTGAGCTTCTTTTATATTAAAAGTATTGAAGTCTTTTATTTAAATAAGTGGCTGAGAACCTGGGATATAGCTCAGTGGGTAGAATTCTTATCTTGTATGCAGGAAGCACACAATCCTGCTTTCCAGTAATCTCAGCATTCTAGGAGGTAGAGGCAGGAGGATCAGAACTTAAAAGTTGTTCTTTGTTACCTAGAGAGTTTGAGATCAGCCTGAGATACCCGAGACCCTATCTGAAACAAATAAAACCAAAAAACAATAAACAAATAAATATGATTGAAATGATTAGTTTTCAGTTCTGCTTTTATTATAATTACTAATGCATATTTTGAAAATTAATAGAGTAGAATTCAAGTTAGTATTTCTATATACATATTCATCATGCACTCATAGTGTCCATCCACATTTCTCCCCTTCCTCCCCATAACACTTTTCCCTGTTCCTAAATGTCACTTTTATTTGTCCCCTCTCTCTTTTGTCCTTCCCTTTCTCTAGAGACCCCTGTACAGTTCTGTATTCTTACAAGTTGACTTATTATTTTTCTTAATTCAGTGAGAAAACATAGTATTTGTACTTATGTCTTATTTTACCTAAAATAAGACTTTCCAGTTCATATTGCTGTCAAATGGCAAAATTTTATCTTTAACAGGCGAGTGTCCCATATACTTCTTTTTCTTTGTCCGTTCATCTGCTGAGATGAATGCATCTGGGTTGCTTTCATAGACTGCCTATTCTGAATAGTACTGAAATAAACATGGATGGAGGTGCAAGTATCTTCAGTGTAAACATTGCATTTGCCTTCTCTATATGATGAACTGATTTCTGAATAGGCTTATTATTCTCTTATATGTCCCATATCTTTGCTTTAGTTTATTGAATTTCTCAACTTTTGTTCTTAGGCTTTTACCATTTTTTTTAAAATGCGTCATTACAGCATTTTTAATTTCTAAGAGTCCATTCTATTTTATTGGTGCCCTGTTTCATCAAGGACAAACTACACTTGTCCTTCAGCATGTATTGATTTCAGAATCTTCCCCAGATACTAAAGTCCATATATTCTCAAGCCCTTTACATGAAATGATATAGCATTTGTAGATAGCCTGTGCTCATCCTCCCTTGTGCTCTGAATGAGCTTTAGATGATTTATGATTTCTAATACAAGTGCTATGTATGTCTTATACTATATTATATAGAGAATAACAGAGAAGGTTTCAAATATATACACATTCTTCTCAAGTATATAGATATGCAAACACACAATTCATATTTATATTTATGCAAATGTGTAATTTGCATTGTCAAGATATGAATTTGGTTGAATTTGTGAATATGGATCTCAAGGACGTGGAGAGCACTTATTTCTTAGTTTTGAAGCTCACTTCTGGTTTTTTTCTTCATTTTTCATGTTTCTTTGTTTTGATCATTGTATTTATTGTTAGAAGCTTATACTTGTTTATCCGGCAATCTGAGTATCCGCTTACAGTTAAGATTGAAGCTTGAAATATCAGATTTGAAGGTAGGTGTGTTGCCTAGTGGACTTCTGCAGAGAGCAGTTGGCTAGCCACCTGTTGTTCAATTATATTTCATTTGTTTGTTTGGTTTTGGTTGCTATTTGTTAAGTTTTGACCCCTGGGTCAGTGACTGTCTTCAGAGAAGAGACTTCATGATCTTGACTGCCAGAATCTGGGCACAAATTTGGGTGAAAGAACCTGAGAGTCTCACTGTCAGCCTCATGAATACTTCAATGTTATCACTGTTTATGTGCACCATCTCAATTCCAAGTTGCTTTGTTTTCATTGTTTTGGTTTGGGGGGCTGCTGAGAATGAACATAATGAACATAATGCATTCCTGGTTTTTTTTCAGATGCCTTTCTTCTCTTAGTGGATGTCAGCAGAGGGAGATGTCTAAGTCTTCCTCACTCATATCCAAAGGCTTTTCTATCATTAATGCTCATCCTCACCCCCACCAACGTAGTGCTAAGGTTCACTGACTAGTAATCACTTCTAGTATTCTGAGAAAGCATAGCTGCTTGCTGTTTATCAATACTTTCCTCTGAAGATGCTTAAGTTTCATTGGGCTCCACTATGCATAATCAGTTACCATTCCTAAAGCCACTTCTGTCTTTATGTTCTCTGGCTCAGATTTGCAGAGGTCTTTGATTTTGCTAATTATGAAACACCAATGTTTTCATTCCTTCTTCTCCCTGTACCAGTAAGCTATGGACAAAACATGAAGATTTACAAAAGGGCACATAGGATATTCCTTTGTATTGTTTAATATAGCTCTGTAATTAATTCAACAAGTATTTAGTAAGCTCAAACATAACACATTGGTTAAAACCTTCAAAGAGGCTACTTTGAATATACTTAAACTCTGTATCTTCTCTTCATTTGAAATTGCACATAGTAATGGTAACCCCTCACAGAATTGTGAGAAACCAATGAGTGAACACTCATCAATTTGCCTGGCACCTAGTAATCCCTCAATAAATGGTTTTATTAGCAAAGTAGTTATTATTATCATTACTATGATTCGGGAACTCTTCAGGGGATATAATGGAAAAAATATAAATATATCTTTATCTAAATAAAAAGGAATAGTTGTAACATTTGGGGACACAGAGGCTACAACTGCTCACAAATTCAAGATTGGAACAAGAGGCATAAACACATTACAGGGTGATGTTGCCAGGGACATGAGTTCCTTTTCATAAATACAAACAATAGCAGGCATTGTGTATTCTGTGTTTACTATGTACTCAGTAGTTTACATAAATGATCCCATTGAATCCCCAAAGCAATCCACAAAGTACACACTAACATCTATATTTTATGTGTAAGGATTTTTTTCTTCTCTACATTTTATCTTTCCTTCTCTCCCCCCGTCACATGCACCCCGACCACCTTCCCCTCCCATCTCCCTCCACTCCACATGTAGGGTGATGCCATCCAGGAGGGGTCATCTAAATCTGTCAAGTCATTTGAAGTAGGGACTAGGACTGTTCTCCTGTCTCTAGGTTAAGGGAGTATCAGTCCATGGGTGTTGTGCCCGCAATGTCCTTTTGTGCACCAGGAATACATCCTGGTTCCACTATCTGAGGTCCCTTAGACTGCTCAGGCCTTCTAGCTAAGACCCATGTTCAGGGGGTCTGAGTTAGTCCCATACTGGATTCTCAGCTATCAGTCTGGGGGGCCCATTAGCTCCTCCTTATTCAGATAAGCTGTCTCTATGTGTTTCTGCAGTGTGGTCTTGTCCTCTCTCTCTGCAGCTGGATTCTAGTTCGGCTCAGTGTTCAGTTGTGGGTATTTGCTTCTGTTTCCAACAGGTACTAGATGAGGGCTCCATGATGGTGGATAAGTTAGTCGTTGATCTCATTATCAGGGAAGGGCATTTATGGTAATCTTTCCACTGTTGCTCAAATTGTTAGTTGAGTCAGTCTTGTAGGTCTCTGGATATTTCTCTAGAGTCAGTTTTCTCTTCAAACCTATAATGGCTCCCTCTTTTATGTTTTCTCTCTCCCTCCTTCCCTTCCTCCTTTCCTCCCTCCTTTCCTCCCTCCCTCCCTCCCTCCCTCCCTCCCTCCTCTCTCTCTTCTGTCTTCTATTCCTCCCCTGACTCAATCTTCCTAGTCCCACGTGCTTTACTCACCTTCCCTTCTCTTTCTCCTAGTTCCCTCTCCACTCACTGCCCCCCCTACTCCCCATGTGCTCCGGAGAACTTGTCCCTTCCCCCTTCTGTGAGGGACCTTATATAAATCTCTTAGAAATCACCTTGTATCCTAGTTCCTCTGGTGGTGTGAATTATAGGCTGGTGATCCTTTGCTCTAGGTCTAAAATCCATATATGATCCCATACATACCATGTTTCTCTTTTTGTGACTGAGTTACCTCATTCAGGATGGTTTCTTCAAGTTCTATCCATTTGCCTGGGAATTTCAAGATTCCATTGTTTTTTTTTTTTCTGCAGAGTAGTAAGGAAATTAAAGCTCATAGCACTTTCCTCAAAGTCAATACAAGTGACAGACCTGGGATTCCACCCAGACTGCTACTAAAACCTGACCATGGAACCACACATCAGACTTACTGTGCTTTATTACACTTAGCTAGTTGCTACTGCTCATTATTTACTAAAGGACTCTAACATAACCAAGTGATGAACATTTTGATCTGAACATGTTTACTGGATTGTTTTCCTTGGATGTAGGAGGATGTAAGATTTCATAAGGATCTGTGAAAAGAGAACGGTAAATCAGAATGGAGAGATTTAGGAGTCAGAGATCACTGACAAGTGCTCTAATGTGATATCAGGATGACTGAGCAAGGATTGTCATTCTACATCTCTATACTTGGAAACAAAATAGACTGCTGAAATTAGGTTTGGATGTCTGAATTCTTCCCTTTTATTGTACTCTGATATTTGTTTTTAAATAAAGTTCTGTTGTCTATAATCACATATTGCTGAAACACACATTTTGAATATTTTCCCCAAGTGCGGCCTTATCCAGTTGAGTAAAGAGAATCTTCCAGTTTCTTAGGATGTTCCTTATACCTATTGTCTTCTATTATCCTAAATATAAGAGCTTTGCAGGGGACTGCTAAGCTGAAGGGGAGACAATTAGGCTTGGAGCGTTCCAGAAAGAATCCCATCAATCAGGGTGTAAAGAAAGATTTCCCAACTTCATAGTGACCACAGTTGTCTATCTGCCTCACTCTAAGTAAACTAAGAGTGTCATTTAATAGCATCATACAAGACAAATTGTTTTCCATCCAGCTTTTGGCCAAGTCCAAGGGTTGTGATCATGAATTATTCTAAGTATAATTTTGCTTGTTTTGAGACAAGGTTTCTCTTGATGTCATGGAACTCTCTCAGTAGACCAAGCTGGCCTGAAACTCAGAGATCTGCTTTTCTCTGCTTCTCTAGTGCTGGGATTAAAAGTGTACACAACCACTACCTGGCATAAGTATCATTTTTAAATTAAATTCATGTTTTTAAATTTCTACATGTGTCTAGCTTCTTGTTTGAAAATGATGTTGCCATTTTGTCATTCAAGTAATGACTTTTTGAAGAAGTAGGTTTTAGTGTAAATTTCCAAGGACCAACTTCCTTGGAAGCCACTAGCACAAATCTACAGTGATGATAATTGACTAAATAATAACATAAACTGCTGCACATTCAGATATCACTGCTTCTTACTGTGACCTTCTCATCTTTAAAAGTTCTTAAAAGCTTAGTACAGAGTTATCAAAAGTCATGAAACAGAAAGCAATGATATGTTTCAATTGCCATTTATTTATAATTCATGTATTCAGGTTCATATTTACACAGTAGGCAAAAACAGTAGCACAGATCAACAATTTTCTTACCATTCTGGACTTTGATATCAACAAAGGTGTCTGTCTGGCAGGTGTTTCTGCCAATTCTGTCTTGCTCCTTGTCTTAGTTTTCTATTGCTGTGTCAAAACACCATGACCAAGGCAACTTATAGAAGAAAGTGTTTAATGGAGCTTATAGTTTAAGAGGCTGAGTTCTTGACTATCATGGTAGGGAATGTGGCAGTAGGCATGTGGGCATGGTCCTGGAGCAGTAGCTGATAGCTTACATCTCATCTAGAGAGAGAGAGAGATAGAGATAGATAGAGAGAGAGAGAGAGAGAGAGAGAGAGAGAGAGAGAGAGAGAGAGAGAGAGAGAGGGAGAGAGAGAGAAGCCTGGTATTGGCTTTTGAAATCTTAAAGTACAAACCCCCCACTTACCCACGTTTTGAACAAGACCATACACACTCCAACAAGGCCACACCTCCCAGTTCTTCTCAAACAGTTCTACCAACTCAGGACCACATTTGGGTCTATGGATGACATTCTCTTTCAAACCACCACATTGCTTTGCAATTTTAGTGAGACGCCAGGACTGGGCCATGTCTGGAGCATGTCTGATTTTCTCTTGTTTCATCTTCTACATCTTATTCTCATCATTTGCTACAAAGACAGCTAGAGAACATTTGTGATGGTTAATAACAGAGCATGCTTTGGACTTCAGACTTAAGTTTCAATAATCTCAGGGAGTCGCTGTCCTTTAGTTATAACAGCGCTGCCTAAGAACACAGAGGGCAGGATATACTAGCCACCAGAAAACACAGTGCAGTGTGTCAATTCAGAGGCAGATTTTTAAAAAGAGTTCCAATGTTTTATTTTGGTAGTAGATGGATATATAGATAGATAGATACAGTCTCTTTCCCAGAAAGCTCTATGCCTTTCAAAACAGAACACTAGCATTGTTTTCTGCTTTCAGCCCTGTGGGCTTTTAAAAACGAGTTTTCATTTTACTAGTATTGATTTTGTACTTTGCCTTCTTTCATTCACTTTATGTCATAACTTACCAATATCTCAGAAAGTAGTTGGGCTTTTGCAGGGATACTAAAGGCAACCAGTGTCCAAGAAAGTCAGGATACAGGATTATTGAAAAAAAATTTAAAAGAACTCTGCATATGTTTGTCCACTGAAGATGGTTGTCTTGTGTTGATCTATTTCTAATCTGTTTCTGAAGAGTATGTGTTGGGGTTGAGTAGTGAAGAGAGCTCATTGAAACAGAGTTCAGGAGTCTGAGACTCGGAGTCTACAAAAGGGGGAGAATACAGTAGGCATTCAGAAAAAAAAATAAGGGATAATTATTAGAGATGGTACAAGGGGTTTGGGGGGTGAAGGTCAATTTGGTGTATGTTGAAATTTAGCATGCAAGTAAAGGTATTGAGGCAAGCAATTCACTTTCAAGTCTGGAATATAAGAGAGAGGTCTAAGCTATAATAGTAAATCTGAAAGTTATGCCATAGATATGCAATTTCAATTCATAAAAGCAGATGTGGTCACCAAAGGAGAGAGTGTAGAAAGGAAGCTAAAGACCTGAGTTTGGGGCGTTCTAATAGGAAGAGAATAGAAAGCTAAACAAGAACCCAGATGTAGGCCAACCAAAAATGGCTTCCCACTAACTTTAGTCTCTTGACTGAGTTCAGAAGCAAAAGGGATTGTAGCCAGCATTTTCCCCTCCCTCCCTCCTTCTCTCCCTCCCATTCCCCCTGACCACCCTCCTATCCCATCCACTCCTCACTCTATGGGGAGGATGGTACCTTCCAGGAGGGGTCAACAAAATCTGTCAAGTCATTTGGAGTAGGGACTAGGCCCTCCCCCCTGCCTCTAGGGAGTATCCCTCCATGGGGAATGTGCTTTCAAAGTCCTTTTGTGCACCAGAGATACATCCTGGTTCCACTGTCAGAGGTCCCTTAGACTGCCCAGGCCTTCTAACTGAGACCCATGTTCAGGCGGTCAATCCAATGCTGGTTTCCCAGCTGTCAGTCTGGGGGTCCATGAGCTCCTCTTTGTTCAGGTCATCTGTTTCTGTGGGTTTCTGTAGCTTGGTCTTGTCCTCCCTCTCTGCTGCATCTGGATTCCAGTTTGGCTCAGTGTTTAGCTGTGGGTGTTTGCTTCTGTTTCCATCAGCTACTAGATGAGGGCTCTATGATGGTGGATGTTAGCCATCAATCTCATTATTAGGGAAGGACAATTATTGTAGCCTCTCCACTGTTGGTCAAATTGTTAGTTGGGGTCATCCTTGTAGGTCTCTAGACATTTCTCTAGAGTCAGTTTTCTCTTCAAACTTATAATGGCTCTCTCTTTTATGGTCTCTCTCTCTCTCTCTCTCTCTCTCTCTCTCTCTCTCTCTCTTTCTCTCTCTCTCCTCCTCTATTCTTTCCCTGACTCAATCTTCCTAGTCCCACGTGCTTTCCTCTCCTCCCCTTCTCTTTCTCCTAGCTACCTCTCTACTCACTGCCTCCACAATATGCTCAGGAGATCTTGTTCCTTTTCCTTTCTATGAGGGACCTTGTATGAATCTCTTAGATTCCTCCTTGTGCCCTCGTTTCTCTGTGTAGCCAGCATTTTTTCCCCAATCAAGAATACTAATCCAAGATAAAGGAGTCTTGCTTTCATGCTTGAATGAGTGGGCTTGTCAGATTATTTGGCACCTCTGAATCTCCCTTCTCTACCTGGAAAGATACGTAATTAGATGACATAAAAGGTTAGGATAGCTATAATTCTGTATTATCATTTTATTGAAGACACTGAGTGAGGTACTATGTGATGCACTCAAACATTCTTCCTTAGGAACAGTCCATTGTTTATTTTTAAAATTTTTTGATATATTAGAACACCTAGGAAGCTTTTAATAATCCTGACCCCTGGGTCCCAAATTTAGCATCTCAATTTGTTGCTACAAACTGGTTTTAAAACTTCTCGGGTGATGCCAATGTTGTCCCACCATATTTTATGTAAACAAATCATGACACTATTCTGTTGACTACTACATTGCTCTGCATATTGAATTGCATTTCCAACAGAAACAGAATTCAGTTAACTTTAAGTGTTTTTTCTCTCTCACATGAAGTCTATCACAGGAGGTTAGCTTTGTAGACCTTAGGATACAAAAATAGTGAGTATCAGCTTTCCTCCCAGCTTGGTAAAATGACACAATCATAACCTTCTTGATCTCTGTACTCTAATTGAAATGCTATAGGAACCCACGGTTGTAGGGGCTGCAGAGTTGAACAATTGTTTGATCTTTCTCTTCACCTTTTATGATAAAAGCTATAAGAATTATTCCAAAAATAAGTTGCAAGGCTATTGAGAAGAACATCGGGCATAGTAAACAAATACCATCGCCTTTGTAATAACTGTGTAGCAGTCAGAGTCATGTAATTTTTCTGTAGCATACCTACTGACTTGCAGTGGTTTCTTATCAAAGCTTTGCAACTTTGCAAGCCAATAGGACATAGGATTTGTTGATTCAAATGCATGCTTTCTAGTGTGTGGATATGTATTTAAAATAGAATCTTAGTATCTACTTCACTGAGGAGTATGTGTCTAGTAGGCTAGGTGTTTTGGACAAAGACAGGAGGACACAGGCGCCATTGTGGAGCGCCAATATTTACAATCTTGCCATATACATCTACCACTCTAGTAGTGCAAGAAAGTGCTTTTCCCATGCACGGCACTCCAATAACTAGCCTGGTAAATTTCTTTTGAACTCCCTTTGTCTTGTTCATGCTTGTGTTTTAGTGCTCCTTTTTAACCCTAAATCACATTCTTAGCTGAGGAGCATAAACATATACTGTGTATGATTTGGTTTGCTTGTAAAATTGTCATATTTGATATGTTTAAAGATATGGAGGCCTTGTGGGAAAAACAGAAAATTTCACTGGAGAAACCAAGCAAGTCCTCAGAAATATCCCCTCCCCCTCCCCGGGTCTTCATAGCTCTGCTCCATTCAGACATGTGACCCATAATAATGAAGAGAAGCTTGGAATATACTTTGAAATAGCTCTAGGGTGACTAGGGCTCAAGATAATTGTAATTTTTAAAAATAGGTTTCACCATTGTTTGGAACCATCTACAATTCAATGTACTTTATCACACAAGCCATGAATAATGCTATGAAAGAAAATGGACAGGCTGATGCTGCCAGCCTGGTTCAGCATTCCAGAAACATGCAGTTCTATGGATTCAACCAGTTGATAAGGACAGATTCAAATGGAAATGGAATTTCTGAATATGTAATCCTGGACACCAACGGGAAAGAATGGGAACTCCGTAGCACCTACACTGTGGACATGGAAACTGAATTGCTTCGGTTCCGAGGGACCCCCATTCACTTCCCTGGTGGCAGGCCCACTAGCGCAGATGCAAAATGCTGGTTTGCAGAAGGGAAGATCTGCCAAGGAGGTAAGGAATGGGAAACCACTGGTCACCAGTTTAGTTGTGTGTGTTATAGGGACACTTAAATTTTGGGTCATGAGCCTAGCCTTTAATGGCTGAGCCATCTCTCCAGCCCATAGGGGTACTTCTTTAAGACAAGGTCTATTTTAATATTGAGATGTTCACAAAGTCGCACGTTTGCATCTCACATTGCACAAACATCTTGGTACTCTAGTTCCTCAACTTAAAAATAATCAGAATCACCAAAGGCACTTTCCAGTCTTAAAGAATTATTCACAATTTAAAAGCTAACCCATCATTGGTTCTGAAAGAGGTCTCAATCTTTCTCCAAGACATTACTCTAATAAAAGGGAAGCATCTTCCTGCTCCACTGACCCTCTTTAGTTGCCTGTGGCCTATGGTTGTTTTTCTCTACTAAAAAGATCATCTGAGCCTCCTGTGATATACCCAAGTCCTGTCAATCAAATTCTAGCACAAGAATACCATATTTACACCATCTCCTCTTTGAACTACCGTTACACTAAAATTCTCTGTCTTACAGCTTAGCACAAAAACCAATTTTCAGTTGTTTCTCATGTACCGGTTGTGTCTCCTCACTCCCCATATTTACTGCCCTTTGAGGGTAGGAAACCACAGCTAGTAATGCTGATGCCCCTTAGCAGTTTGATTGACTAGTAGGACTCATCTAGCTTTTGGAAGGGGGAAACTTCATCAAATCTCTGAGAGCTGGAGGTACTTTTGGAAGGACCGGTAGTATTCTGATTTAAGTATCTGCTTATACCTTTCCAAAAACTAGTGCATCTATCTGAAGTAAGCTTTCACTCTGATTTTACTTTAACATGACACATCCAACTGCCTCTTCACCCACATCATCATGTATTTCCCCCCTGAAATATTTGTAAACTATTTCGATACTTAGATTTGATAGAGACTAACATATATGCTTATGAAGACACTAATTGTCAAAACCAGATTGTACCTCACCCTTGAAGGACAAATTATGATGTAATTCATAAGGTCTGTGGACTCAGATGGATTAAGAAAGTCTTTTATTTTAGACAACATAATATTTACCCTTCACAGGTACGATACCATACCTATTCTGAAGAATTTTATTGCTGTGCAACTTAAATTAATGCACTCAAAGTTTTCCATTTGTAGACTTTTTCCTCCAAAGAAAACACCCTGGTCAGCCTTAATTCATGTGATTTGTTATTGTCAGAGTGGTGAGTGGTTTTGCCTCAGAACAGTGAAATTGCTTTCTTGTCCATAAAGTCAACAAGACAGACTGTGCTGTAGAAAAATGGAATTAGGTTAGGTACATGTGGCTTGATTTTAGAGTCACCAGGAAGCACAAGGAGTCGCTCTGTGGTGCGCTGTATTTACTGCTTTTCTGTTCCAATGCTGTTCTTTTTCTTTCTTTCTCTCTCAGCAGGTATCGACCCTGCCTTAGCCATGATGGTCTGCCTTGCTTTGCTTATAGCCTTGCTGTCTGTTAATGGATTCGCTTACTGTATAAGGTACATATTTTTGTCCTTTTTTGGATACACAAAATAGAAGTCCACAATAGCTTTGTTAATACTGATTTCCAGGAAGTCATGTTTCAGTACAATTGCCTCATTATATGACCCACTGATTTTCTTTTCCATAGTGATTTACTGTCCCTACTGGCCCCATTTAGAGTGAAGTGTTTTCATGATGTTGAGAATAACTTTCTCAGTTGTACTGTCAGTAGTGATGTTGATTATGAGTAGATGTGATTCTCAACATAATGGTGAAATGAAAGAACCGGACTTTAAGCTTTTCCATTACTGCTTACCTATGCCTGTACCCCCTGATAGAAAACAAACCATCTTCTTCCCCAAATGGTATGGTAGGAAATGAAGTTGGAGTGTTGTTGGCAGACTTTGGTTAGACTCTAAGCTCTATGAATAGTAGTGCTAATTCCTAAGTTTGGAGCAGCATGTCCTGATTGACTGGTCACTCCGTGTACAAAGGCAATTGCTGCTAAGTCTGAGTTTGAATCCTCAGACCCGCAATGGTGAAACAAGAAGATTGACTTCTACAAATTGTACTCTGACCTACACATAAGTACTCAGCACCCCTTCCCACGCACATACACAGAATTCATAAAAGTATTTTAGGGGCTGGAGAATAGCTTAGTGGATAAGATGGAATGCTGAGTTTGGCTCCCAGCCTCCATGTCAAGTAGCTCACCACTGCCAGTTCCAAGGAATCTGATGACCTCTCCTGGCTTCTGTCGGCACTGCACTCATGTACACACCCATATGTACACACAAATATACATATAAATAAAAATAAAATCTTAAAACACGATTACAATAAAAGATTAAGCAAAAGTGAGTAATACACTTACTTTAGTACATGACTCATAGTAAACATTCAATAAATGGAAAAACTTAAGTCCTTTGTAGATATACAGGATTCTTCTGCTAATTGTTGTGAACCCAGAATCTTCATTTGAACACCTATACCTTTTTTTTTTCCAAGACAGTGTTTCCTTGCAAAGCTCAAGCTGGCCTCAAACTCAGAGATTCACCTGCTTTGGCCTCTCAAGTGCTGGTATTAAAAGTATATGCCACCACCATCCAGCAAGCAACATCTATGCCTCTTGACCAGGCTATCACAATCTGGATTTCTACTGTTCTACTTCCTTGGATAGAAACTACTCCCTTTATTCATCAATGTCATAGTTATCATCAACTGTGTATTTCTCCCTCAAATCCCTTAATGGGTGATTCACTAATTTGATGGCCTGTTTCAAGACTGGTCTGAACATCACTTAATCTGAAAATTCTTTTCTTACAGTTTTTGTATTTTAAGAGTTGGACTGTGTCTCTATGAGAGTAATGTGGGCATAGTGAAAAATAAAGTGGGTCTCTCTTTTCCACCTTGTCATCTCTTTGTAAGGGTAGTCCCAACAATAATGTGCATGAACTCATTGGGAGTTGAGCTATTTTGGTAAGTTCCAAGAAAAAGTATGTATGTAGGGTGTATGAACGTGGACAAGACACTTAACCTCACTCAGCCAGGATTTTTCTCATTTGTACAGTGAAGGAATTGGATTAGATGATGCTGAAGAGTTCTTCCAGCTTAGCTATTTGAATGAACTCATGAAAAACTGAGATCGAAACCATCACAACAGGTGTTATTCTTCTTATTTAATATGTTGGTATCTCTGTGAAAAAAGCATTATCTAGTTCAAAACTCAATCAGCACACACAAAAGAGTAAGTAGGTTATAAATTGTTAAAACACACTTGATAAAGGCATTTGTTCAAAGAAAGTTTTTTCTTCTAACTTCTGTGACTGGGGCATGTCACTGCTAAGAACAGAAATTTGATATCCTTTATGTGTTGCCAAATAACTTAATATTTAATTAGCATCCTTAGATACTAAGCAAAAATAAATAGCAGGCAACAACCCCTGCCCTGAGATTTTTAGGCTCTTTCCACCTAGTCAGCTGCTTTTATTACTAATCAACATCCCCTAATGGTAATTCTTACTGGTCTTTTAAAATGAATGGACTGGTATTCTGGGCTTTGAGTGAGTCCAACCCATTAATCATTCGGAGAGAAAGAAAAAAAAAAGGAAGACCCACAAAAGTGTGTGTGTGTTTGTGTGTGTATGTGGGATTGGGGGTTGTTTGGAGCTTGTGAGCTGAAGGGTAAAGAAGACTAGAGAGGAAAATGATTGGAGAGGGACATGATTACAGAGGAAAATGATTGGAGAGGAAAATGAGTTTGAGACAATTGGTACTTCAAGTGGTCGCAGAAAACTCAGACATGGGAAAGAGGCACGCCATTTCCCAGAGTTCCTTGGTCCTTGGTTCCTCAGCTAACAAAGCATAAAAGGTACCGTCTTCGCTGCCTTCCTGCCTCTCTCTGCCCACCATGGCTGCAATCAGAAGAGCTGAGCGGCTGATGAGTTTCTGTAATAGATGATTGCTTGCGGGAGAGTGACTCTCTGTTCTGTTCTTTCCTTTTCTGTGTTTTTTGATTGTTTAAGGTTTTTATTTCCCAGAAAGAACCAAGCCACCAAAAAAAAAAAAAAAAACAACAAAGGATTCTTTGAATTTCTCTTTTCTCCCTACTCCTCTGAAGCAGATTGCATTGCCTTTCTGTAAAGCTCTCCCAAGCTTTGTAATACTAATGATGATAATGATAATAACGAGCCCTGCTACTTCCCTGTTGCTTCATTCCTTTCTGAGCCCTTTCACATACATTATCTCATTTGATTTTCAAAACAACTCTCTAAAGTGGATAATGTAAGGCCTATCATCCAACTAGATAGGAGACACTGAGGCATGAAGAGGTTAAATTATTTATCCAAGGTCACCTACACCTGGCTAATTACTGACAGAATCAGTCCCCCCACCACCACACCCCTCTGACTGGGAGTCCAATTTGCTTTCTGCTAGATTATATTTTGACGCGCACTTATTTTTACAGGTGTGCCCGCTTGAAGACAGTTTTCTACACATATGAGACAGATAAGTTGGGGAGCGATGTTTTACTTTGCCAAAAGATTCATGTGCTCTACCCAAAAAAGTCACTACAGGGCTCTTTTAATTTTCTCTGCAGGGCAGCAGCTCCCACCCTGATAAGGGACATATTTGTTGGCAGACAATTAGGAACACGTTAATTGTTTGTTTGTTTCCAAGTCAGTGAAGTCACTGAGAACAATTGACTGGGTTGCTTGTACTTAAAGCTACAATGATGTTAGAGAAATCTCCTTAGGCCTGCTTGGCAAAGCATCATGATTCTGTGGTTGTTTCTCTCACGCTGGCTCTTGCAGTGGACACATTCCATTATTGAATTATGGAAAGAACAAAATCAGAATTTAGCTTCCAGAGAGGGGGGGCAGAGAAAAGAGAGAGAGAGAGAGGGAGGGGGAGGGAGGGGGAGAGAAGAAGGGGAAGAAGGAAGGGAGGGAGAAAGGGAGAGAGGGAGAGGGAGGGAGGGAGGGAGGGAGGGAAAGAGAGAGAGAGAGAGAGAGGGAGGGAGGGAGGGAGAGAGAGAGAGAGAGAGAGAGAGAGAGAGAGAGAGAGAGAGAGAGAGAGAGAGAGCACAGACTAAGGTTTTTTCCTGATTTTAAATTGTCTGGTACACCCATCTGACTGTGTGAGGTAGACATTGAACAGTCTTATGTTTCTACTAATTGATTTGTATAAAATAATTACATTGATTGCAAATTAATAGGCATGTTTGGAGAGAGTGATGTTTAAACCTCGTCTATGTAATAATGCTCAGACAAGAGAGCCAAGTTGGTAAAAGGGAAAACAAAACCAAACAAAAACCCCGAGTCAGCCCATTTGTTTGAAATCATGTAGACAAAGCAAACGGACTGAATTTTTCTGTTTTTCAACCTGTTGCTTTGGCAACGCATGGGTGCAACTTTGCAAGACAAGTGGTCTTTTGGGCAGAAATCCGGGCCTGTAGCCAGGACTCCAGTTCCAGCTCTGCCTAAGGCTAGGGAATTTCACAGGATCTGTGTTATTTTGCTTTATTTCCTTAATGTGTTTTTGCTTATAAACTGGAGAACAATGACTTTTGGCCTTAAGATTATTAGGATGTATAGTGTGATTAAGACATATGCAGAGTTCCTTAAAATTATTCAAAGGTGTTTTGAGTGGGCTCCTGATGTGAAATCACCATTTTATTAATCTGAGATACTATCCCTTGTTACATTTTTGGATACCTTTACAATAATATTTTCATGTTTGTGTTTTTTGTCTTTGTAAGTTGTGATGACTAGGGTTGTTGTTGCTTCCCTTTGCTGTAGATATTATGGTAAAGATCCATGTATGTGATATATATTTGAGTAAATCAACTCAAGCTTTGCAAAAATATCCAGTCCCCCACCGTATTTCGTATTTGTTTCAGACGACGTATAAATAAAATCCAGTTGATTAAAGGACCCAACAGAATTCTACTGACTTTAGAAGATGTGACATTTATTAATCCCCACTTTGGCAGTAAGGTAAGTCACCCCCTTTCTGGCTGTTTTTGCCTGATTTCATAACCAGAAGCTACAAGTTACCATTGGATGCATGGCATGAATTTAGTTTCAATTATGATAAGCTGTAAGAATAAAATGCATGTGCTGGAGAGATGGCTTAGCCATTAAAGGCTAGGCTCACAATAAAAACCAAAGAGTAAAAAGCACCCTGGGGATTCAGAACACTTAGTATAAAGACCCATAAAACATCTTATGAAAAATTGTAAGAAAATGATTATAGATAAAACTATTTTAGATATATGGAGTTAAAGAAAGCATATTATTATTAAATTGTTTTATCTATTTTTATTTATGTTTTACTATGACTGTTAGAACACATATGGTTACGTATGTGGCATGGACTATTCTTCAGCCACAAACTAATAAAGTCAAACCAGAAGACATGATGTTAAAGGGAGTAAGTCAGATATAGGAAGGGGCTATCGCAAGATAGCCCGAATGGACTGGTGCTCACCAGAGGGGAGGAAGGATAGAAAACAGGGAAACAGACAGAGGTCACATAACTGGTACCAAATTATAGTTAGAGAGGAGGAATCAATTCCAGTGTTGTGTAGAACAGTGGGTGAATGTCATTTAAATTTACTGCATAATTCTCAAGAAAAGAAAAGAAGAGAAAAGAAGAAAAAGGAGGCCAAAATTTACCAACATAAAGAAATGATACAGATGACTAGAAATATGGCTCAGCACTTAAAAGCTGTATTGGTCTTACAGAGGACCTGAATTTACTTTCAAGCATCCAGTTCCAGAAGCTTACCTTAACTCTAGCTCTAGGGGATCCAACACACTCTTCTGTCCTCCACAAGCACCCGCATGCACACACATACACAAAGACAAATTTACAAAATTAAAATACATTTCAAGAAAGAAATCAGTATATATGAGAAAAGAAAAAATAAAAAAGAAATGAATTTTATATAAATAGTTAAGGTTATAAAATGTTAATTACTCTGAATTGTTAATTATGCATTATGCACATATATCATTTATTCAATTTTACACCCTGACATATGTTTGAGTATTAATTGTTAATTAAAATTACATATATAGTTCATATTATATTTTAGTTAGAGAATGCTGATTTAGAACTGTGTTCTGAAAGTGAACATAGTTCACACTAGGCAATAGTTCAGCTTTGACTTCATATGATCCCTTTCAGGTAAACTTTCTATTAGCCTCTCACATACAACAGGGTGCTTATAAGTGTTACTAATAAAAGTTTGGGAAACAATGATTCAACTCATAAAGGAGGGTGGAGTCTCACAAGAATCCGTTTTTGTATTTGTGTTATAATCTTCATGTGGACCTGCTTCTGTCCCTGGGACACATTTTCTGAGATTACATGTAATTCTTACCTGCTAGGGCATTATAGCCAAGTTAAAGACAATGAAATCATGCAAGGATATCAATAGGTGGCAAATTGTACAAGTGAATTGGGAACACAATAGGACTTTAGAGAACTCAGATTAGCAGAAGGAGCCTTTTCAGAGGTCCATATTCAAAGCTGAGTCTTAAAAGAAAGAAGGTAGAATCTGTCTATGATATAGATTATAGACTTCTTATCAATCACTATTATTTCACCCTCCCAAGAGAGATTAGTAGCAAGCTTTGAGATTGTACATTAGAAAAAATCTGCATTTATGAGCTTTTGTAGAAGTTGAGTTGTCAATGTTGGTATTTATTACAGAGGGGTGATTACAAGCTAACATTGTTGTGTCATCTACTCCAAAAATAATTAGAATATATGGTTTTGAATGTTCTCATCACAAAGACATGATAAACGTTTGAGATGACACACAATGTAAATACCCTGATTTGAGCAATATACAATTTATGTATTTACCACAGCATCATACTATACCCCATAAAGTTGTATGTATATTTCAAAACTGTTGGCAGATGGCCAAAATTCAGTAGTAAATAATTACATTCTTTTTGGTAAAGGATATGCTTTCTGTGGCTTTACAGTTTTCATTATATCTTTGTTTTGTCTTCCTGGCCCTGACAGATAGATATCTTGGGCAGAGGAAATAACATAAGCAGAAGCATGGAAAATAGAGTATTCATGGGGCAGGGACAGTGTTGTCTGGGGAGCTGGTGTGCTTCCTTATGCTAGTTTATTTGACTGCAATAATGTCACTGACCTTTGCATGTGTGGTGGGGGTAGCAAAATATAGTGAAAAGATACAAAGGCATATTGCTTCCAAATGCCATTTACTGTTGTTATTTTACTACATCAAATTTAAGAATTGGTTATCTGTGGTGATGTATTGTTTATGATTTAATAAAGCCACTGAAGATTAGAAAACCAAAGCAACCAGCCACTAGCTCTTACCTCTACCTCAGACCGAAATGGGTGATCCTATCTCCAGGAATGCTCAGAGTGCAATGTTCTCCCATTTGGAGACTAAATCTCACATGAGACCCTTTGGTTCTTCCTGTTATACCTCCCTAGAGCTGGGATTAAAGGTGTGATCTCTGTTATTCTTTTAGACTGATTAGCTCTAGTGTAGCCCTGGATGACCTTGAACTCACAGAGATCCACGTGTTTCCTGAGTCCCCTGATTAAAGGTTCTGTGCCACCATTGCCTGACCTCTATGGCTAAATAGTGTGACTGCTGGGATTAAAGGTGTGTATCATTGCCTGGCTCTATGGTTGTCGCTAGCTTTGAATTGTGATCTCCGGAGGCTTTATTACATCATAAACAATATGTCACCACAACTCCTGGTTTTTGTCTAATACAAAAAGGAAGACTATCTCAGTGGCAAACTGCTCAGTTGCTTAAAAATGACACTGAAAATTGTATGCAATTAGTTGGCTACGTGAAGAATGGATTTCCATGGTAATCCTGTATGGTTGATCGAATGAACTGATGAGCTCTTTGATTCATTTCCCATTTATAAGCCTCTGGTTTAAACCCTGAGATAATTTTTGTAAGGTGAACATCACCTTCCTGGAAATGTGGTGATAAATGGCAAACCTCTCACTGTGGCTGAAATCTGTGCTCTACCCCCATGCCACAAAAACTCACTGTTTTGAAACCACAAGAGGACACTAGCAGTCCTGGTGGTGGATCGGTCTGGGTTTTCCAAACTCACTATTCTTGGTATGAACTTACCACTTGAAGCAGAAGACGGTGCACACACTGAGTAGAAAGCTCTGAAACAATCCTGATCTATGGCATGATACCAAGATGAAACAATTCAGTCCTACCTAAGTGATTCATACAAGGTCCCTCACAGAAGGGGAAAGGAACAAGATCTCCTGAGAATATTGGGAGTCGGGGGGGCAGTGAGTGGAGAGGGAGCTAGGAGAAAGAGAAGGGGAGGAGAGGAGTGTTAGGAGTAAGGTTTTTTTTCCTGCCGGTATGGTCCCACTGCCATGCCAGCCCCAAATATCACACAGAGACTTTGTATTAGATATAATGCTGTTGGCCAGTTGCTTGTTCCTTATCTGCTAGCTCTGTCTTAATTATTAACCCATTTCTATTAATCTAAGTACTTCCACGTGGTCTTATCTTACCAGAGAGAGGGGCTGGCATTCTTCTCACTCCATCTTCCATCTTGGAACTCCTTCTTACTACTTCCTGTCTTCTCCTTCCTACTAGTCCCACCTATCTTGCTTTCCTATTGGCCAACAGTGCTTTATTCATTAATCAATAAGAGAAACATATTTACAGAATGACATCTCCCATCAGAGGATAGCAGGTGGGACTAGGAAGATTGAGTCAGGGGATGAACAGATGAGAGTAAAGAGAGAGAGAGAGAGAGAGAGAGAGAGAGAGAGAGAGAGAGAGAGAGAGAGAGAGCATAATAGAGGGAGCCATTACAGGTTTTAAGAGAAAACTGACTCTAGAGAAATATACAAAGACCTACAAGGATGACCCCAGCTAACAATTGAGCAACAGTGGAGAGGCTACCTTAAATGCCCTTACCTGACAATGATATAGATAACTAACTTATATGCCATCATAGAGTCCTCATCTAGTAGCTGATGGAAACAGAAGCAGACACCCACAGCTAAACTCCTGGAATCCAGTTGCAGAGAGGGAGGAGTGGTAAGAAAAGGGGTCAAAACCAGGCTACAGAAACCCACAGAGACAGCTGTCTTGAACAAGGAGGAGCTCATGGCCCCCCCAGACTGATATATGGGAAACCTGCATTGGATTGACTCAGACTCCCTGAACACGGGTCTCAATTAGAAGGCCTGGGCAGTCTAGGGGACCTCTGACAGTGGAACCAGGATATATCCCTGGTGCACAAAAGGACTTTGGGAGCACATTCCCCATGGAGGGATACTCCCTTAACCTAGAGACATGATGGAGGGCCTAGTCCCTACTCCAAATGACTTGACAGATTTTGTTGACCCCTCCTAGAAGGCATCACCCTCTCTGTGGAGTGGGGGGTGGGGAATGGGATGGAAGGGGGGTCAGGGGGTATGGGAGGGAGGGAAAGGGAACTGGGATTAATATGTAAAAATAAGGAAAAATAATGGCTTTAAAAAATAATTCAGTCCTGTGGTAAAAATACATTTGATCTAGAAATGTGATCAGTCATAAAAGTCATTGTAAAATGGACTAAATGTAAAATGTACTAAAGCTTTGGTCAAAAGATACAACTTATTTCCAAAACCCCTATTCATTTGGTGTCACCCATGTCTGTCTGACAGGTCTTGACAGCTGCCTAGATGTTGTGTTCTAAAGTAGCAAAAACAATAGCTGTGGTAAATTTTGAACTAAATTGGCCTTTTCAATGCATAGGTATCATAATAGCTCAGTGAAGTCTATAAAACATTTATCCATAATCTTTTCATTTATAGTAATATATAAACTGTATTTGTGTTACAGAAGTGTGCTGATACTTGCAAAATGTCACAAAAAGCATAACAGTGCTTCTGACAGACAGAATGCCCAGGGTTTAAGACGGTGAACAGTGCACATGATGATAGATATTTCATTTATATATATATTTTGAGCCAAAGAGAATAAAACCGTCGCTACAACTTTTCACTGTAAGAATGAGAAAAAGACAGTAAATATCAATAGCTCTTTAAGGAATGTTAATGCTTGTTTGCTTGTTTAAGTGTTTTGGTCTAAGTGGAAAAAGAGTGACATTACCCCATAAGAACATAGCTCTTTGCTTCTAAGTCCCATTTTGGCATTTGGCTTCTATCAAGGATTCTGAGTGGAACAGATAGGGGAAGCATACATTTTGCTTAATTGCTCTGCAGTCACAAACTTGCAGCTGGCTGTGTTTAATCAGTCAAGAACCCAAGCCAAGAATTCTATCCAAAAGGAATGTCTGAAAGTGTAAACTCTTTGAGAATACAGAATTAATTCAGTCTAGAAAAATTGGCAGGTCAGGGGAAGTCAGGTCAGAAAAGGGAGATTTTAGAAGAAAGTGAAGCTGACATCCAAGAATATGTGGATTTTGGCAGATTTTATCACTTTGTCCCTTGCCCTTCACAGAGAGGTCTGTGTCTTAATATACATCTACGTGCTCTTGCTGAGATGTGAAAATAAAGGCTAGGAGGGAAGTAGATGGCTCCCTGGCCTTGCTCTGTTGGAAGGAGCACAGGTTGATGGAGGGGTTATGTGAAGAATCAGGTTTTACATGTTGCCTAAGTCTTGAGCTGCAGAACACTGTCTTCAGACATTATGATAGCTCTGGATGGAAAGAATGTAACTCAAGGCTAAGCAACCAGTTCTCTTCAGTTGCTCAAAGACCATTGTAACCACAGTGTTGGAAAGTACTTAAGATTAATTCTTATTGGCAAGATAAGACTGATAGAAAGCATGATACAGGAAGAAAGAGTACAGGACAGGGAGCTATAACATCAAAAATTACTGTTCAGCCCCTGTATTCTTGAGCTTTCATTTTCTTCCTTGCAAAAAGGAGAGAATAGAAACTGGATGGACATTGGGGGTGACCTATAATCTTGGTCCTGCGAAGGCAGAGGCAGGAGGATTATGTTATTAAGGTCAGCTTATTATACATAGTGAGACTGCTTCAAAATAATGAGAACACTATTATGACTACTAGCAATAAAATAATAATGAATGGATAGTGGTATTGGTGTTCAACTAAATGCCTTTCTTAGATAATAACAAAGGTATTTATTCATTTCTATTCATTGTAATTCCTTTAAAAGACATTTTAAGAAGTGTAGAGAATAATATTGAGGTACCTGTTGATTTACTCCATCTTCACATAAATTACGTCTACTGGCTTATTTGAAAATAAAGGTGCTTATCCTTAAATAGTAATACAGATTGCAGAGAACTCTCTTGAATTTGTCCTTCAACTGTGAGGCTTACAGCTTCCATTTTCAGATTGTGTCTAAGTAAAATCAAGGAATAAAGAATCTGGCCTACTTCAGCCTCACATGTATCATGGGCTGATAAGCCGTTTATTCTCTATCAACTTAATTACTCTCTTGGAGACCTTCCATCATTAATTTCATCTTCAGAAAGAACAATGTCATTTGGCAGAGTAGAACAAGATGGAGCCAGTATTGGAAGTAAGGGACTGAAATTACCTCCTAGTTCTATTTTTAAAAGTTTTGATTTCTCTGCAACCACATTTCTCTTAACTAAATGATTGGTTAGATTATATTTGGAAAATAATTTCACCATTTGGGTCTAAATTTCATGTCTATAAAATAAGAACTCCAGGTTAAATTACTGACAGGTATTATTTCTTGTCTCACATATATATATAATGCACATTTTCTCTGAGAACCAGGGATGGCATGTTGCATATGTGTGATCTCAGTATTTGACTGGAGGATTATGAGTTCTAAACCAGCTTGGACCACACAATGAGACCTAATCTTAGACAATCAAAGAAACAAACAAACAAACAAGTAACCTTATAGGGACTGAGCAGGTTATATTTACCGTTTTAGGAATGTATTTCCATAAGTATATATGTAATAACTAAAGAAACAGGAGCCATGGATTTGAGAACGAACAATTACAGATGCATGGGAAGTGCTGAAGGAAGGGAAGGGAAGGAGGAACATGATGTACTTATATTTTAATTTCAAAAAATAAGCAAGTTATCTGGGAGGAAAAATACTTGGGAATGTAATCTTTTCCTGGTGGTATATAGAACGTGAGTAAGCTTCCAAGCACAACCTAAAAATAGTTCTGAATGATTTTAATGAATTAGTTTTAAATAATAATAATGTTGTTCAGAACCTGTTTTCCCCCTAATCCTTTCACAGAGAGGAAGCCGTGCCAGTGTGAGCTTCCAGATCATCTCAGAAGTTCAAAGTGGGAGGTCCCCAAGGCTGTCCTTTTCTTCAGGCAGTCTAACTCCAGCTACTTATGAGAACTCCAACATAGCAATATATGAGGTAAGACACCTTAAAGTTCTTTAGTCTTCAGGCTCCTAGGGTTTTAAAACAACGCTACCATAGAAGAGGCATTCTTTGGGTAAAAATATTGAGGACATTTTCCCCTAAGATTTTTTTGTCTGTGTCCTTTTACAAGCTTGTTTGATGTCTTTGACAGTGATTTCCCCCAGCAACTGATCTCCTTACACGCTATTTCAACTCAATGCATTTACTAGGTTGGTGGGGAAAAGAGCCAAGACCCACATGGTTAAAATGGGCCAGTCATCCCACAACATTGTATGTAATAGAAGAAATGGCTCCCTGAGTCTCATGTTTGGTGTGAGATGTCTAGAGACACAGATATACAGGGTAATGTTTGGAGATAATCTTCGAAGTCGAGTTGTTTTTCCTACACTTGTAATACTCTGGTGACACTGAAACTTTAAAAATTCTTTCTTTTTATTCACCTGTGCTATCTTTGGGAGTAACAGGTTACTTTAGGCTTTATCAAATAGAAATTCCCTTTGAAATTTCTGTCTTTTAATATTTAAGAGGTCACTTCCTCCCCATTGTTCTTCGATATTGGAAGTTGGCAACCAGAACAAATCTTGCATCAATTGTAGAGATGAACTGTTTCTTCTCAGCAGGAAAACATTAAGCAAGGAGTAAAGAGAAACTAGACCATCCTTCTATCCCTCCTAAGTGAGGTTTTCCCAGTGTGCTTTCCTTCTTGTGTTTGGAGACACTCCCGAGAGCAGCACTCACTCTCAGCTTCAATAGTAACTGCAAAGAAAGACTAAAGCAAGGAAGAATTTAGATTGTTGATTGCAATGGATTTTCCAAGTGAATATTCTCCTCCATCAAATAAATAATTCACAGGGGATTTGCTAGGGAGTGAACATGTTACCTCCAAACTTTAGGTGTTAAAATTTAATGACTAATATGATGACATTTGGAATAGCTTGAGATATTAAGTGAAAAAATGAGACTCAGAAAAATTTCATGTGCTTTCTCATTTATGAATCCTAGAATTTTTGTAAATGTAGAAACATATATAGAGATATAGGACATGAGTGTAGAAAAAAGACTGGGGGAAGGGAGATTGGTGGGAGGAAGGGAGAAGGATATGGGGGCATGAATGTGGTTAGAGTACAGATATTCTTGAAAGAAAGTGTCTTTATGAAACCTATCATTGTGTTCAATGAATATATGTCAATAAAAAGAGATGAGGTTTCTCCAGCCTGGTCTTGACCCTTTTGCTCATCACTCTTCCCTCTTTGCAACTGGATTCTAGGAGTTTGGTTCAGTGTTTAGCTGAGGGGAGCTCATGGACTTCAGTCTAACAGCTGGGAAACCAGCATAGGACCTACCCAGACTCCCTGAATGTGGGTGTTAGTTAGGAGGACTGGGCAGTCTATGGAGCCTCTGGTAGTGGATCAGTATTTATCCCTAGTATACTAATGGACTTTGGGAGCTCATTCCACATAGAGAGGTACTCCCTCAGCTTAGACACATGGGGGAGGGCCTAGGCCCTGTTCCAAATGATATGATAGACTTTGAAGACTCCCCATGGAAGTCTGCTCCCTGGGGAGCAGAAAGGGTATGGGATAGGGGTTGGTGGGGGGCGCAGGGGAGAATGGGAGGGTTCAGGAACTGTGATTGACATGTAAAACAATCTTGTTTCAAAATTAAATAAAAATCATCAAAAATAAAAATAGAGATGAGGTTTAAAAAAGGTGATTAAGTCAATATGAGTAAAGCCCTTATAAACAAAGCTTCATACAGCATTGGCCTGCTTGTCCTTCTACCTTCCACCATGGGACAACACAATGTTTCTCTACTTCAAAGGATGTAAAAACATCATCTTGGAAATTGACATCAATTCTCACTCAACAATAGAATGTACTGTCCCTTCATCTTGAACTTTCCAGCCTCTAGAACTTTGACGAATAAATGTTTGCTTACATATGCTAAATATATAAGTATACATATATGTATATGAATTGCCAAGTTTTACAAGTGGACTACCTACTACTACATACCAAATCACACATGGTCTTTCTATATACCCGAGGATTTTATCTTAATTTGAAGCAGAAATCCTCTGGATTTTACTGTGATTTAATCCAATTAATGAGGGGATTTGTTTCAAATCTGTGCTTGAGATTCTGAGGAAACTTCTCTCTGATAAACTAAAGGTAGAAGTGACCGACTAGCTTTGGAATGTCAATTGGGCTTTTACAGTTGCAATACACCATTAGGATTCTAAAGTAAGTATTAATAGCCTTTACTTTTCATTTACCAAATTAGAAGCTGAAGTGAGTTCTTAATCCTGGAAGCTCATTAAAATTGTCTTCTGAAATTTTTAAAAAGGGCTATGTCCAAACTCCCATTCTCACCAATTGATGCTTCTTGGTATTCAGTTGGTAAGGACCTCTGCAACCAGGCATTGATGTATTTTTTAAAGCCCATTGATATACTTTTTGGTATGAGCAGCCAGCTTTGATAATTGCTAGACAGAGAAGGCTCTAAGGCCACATTTGGCATGACCCTTCTATGAGTATATGATTCAGTAGACAAATTAATGTGTTGAATCATGGTGTCCTTTATTTGTTGGGGTTGGAAGGTTATAGTGTAGAACCAAGAAAGAAAGAATTAGCCTGTAACTGGCCTTGAAGATGTCAGATACTTTCTTGTTTTGGAAATTAAACAGGAAGCTGGTTATATAACTTTCCATGAATGACTGCTGGTCATGAATGGGCAAGCTCTATCTTTGTAAAAAGGCGTACACTCTTTAAAAAAAAAGGATTCTATTTACTTATTTATTTATTTATTTATTTATTTATTTATTTATTTACTTACTTACTTATTTTAGTGTGTGTGGTTGTTTTGCCTGCATGTATATCTGCACCACCTGTGTGCACACACACAGGTCAGAAGTGGGTGTTGGATCCCCTGGTACTGAAGTTACAGAGAATTGTGAGCTGCCAGATGGGTGCTAGAAATTGAACCCCGGTTCTCTACAAAAGTACCTAGTGCTCTTAACTACTGAGCCATCTCTGCAGATCCAGGAGGCTGTTAATAACAATAATACCACACAATGAAGGAAATATTAGACTGAGAAAAAAGTTGTAAAGGAAGAATCACAGGCTACAAAACTGCCAGGCTAGGGTTAGTGAGGTGTCTAAGCTGGAGTCTAAGTCAATAGATGAAAAACATTCAGCAACTTGCTCAGATGGCCCTCCATTAGAAGTTGTTTGAAGTCTCTTCATTGGGCAGATTCTGTTTCAAACAAATTACTTTTCTGTAAGACCTGTTACTGTAGCCAAGCATGGTGATACATACTTGTAATTACTTGTGTGACTAGGGCAGGAAGATTGTTATGAGGAGAGCCTGAGCTACATAGTAATTACTAAGCAACTTAGAGTCGCATATGGATACCCTCTACTGGGAAGAAGGCTAAGTCCTCAGTCAGTAAGTCATTTCCCACAGAAACACTAAGGACCCTCTTTAATCCCATATGACCCATTAAAAACACCCAAACCCCCAAAACAAAACAAAACAAAACAAAACAAAACAATAACAACAACAAAACCAAGAACAGAAACCTGAGTACAACAGGCTGTGTTTATAATCCCAGCACTGGGGAGATAGAGACAGGCAGACCTTTGGGACTTTCTGTCCAGCCAGTTTAGTCTTCACTCTCCAGAGTTAGTGAGAGACCCTGTCACAAGACATTAAGGAAGAGAGAAATTGAGAAAGATATCCAACTTCAACCTCTGGCCTCAACATGCACATGAACACAAGTGCACAAGAACTTCCCACACATAAACTCCTACTACTACTGCACCCAAGGGCAAAGAGACAAATAATCTGAGCCAACCAACCAAATGGGAGGATTGTTACTGGGATTCCTGAAATTTCCATAAAATATGCTTGTAGGTGCTCAATAGGCAAGCACAGGCTTTCCTCAGGGTTCCCATACATAGTATTGCAGTGATACAATATTCATACTCTGATTCAAGCACAGATGTATAACCTTCTATAGATATTCTTTGAATATAGAAAAGAGAATCAGGTGAGTTGACCAGTGGGGGGACAGCAGTGACAGCAGATGCTATTGGGTATTTCTTATGATCTTCTCTAATAACCATAGTTTGGAGGACTGGAGAGATGAGGGAGGAAGCAATGTGATTCTGACCCAAATCAGGGAGAAGTCTCCGAATTCATCTTCTGCTTCATTTTTGGACACTTTCTAACTCTCAGCCTCTTCCTATGCGTTGTTCCTTGAGTCTCCTTTCTCTAGGCTCTCATTTACCATTCTCAGAGCCTAGAAAAGGCTCTTCCTCCTTCCTATAACACTCATCTCCCTTTACTCCTCTCCTTTCCATCAGCCATTACCTCTCATCATAGAGGCATAGATCATTAAAGCTACAGAGCCTGGAGAAATCATCTGGTACGTTATTCTAAAGGTGGGGAAGCTGAAGAGAAGACCAATAAGTGGATATATTAAGGCTAGCCCTTGAGTTTGAAGCAGAGTCATGTTAAGGACCTGTTCTCTTATTTTAGTTCATTCACAATGGCCTTAGTGCAAAACAGATAGACTTTAAATTACTTCAGAAAACTTCCATGAGTGGAATTTGATGGTTCTTTCTCTTAATTAAAAAAGTGATAAGTGAAATATTTTATCATTGTGTTTAAAAATACTGAAACAAAAACTATTTAGTTCATATGTGGTATGGATAAAAGCTTCCCATTTCCTCCTTTTTCCTCATTTTTCATGAACAAGGATGGACACAGACTCATTATAAATTTATTTATGGATTGTGTGAGAACTAAAATTTAAACAAATCAAATACTCCAAACATAGGGAGCCTGATCAGGAAAAGAGGAACAAAGTGGGCACTGGAAGATACTGCTGCTGTTATTGTCTTGGGCTCTTTACTTAGCTACTCTGGCAATGAATAATCCCAATAGAAGGTCAACCTATGTCTCTGATTAAGAAGGTATCATGTATGATCTATAAGGCAGTCAAAACTAGCTAATCAGATTGTACGCCATATGAGGGCATAACATATATGAGGGCTCTATTCCCAGTGACAATACATTCTAACTTAAACATGAGTTGTACAGAAGAAGTTGCAGACATTCTGGTTCCCAGGTCTAGTTCTGAAACGGGTGGGGTGTCACACCTTACATCTGTATCTATACCATCATTCCCAATTATGCATATTACACAGTCATTATTTTGACTATGCTTCAGAAATTCTTTGAGGTTGCCTCTTTCTCCTATCTAGTATTTATGGAACACTGAGTCCAGTTTGTTTCTCCCACCCTGGTTTCCTGACTCTATACCTCCTAACACTACCAGTGGGGTATGCTCCTTTGTGACCAGGGTGTGAGTGAGTAAATGTGAGTGTGGAACATGCATGCTTGTAAAATGTACTTGCATTTATGAAGCTAAGGCTACTGCCCAAAAACAAAGTGCACGATTATATACTCAAAGAATTGAAAACATCATTATCTAATTAGCACTAAGGTGCCATTGCAGCTGATAGTTACTGAGGGCCAAGTGACAGTTGCCAAAGGGGCTGAGAAAGCCTTTTTTTTGTAATCCATCGATATGTATTATACATCATCTCATTTTGTAAAATTCTACTTAGAGTTCTATCAACTTAAGGCTTAACCTTTGATGGCTGTAAAGGGCAAAATCCTTTGAGAGATAAAAGAGCTAAGCTTGTGGCAGATCCTCTTGACTTCTATGAATGCGTTTTAGATCTCTGCCTGAGAGCAGAATTTGATAAGAGAAGTTTAGTGTGAGGCAAATGCAGATGCTATGAATCAAGGGAGGCGTCACAGTGATAGGACAAGGGGAAAGGCTGGGGTTTAGGTTGCAAACTGGAACATGGATCAGAATTAAGAAGAGGACTTGATAACATCTAGACTATAGGTCCCAACCCTGTACTTTCTGATTGCATAAGTGTTCTGTGGAGCTCAACTATTGGTACTTTGAAACAGTTTACAGCTGACACTGATGCAGCTGGTCCAGGGCCATACTTTGACCATTCTGCTGCAGGCAGCAACTGATGCTTCACTGCCTTTCTGAGCTTTATGGCCAATGAATTTTGGCTCCCATAGATTTTTCCAGCTCTGAACAAATCTAGAGTCATTCCTTAGTTGAGGGACTTTGAACTCCTTGGCTAGGAGATGCTTTGCAACCCAAAATGCAGGGGAGTTACTGAGACGCCTGCAGCTCCCATTAGCTATTGCCTCTGGCAGCTTCCCAGATGAACCGCTACAACTGGGTATATTCCTTAATAAGAGAGTGGTTACACATTCCTATTTTCACAATTTGATTGTACAGAGCTCTCTGCTTTATTATCTCTACTTGATGACAAGTAGGTGCAGCCTGAAATGGACTCTCCAGGCTATAGGTAATAGATGTGCAGGCACTTTGAAGACTAGGGAGCACAGTGTAAGACATTATCATTATCACAGAGGAAAAGGAATCTATATTTATATTGCTTTAAAAATTTTTTTGGTTGGACAGAACTAAGTAGGGCTTGGTGACTGATGACTCCTTAAGGCTATGCATGCAGAAGAAAATGATCAGGTACTGGCAGTGAAGTGAAGAAAGACAATAAAATAATTGAGTTTGAATTGACGGCGACCTTAGAAATTGTAGTTTTGTGTTTCAAAAGTTCAGAATCAATTTTAATTACTCATCTTTGATCTTTACACATTGTATACATGTATCAAATTATCACATTATACCCACAAACATTTCAACTCAAAAAAATAAAATGATTATGAATGGCAAAAGTTGCAAATAGACTTTAAAAGGGTCTAGATGACCTGTTTCTTGGCATTACATGCATGAATCAAAAAATGCTTTACCTACATTTAAATCAGTCAGTTTACGATTAATGTGTTAGAAAGCCCCCACCTCGACCCCATGGCCTGTCACACAGGAGAAAAATGAATCAAGGTAAGTGCTGGTAACATTTGTGGTACTCCATCCCCTGTCTTGCATTTCCCACTACAGATACCTCAAGGCACTGGGAATTGCAATCACCAGCTGTCACCATTCATTGAAGCAAGCCCTGTGCCATATCACTTAGCTATGAATAAGTGAAATGACCTAGCACTTTGTGCAGTTGGTTAAGGAAGACAGTTCAGAATTGCATCCTTACATTTCCTGGGATCTGCATGTATGTGGATTATTTCTCTGTCCTGAGTACTTTGATACTTTTAACATTAGCTATTTTGTATGAATTAATTTTCACCTAGAATACAGTGTTTCTTTGTCATAAAGGGTGGGGAAGGAGAAAAAAGTCTGCTTGTAGTGGTAATTTTGCTCTAAGCCTTTTATGTGGAAGGGACATTGCTATCACTGATGACAACTAAATCTCATTATGTTCTTTTCCTTTTCATTCCAGGGTGACTGGGTGTGGCTGAAAAAGTTCCCTCCTGGAGATTTTGGGGACATTAAGTCTATCAAATCAAGGGCAAGTGATGTGTTTGAAATGGTATGAGAAATACTCATTTATATCCATCCCTATTCAAACCAATATTTCTTCCAAGTAATTAGCAGCGGTTGGCCAGCATAAGGCAGTCTTAGAAAACCTGTACAGGGGAAAGGCAGAATTGTTACTACTGGCTTGGTTTGATTCTGTGACACAATGGCAAAGGCAAAAAAAATGGAAAACACTGATTCTGAATTTCCCTGAACCTTCATGTCCCTATTTGCAAAATGTCTGTCTGCTTTTTACTGCCTTTTTACTGGGAAGAGAATTAAGAGACAATACATACAATGCTTCTCGCATATTCCTGGCTCAGAACTTCTTTATAAAATGATGCCTATTAAGATAATTATCAATTAAGCAAACCATAATTATTAATACACCCACATTTTAGACCTTGAATATTTATCTGGTAATTAGGGCTTGAAATATGGTCTTTTCCTAACTCCACTGGCTATGTTCAAAGTGTCCTTGGATAGTTTACTTGAGGAAGTGGCCTATAAATAAGTCAGGCATGAGCTCTTCTTCTTCTAAGCCATTTAAATTCTTGACTCCTCCTTGAACTTGGATTGGAGTCCAGGAAAGATTTGTGGATATTGTCTTTGGGTCTTCCAAATGCTAGTAATAGTAAATTTCTTCACATTTACAAAGCAGGCAAATCATTCCAGCAGATCTGAATGAGGACCAACTACATGCAGACCACAGTGTAAGTGAGGAAAGAAAGGCAGTAAAGGATGTGGCCCATGGGGACAAGGTGTTTCCTAAGGTTAAGATGAACTATCATGATGTGTTACTTACTTCCCTTACATAGGATTGTGGTGCCTGGAGCCAAAGGGGAAAATAAACAAAGGCAGCTGAAACAGCCATTTCACAATGATTTTATGACTTGAGATGCTAACCCTAGAAACTATATTTAAAATCAAGAGACAAAATGGTCCAAACTATGGAAGCTGAAAAAAGAAAACATAAGTGCTTGAATAAACAGATAAGCCAACGTAGGGGTTGTGCACCACACCTTTTCTTTTTGGTGTGTGTGTATATGTGTGTGTGTGTTGAGTTTTAATTTTGCCATTAAACCAATTTTATGGACGAACCCTCAAGAATCTTTCAGGGGGACTTACACATAGTCTGCTCATATTTAGTACTTGCAGTTTGCTCAGTTGTCTATTTTTATCAACTTATACATTCAGAAGTATTTGAAGGTAAGTTGCAGATACTGTCTTTTAAATTTTATTTATCTTTTTCTTATTTTACACATTGATCCCAGTTTCCTCTCCCTCCCTCCTTTCCTCCCTCCTTTCCTTCCTCCCATACCCCCTGACCACCCTCCTATCCCCCCCCCCTACTCCACAGGAAGGGTGAGGCCTTCCAGGAGGGATCAACAAAATCTTTTTTTTTTTTTTTCTTATATTGAAGCCCTTTTGGATGTGTTTTCTAAACCCATTTTTATACTTCATTATAACACAATGAACAAAATCAGACAATTTAACATCCATACAATGCTGTTATTTAAATTACTACCCATATGCTAATTTTATCAATTGTCTTAATACAATTATACCCATGATAGTTTGCACTGTAGCTTCCCATATTGTAGCTGGCTGTGTGTCTTTTTGGGTTCCTTTAATAAGACAACTTCTCAGATTTCTCTTTCTTCACCTTAATATTTTTTGAAGAATTCTGGTCAGTTATTGGGGTAAATTTACCCTCTCCCTGGGTTTGCCTAATATTCTCATGGTTTGCTTTATGCACTTTAGTCAGATAATTCCAGAAGTGATATAGTCTTTTCTGTGAACTTTATTTCGGAGGCACACAACGTCAATTTTCCTATTGCTGGTGTTGGTGATGTTAACTTAGGGTATATGAATTCCTCACCAGGGAGATACTTTGCCCCACAGTAATTAGTTCATGATTTTTAAATAATTTGAACCTACAGAAATAATTTGCTCCATTTTCTTTTGAGATAGAATATTACTCTATAACCCAGGCTGGCCTGTAACTCACTTTGCAGTACAGGCTGGCCCACAAATCATAGCAATCCTCCTGCCTTAGCCTTCTAGGAGCTGAGATTAAAGGTGTGAGATACTATGCTTGGGGCTTTTTTTAATAGTCCACTCTTATTTACTATTTTACTTACTACTTGATATTTTTTTTTCTTTTTTGGTTTTTTGCTTTTCGAGACTGGGTTTCTCTGTGTAACACTCCTAGCTGATCTGGAACTCAGTCTGTAGACCAGGCTGGCCTCAAACTCAGTGAGATCCACCTGCCTTTGCCTCCAAGTGCTGGGATTAAAGGTGTGCACCACCACCTACTGGCAATAATTTTGTAATACTACCATTCTTTTTATACTTATTTGTCGACATTTATTGTAAGAAAGAGCCTTTTCTTATCCCTGCCATTTATATCATTTTATTTTTCAATCATTGTGCATGCATAGGCTTTACAGTTAGTTAGGGAGGACCAACATCTTTGCCATAATTCTGGTTATAAAAGAATAGAATTCAATGCAGTTCACTTATGTCCAATGTGATATATATACATATATTATATATATTGCTATTTCTGATTGTCTAGAATTTTTTATCATGTAGTTTTCTAAGAACAATTTCTTTTACCTGTTGAAATGGTTGTCGTTTATGCTGTTACTCTGTTACTATAGTAAGGTACATTGCTTTAAGATAAGAAAATAACATGGGAAATTAATTTGTAAACACATTGCTCTTTTTAGCTTGTCTACATTCTTTGCTTTACTGCTTGAATGTATTTTACCTTCATGTACATCATGAATCACATTTTACTTTAAATGTTCATATGTACTTTATAGAAATTAAAACAATTGAAACATGTTGTTTAAGGGGGAGCTCATGGACCTAGTCTGATAGCTGGGAAACCAGCACAGGAATGACCCAGATCCCCTGAATGTGGGTATTAGTTAGGAGGACTGGGAAGTCTATGGGGCCTCTGGTAGTGGATCAGTATTTATCCCTAGTATACTTTGGAAGCCCATTCCACATAGAGGGACTTTGGAAGCCCATTCCACATAGAGGGATACTCTCAGCTTAAACACATGGGGGAGGGCCTAGGCCCTGTTCCAAATGATATGACAGACTTTGAAGATCCGCCATGAAAGGCCTCACCCTACTGGGGGTGGGGCAGAAAAGGGGTGGGATGGGGATTGGTGGGGGCAGGGGAGGAGGGGAGAGGGAGGGAACTGAGATTGACATGTAAAACAAGCTTGATTCTAAATTAAATAAATAAAAATACATTGTTTATATCTATCAACACATTTACTATTTGCAATAACTTTCATTTTTTTCCCTAATTTTCAAATATATCCCTAATGCTGCTAGAAAGATATGGGAACAGAGATATTAAATTTTAAAAGTCTCAGGAATGGAGTAATGGCTTATTCTTCCAGGGGACCCTAATTCAGTTCTCAGCACCTATGTTGGGAATCATCTGTACATCATCTGTAACTCCAGTTCTGGAGGATCTGCTACCTTCTATAGGCTTTCATGGAACACACACACACACACACACACACACACACACACACACACACACACACACACACACGTCATGCATTCTTGTACACATGTGTCATATACTGTTACAAACATGTATACACATAAATAAAAATAAAAATGTATACTTTAAAAATATTTCTGAAAAACCGTGGCTCTTGCTGTATATTGGTTGGTAGTATTGGATCATATAATTTCCAGTAGAAGAGCTGGAGAGGTGGCTAAGAGGTTAAGAGCATATCTTGCTCTTCTAGAGAATCCATGTTTGATTCCCAGTGCTCATGTTATGTGAGTCACAACCACCTGTAACTCTAACTCTAGGGGACCTAATGTCTCTGACCTCTGGGAGTACCTGAATTCACACACACACACACACACACACACACACACACACACACACACATTTCTGTACATGCTTGCTCTCATATGCACATGCATGCATGCATACTATTAAAAATAAATAAAAGAGAAAATAATCCCCCTAAAACTCCATTTACAGTACTTTATTAATATGTTCTGTATTGACTTCTGGGTGGTAGGCAGTACTATCTACTGATACAGGAATATGAACACCAGTTAAATGATGAACAAAACAAAATAAAGCGTTAGAAAAAGACACATTTAGCCAGGTAGCCAATGGAGGTAGAAAAACCTTGTAATATGTATCAGTGGATGATTTAATAATACCATGTGTGAGAGAAGGTGGGTGGAACTAATTCTGATGTTGCCATATTTCAGAACCATTTTTAGTTGGCCAAAGAAGTATTTAAGATTGTACGGGTTAGTATTTGAGTCAGAAGCAGTTATCTCTGGTAGTTGAATGCTTGAAGGTTTTATGTCAGATAGGGGAATAACAAATATCCTGATGCAAGACTCATTCCATCCTTGAAATTTTCATGGAGGACAGCTAAGTAAGCGTTATGGAAGAGGTGCAGTATATGTCTGTCTAGTAATTGTGCACCTTGCGAAAGTGTTGCAGACTTGCTGTCCATCTTATTCAGTCTCTGCAGGACATGACTGCATGTACTATCTGTCTACATTCAACACAGGATTTTCTCCCATGTTTACACCTGAGGATGGATGGCTGTAAAGTTCAAGCAGAGATGTAGGTCTGAAATATGCCAGTGCTGTGTCTGTTAGTGTAATGCTAGATGCTATAACAAATATGTTCCCAAATATTTAATGCCTTTGAATGCTGGGAGAGTAAACTCAGCAAAGCTTATATATGGTCACTCTGGACTTTAAGTGCTTTGTTTTCTGAGACAAGTTCTCATTATGTAGCTCTAGCTGGCATGGAACTTGCTATGTAGCCAGAGTAGCCTTGAACTCACAGAGATCTGCCTTCCTTGTTTTGTGAGTGCTGATATTAAAAGTTTATGCCATCATAACTGGGGCATTTAATCTCTTTTTATGTAAAACTTTTTTCCATTTTGTATACCAACCCGACTTCCCCCTCCCTCACTTTCTTCCCTACCCCCACCTCCTGCACTTTCCATCCCCAAACACTCCTCATAGGGGGGTAAAGCCTTCCTTGAGGAGTCAACAAATTCTGGTGTACCAAGTACCAAGTTGAGGCAGGACCAAGTCCTTCCCCCTGTATAAAGGCTGAGCAAGGTATCCCACCATAGGAAATGTGCTCCAAAAATCCAGTTGCATTTAATTTCTTAAACACTGCATAAACTTAATTATCGCTCAACAACACAAGATATTAGGCAGGTGAACCTCCACTACGATGGTTCAGAAACCCAGGATATAGCCATCTTAAGGCTCTACTATATCTTATGTCCTCATAAAAAATGTACTTATTGACAGAATTGGAAACATAATAAGCAATTGTTTATTTGCTTTTCAAAAGCCTTAACTTAGAAATGGAACATATCCTTGTTTTTTATGCCATTGATGATATTTCATTCATATTGCTACAGTTAGCTTCAGTAGAGGCTAGGAAATGTGAGTTAGGTTATTTTTCTTAATCAGTTTTAATTAGTTTTTTAAATACAGTTCCAGAGTCCAGTAGTTTTAGTTGTTTGGTTCATAGAAAATGAAATCTTAGAAGAAGATGCTTAATTTTCTGTACGTGAGTATTCATGTCTTTAATTGGTTTAGGTTGAAGTGGACTAATAATTGTCATTGGTGTCAGGTTTTTATGCTTAGTAAGCAAAGGAGATAGTCAATTCCCATAAGGATTAACTTAATTTTGGCTCAGACCATCTTGTTGAAGGTCTTATAGTATAATGTATACCAGTAAATGGACTGCCATCTTCTCCATACTCCATATGATAATCCTTGACTTCTTTCTTTCACTTCTCACTTCATGACATTCATACATCTAAGACCTAGTCTGTTTCTAGTCATTCAGTGTTGTTACCATTCCAGGCCTGTGTGTACATGAGTGTGTGCACACTCACATATATGTAATTATATATAGCCAGAGAGTTGTACTTACTATATTCAGAAGACTGGTTTCAGAAACCCTTCAGATACAAAATTCCATGAATACATGAGTCTCTTACATAAAATGTAACAATACTTTTCATTCAAACAATGTACACCCTCCCATACACTTTGCATTGTGCCTCGATTATTTGTAATGTCCATTATAATGTAAATTCTATGTGCATGATTGCTATATTGTTTTGAGAGTAACAGGAAAAAGCTCTGTACATGTTTTGTATAAATACAATTTTTCCAAGTAATTTGATTTATAATTAGATTAATGTGCAGATGTGGAGGTCAAACTCAAACACATATGTGTGTTTATGTATATTTCTGTGTAAACATGTTTGCATAGTGCTGTTCTATAACTAATAAATGTAATGGCCAAGTAAACTACAATTTTCTTCATGATATCTGACTTCTCTGATATTTATCTTATTTTTATAAATTGTATATCACAGTGCTAATGATATGGTCTAAATACAACTTCCTTTATTTCTATGACATCACCTCTAAGGATTTATTTATTTATTTATTTATTTATTTATTTATTTATTTATTTATTTATTTAATGTAGGCTGTTCTTCATTTTTCCATCCTTTAAGCACTGGTATATTTTTCTTTTTCCTCTTTCTTCTACATGCTTTCCTTAGGCAACCTCATGTACACTTTGATTTTATCTACCATTTACACACTTAAAGTTCCCAGTCATCTGCTTGCAGTTCAGGACTGTTTCCTGAAATCTAAACCCCTCTCTAAGGCATTTTTAACCAGCTGGGATGTGGTGGCACATACTTTTAATCCCAGCACTCAGGAGGCAGAGGCAGGTTAATCTCCAAGTTCGAGGCCAGCCTGTTCTACAGAGCTAGTTCTGGCACAACAGGGTTACACAGAGAAACCCTGTCTCAAAAAGAAAAAAAATTAAAACAAAAGTTTCAACTTGAAATTCATGGGTGTCTTATTTCAGTGTGAAATTATTAGCTTTCTCCACAGTGAAGTTTGATTTTTTGTTTACCTTGGTAGATTGTCTAAAACCTGAGCCTAACATAGAAATTGTTGTTCAAATTACAACATCAGAAGAAGCAAATAGAAGAGAAGTAGATGATAAATAAGCATTTGATCTCAGCTATCCATTCAGAAGTGGTTCTCAACCTATGGGTTGCGACCACTTTGGCAAACCTCTATCTCTGAAAATATTCACATTACTTTTCAACAGTAGCAAAATTACAGTTCTGAAGCAGAAAGGAAAATAATTATCTGGTTGGGGGGGACCACAACATGAGGAATTGCATTGAAGGGTTGCAGTATTAGGAACGATGCAAACCAGTGGCATAGAGGAAATGCTGAAACACCAGCAAACTACATGATCTCATCTTAAGGCTAACATATGTGCTTTCCCCACTGAATCATTTTGGAGGTCAATGGGTGGGACCTAGTCTCTTAGTAAGTTGGATCTGGGTCATAGGATAGTTTTCTTGATATGATGGTGACTATAAATTATCAGCTAACAATGTATAGCAGCTAGCTGGGGGATGAACAGGAAAGAATACACAAGAAGTTGGTGAAAGAACACCCAAAAACCTGCCACTACACCTTCCTCAAATTGTCTGTATTGGTGTATAGCGCCACTGTCTTTTCAGTAACCCAGCTGGGAATCCGAGAATGATTATGGGGAGTAGTTTCTCCCTCTTTAATTTATTTAATGGAATATTAATAGAGTATAGTTATTTAATTCCACTCCAGGGTTTTCCATACAATTATATGAATTGTATGAAATTATGATAGTTACACCATGACTTGTGACACCTATTTTTCTACCTTGATATTTCACATTCTCCCCATTGCATAGTAGCCTGGGAAAATTAAACTTGTTGTAGGTTCCTCAACTCAGAAGTATTCTGCTTCTCCATCATGTCAATTGGGAAATTCTTGTATGTTCTTCAGGACAGTCTAATTATCAGTTGTTTGGAAACTTCCTTTGATACAAGCCTCCCCTGCCGCCTGTCTGGATGAGATGTTTAACCTCTGACCTCACTCAACATCTCATGGTCTGTTAAAACACATTACATGATGAGATATACTCTTCAGATCACTTTCCCATCACTCTCCACTGAGTGTGAGCTCTTTTGGGACAAGTGACATTTTTCTCATATGTTCATATTACCATTTTCTCATATCCTAAGTAAATACATACACTATATTTATTTTCTCATTTTTTCTTTCAGTTTTTTCCAGTTTGTATAAAAACAGTAGTGTTCATTTTGGTGTTGTGCAGTCCTTCTTCTTGTACCTTTTGTGTAGTACAGTAAACAGTCAGTCACTGAAAGAAGACTGAGATTGTTCTCCATCTGTCTTCTTTGCAGATGAAAGATCTGCGGCATGAGAATGTCAACCCTTTATTGGGCTTCTTCTGTGACTCAGGGATGTTTGCCATTGTGACAGAGTTTTGTTCTCGAAGGAGCCTAGAAGACATACTGACTAATGATGATGTGAAACTCGATTGGATGTTCAAATCATCACTACTGCTCGACCTCATCAAGGTGACTGGCAAGACTAAGGGAGTCTTGGATTTTCCTTACAGATTTAAAATTTACAATGATTTTGAGTGTTGTTTTTGTTTTAGTATTTTTTAGGTTAGAAATTTAAGATTTGGAGATGCTTTCTTTCCTGTGGGCTATTGTGATCATTTCACTCCTCTACCTTGTTTCCCAAGTCCTGACCCTCTACCCTCTCACCTCCCTTTTACCCATATGCAATACAGACATCGATACAGAAAGTATTTGCCCATGCTCTCTCTCAATCTGAGGGCCACATTGCCTTCTCTTCTTCTGTTTGCCATCAAGTCTTCTGCCTTTAGTTATAACCCACTTCTCTGGATATAGGAAAGTACTCACGTCCAGAACTTTTCACACTATTTAGAACCTGCTTTCATTTTCTAAAAGGTGTCACAGTCTAGAACTAGATGATGAGACTTTGCATATGTAAGTGTGGATGTGGGACTTTACCACTGGAACACAGGTGTCCAATAAGGCTGCATCTCCATTGTATGTGCCCTGGACTACTACAATGGAAATTTATGGAAGCACCCATGGATGAGTTTCTATAGAGCATTCTATGAGAAGACATAAAGCTCTGTGTATGTATATTTTAATGGAGTTGGTCTGAGTACTTGTTGAGCTATGTACACAGTAATCACAGCCTTGAGTTTTGTATGATGACTTTTTATTTCCAAGAGGTCTAAAAGGGGAAGACATCA
Source organism: Cricetiscus sungorus (assembly GCA_030556225.1). Classification (NCBI taxonomy): domain Eukaryota; kingdom Metazoa; phylum Chordata; class Mammalia; order Rodentia; family Cricetidae; genus Cricetiscus; species Cricetiscus sungorus. Next base: position 35,433,492 of record JANBXA010000726.1, read on the forward strand.
TTTCATTCTCACCTTGTAAAATGGCCATGATTAACCTTCTCCACACCCACAGAGGCTCAGAGAGGCTACATGAGACAGTCTTCATTTTGTAATATCTAGCACACATAGTAGGTTCTTAATATGTATTTATCTTAATATGCATTTATTAAGTGACAGAGCTGATAATAGAATGCTGTGATGGGTAGTACTGTCAAAGCTAAGACAAATGCAAATCTCCCAATTCCCATTCTAGTGCTAGTGCTATTGCTTTACACAGGGTAAGCAACACCCAGCTAGTTAAGGGAGAGGTCTCTTAAATGACATCTCCTTCAGGCCCAGGCTGATGGTGAGTGATATTCAAGCACCAGCTATCTTGGGGAAAAGCATGCTCATTGTAGACTTGGCTTGGAAGTACTGATGACTGTAGCCTTCCTGAGAGCACAAAATGTAAAGCATAGACTGCATAGAGGCCTTAGGCTGCAAAGAGGAGCTAGTTCACTAAAAGGACAGTTGGCATCAACAATTCTGAGATAACTGCACTAAAATACAGGTGTATTTCTGTGCCAAGTGATTAAACTCATCTGATAGAGAATTCTTGTACATCACATTTGAATGCCATGTAAAGGCTCTCAAGCAATCCTACTGATCATGAATGCCTAACATTCTTTTCCATTTAGCTATTCTTTCCTTTAAAAATAGTGTATTAAATTAAAATGAAGTGCTACAAATCTATGTGGGAAAATATTGACATTTATCTAACTCTTTTCCTTTTATCACCTCTACTGTAAGTTAGCTACAGCTAAAAATTTGGAAACTAGTCTTGCAATTAATTTTATATTTGTTTACATATATTAAAACCAATTATGTTTGTTTATAATATACATTCTATCACATAACTTGGCAACTCACTGTTTTATACTTAGTATTTGGTTTATAGTTATGTCACTATAAGTACATATTGATCAACCTTATTCTTTGTAAGTATTACAGAATATTCAAGGATAAGAATGTATGATAAATTTTAGCTACTCCCTTATTGATATTTAGTTTATCTCTAATTACACACTATATAAAAATCAAGGCTGCAGTAAATGTTTGTCTTCTTTATTTGTGTACATATATGCAAGTATACTTTTTTTTCTGAAGTTGAACTATACTTATGCAATTTGGTTAAATTGCCAACCCTCAAAGCCATGCCTGTTTCTGATAATAATGGATTGAAAGTTGCATGAGATCTGTTGAGGCAAATCAGAATCTCCCAGTTCCTGGCAATTACACGCATATGGATCCATCTTGTGTTCAAAATGTCAATAGATCTCCCAGTAGCACACAATTCTCAATAAACACAAGATATGGTTCTTAATCAAAGTCAAGCATTTTAGAGCTAGAATAGACCTAAACGTCCTGTCAAAGCTTTGCTTTGCCTGCAAATAAGAGAAAAGGGTTGAATTGTGGATCATAATCACCCAAGCCATTAACAATCACAGAAACTGGCTCTAAAAGCATAAGCCAGTTAAATGGGTGCCTGAATAAATTTTGTGGTATCATCTGCAGGGCATGAAATACTTACACCACCGAGAATTTATTCACGGAAGGCTAAAGTCTCGGAATTGTGTGGTAGATGGACGTTTTGTGCTAAAAGTGACAGATTATGGATTTAATGACATCTTAGAAATGTTGAGCCTCTCTGAAGAGGAACCTTCTGAGGAAGGTAAGCAATGAATTGTGCCCTCTGATGCACACAAGGTAACTTCAAGGTTCAAATGAAACTATGCATTGAATTAAAGCCTTAGGGTGATTTCAACTCCTCACTTTTGTTGAAAATCCAGCCTCATTTCCAAGCCAAGGGACTTGAATGAAGTCTGCACGTTGTAACCTCAGCCCAGCCTTTCCTTCCAAACAAAGCCATTGCAATAACGTTCAGTCCCTGCTGAGGCAGGATTAGGCTGTATTGTTTAGACACCCCAGCAGTCCCTGGAGAATCTTGCTGAGTGCTAGGCACACAGTAGGCACTCAATAAATACTTGTCAGATTGAATGGAGAGTAATTTAGAAGTTGGACCCCCACAAAGTATATTGTAGAATGGGATGTCACTAGAGCATATCAGCACTGTGTCTTTCAGAGAGAAAGAAGCAAGGAGGCAGCCCCCTGCAAATGAGTGCTCTATGGGTTGTGTGGGATGGCTTCAGACAGAGCGACAGACTTGTAAGTAAGCAGGAGTGCTTGTGACATCCATTTTGTGCTTTTGTCTTCTGCCTAGTGCACAAGTGGCAGCACTAAGGAATGCTTGACAGAATCATAACTCACCAGAACTAAAAGAGAAATCTGAGGTGTGGGAGAAAAGACAATCCTCCAAAGACAGGAGACTAAAAAATGGTGGCCTTAGAAGTTTTAAAATTGCTGACTTCACTACATGGGAGGCAAGAACAATAAATGACAGAGAGCCACATGCCCAGATAGAGATGAACAGCCAGTCATAGAGGCCATCATATCTGCACTTCCCGAAGTGTATGCAACACTAAACTGTAGGAATCCATCTATCCAACTCTCCCATTGACAGATGAGAGAACAGAGAGGCTCATGACTTACTCAAATCCTACAGTGACTTCACAGCAATTCAGTTCATGTCTTTACCCAGTCAACAAAGCCCAGTTTTCTCTTTCTTGTTCCATTCATGTTTTGGAGGAGTTGAAAATCTTGCAAAATCATTGTGACAGCTGTGATATTTTCCCTCTCCAGCTTCCTCTCCCTTTCCCTGTCCCTGACATAGCTGTGTGGTAATTACTTGTCTAATTCTAGTTTGAATGCCTAGTTTGCCATTTGCCTTGCTTTGCAATAGGGTGTTGGGATAATAGCTGCAGAGGTGGCAGGTACTTAACATTCTATAAAAATTAGACATAGAGAAAGGGTAAAACACAATACTTTCCCAGAGTTCCATTTAATTCACAGACTGGCAAAACTTTCAACCTTAGGGACATCTGGGTTTAAAGTGGGGGAAAGGATTTCTGCAGTCTGTCTGTAGCTGTGTCTGTGTGGGTGCACATGCGTGCGTGGGTGTGTGTGAGTGGGCATGTATTGTCTGCTGTCTTTGTCCACATCTTTGTTTCTCACTCTTATTTTATGCCACTATCCAAATTGCTGTCTATTCTTCACATACTGCAGCCAGAAGAAACCTTCTAGGCTAGTAAATCTGATTTTGTTATTAGGTGTCCCTCACTGAATGACTTCCCATTGCCTTTAAGGTAACTTTCAAATTCTTTTACAGGGCTGACACGAGTCTTACTTTGTCTACGCTTAACCATTCCTCCTCTATGTCTTTGCTCTGGCTCTGATGAACTCCTTCAGGTTGCTTATGAATGTCAAGCTCTCTCTTTCAGCCCTTTCACGTATGCTATGCTTTCTGCCTGGGATACTCTTTCTTTATCATTGTCGTAAACATTTATCTGAGCATCGTTCAGTTCTCTTCCTTTAGGACTCAGCTTAAGTACTGCTGCATCAAGAGGTTTCCCATGAGCCCTTATGCCCAGCAAAGTTCTTCAAGAACTTTAAGGTCCCAAAATTTATTGTGGATTTGTACTTTGTTAATATTTATCTACTCAGTTATCTATTCCCTGCACGCAAATTATAAGCTCCATGCAGATAAGAACCAGGTTTGAGTCTCTCAGTAACTTAACAGTGTTTGGAAGAATGTTTGTTACATTAATGAATGAATGTATGACAAAAAAACAAGAAATGACGGAACTGATCTCCTATATTAAACGATGAGGCTTTGGAGTCTTGTAAATGGCCAATCCTTAAGTTATCTGGCTGGATTTCTGCTTTAAGGTTCAAAAAAGTAAAATGATTAGTGGTCAAGCTGGGATTTATAAACCCAGGTCTCTTGACTTACAGTTCTGCTACTTTTTAAATGCTAGATCATCATGGTTCTTCAAAGTTGACTTTATCCGTACAACAAGTTCACAGTCAGTAGTGGCTGCAGCTAATACAAAAGAAGCCAAAGTATTTTTTTTCCTTACTTTCCTGATAGTGCATGTCTAATGGTAGCTTGTGGTTCTTCTTTGCTTCTGGAGTGGACATGAGAAAGTGGGGATGGGTTGGAAGACAGGGACGAGTGGTTCATTACTGTTCACTCTCTACGGTAGTGTAATCCAGATACAAGCTCATTTTAGCCATTAGCAGCATACATGTCAGTGCTCTCTAAAAGTACTATTTGGTAATGATTATATTTAATAACCGAGCTTTTACCAGACAGTTTGCTTGTTTCCCCTTCTCCTGCTTTTAAATGTGCAGGGAGAGAATGTCAGGAACAAGTGCCATTTTTGTTTTTGCTTTCAAAAATCCACTCTGGCTCTTCCTCCTCAGCCTCCTTTGCTTGAATTCAGTCCCACATGCAGGGAAGACATTCCTGTGGCTAAAGGACCATTTGGTCATTTCAGTTTTTTTTTTTGTTTATTCGTTTGTTTGTTTTTTGTGAATATGTCTTCCTAGGGAGGAAGACACAAGAGCAAACCACCACCATGAGTGAACTTCTACTGTGAGTGTACCAGAGATCGCCGTAGAAGTGATGTTGGGTAGGAAGTCAGAGGTGCCTGTTCCTGGGAACAGACACTTGAAAGACAAAGTGAGAAGATGGGCAGGCGAAGAAGATGGCGTCTAGAAGTTCCTTTTCCGGCCTCTTTATCATGGTTGTCTAAAATTAAGGCTCAGTTCTCTTTCTTGGATTTTGACTAACAAAACACATAGTCTCTGTCTTCTACTCACTTTCTTGCATCATAGGAACTTGTCTCCTAGGCTCCCTTCCTAATACCCCCACATTGAACGTGATGAAAAGTTAGCTATCACCAGCCTTAACCCTGGCCCTCTCTTCTCTACCCCTTAGCAGGCATTCTCCAGTTTTCCAGTGTGGACATCATGGTGTTTCTTCTAACTCCTCCTTCACGAAGCCCAGGGAGGAGGTGCCTGGCCCTTTCAGGTCCTTTTCTATGGTAGCCGCTCCTCAGCACATTTGCTTCTTGGCTTTGCTGCTGTGCCCCGCCACCACTCAGGTCCCTTTCACCTCAGTGCCAGCTCTTACTGCATGAACTTCCTAGCTGTCCGCTCTGACTCCAGGTTTTTTCCTTCCATCCAGCTTGTGCGGGTTGCCAGATTAATCTTTCCAAACAGGGTTTTCATCAAATCCCTCTTCAGCTCCAGCACCCCTACCGCCTTTTGTATTCACTCCAAATGCCTTCATTTGGCTCTCAGGGCCTCTCACCTTCTGCCCTCATTCTTCTAGCCACCCTCCCTCCCCCACTTCGCCAGCCCCATTTCTCCTTTCTCATTATTCCTAACCAGGGCCCTTGTCTTCAGCCCCTCACTAATCTGCTTACCGCCTCCCCACCACCTGCAATTTGCTCCTTTCTGCCTCTGTAGCACATACTGTTCTTTCTCCCCACAAAGCCCTCACCTCGCAGCTTCAGAGGCGGCCACCCTTGACCTTCTTAATGAGCACATTTGAGATTTAACTTTTCCAGGAAGCCTTCCTGGATTAATTTAGCCAGCTCGGACATTTGTTCCTTTAAATCTGATGAAATTACCCATACTCAACCATCTTTTTCCAACACACAGAAAAGATGGTTTATATATATATATATAGCTCAACAACAACAGTAACCAAAACCCCACCACCTTTTGACTTCCTTCTTTATGTTATAAAAGTCAAATTCTTTATGTGCTAAGGTGCCTGCTACAAAATGTTCCAATGTGCTGACTGCTTTGAAAGCAGAGATAAACTTCTACCCAGTATAGAGTCTGAAGTTCAGCAGAACACAGCCATTACTCAAATTTGGTTTTAGTAGATTCACTTGAACTACATAGTCGTTCTCATCACTAGCCCTCTTGTATTGCAATAAGGGATGCACATGGCTGTCTTGTCCTCTGGTCTGTAAACTCTTCTTGGGAGAATGAAGGTTTGAAACTTATGTTTGGCACCATTTTTCCCCCACACAGCACAGTTCCTGGTACATAGTAGACACTCAATAAATATTTGCACAACTAGGTAAGTAGCTGCTGTACCTTTTTGCTCTGCAAGGAATGCAGGAAGCCTGAGGATGTTCTAATCCTTTTAGAGAAGATTTGGAGACACCAAGTTGTGAATCCCTGAGCCCCAGCACAATCAAATGACCAGACACATATAGTTCTTAGTGAGCAGTAAATCCATGGCAACCAGTCTGACACTGTTCTTGCCTTTCCATGGAAACCTGCCAACTGCTACTTGCAGGCTCCAGAGAGCGCAAAAAGCAAGCACCAGATAGTGCCTACACTTCTGCCTTGACCTTCTCCACACCTTTATACCGTGTCTTGCTGTGTGGTTCTGGGGGAGTGGGGAGAGTAGCAAGTTTTCTTTCTGTGTGTGTGTAATCCCTTAGATTAATAGATCCAGACCCTGAGGGACACTAGTATTCCAGTCTGTCTAATAAAAATATAAAGCAGTTAATAAAACAGCACCCTCGGAGCCCTTTAGGGCATTGCATATGTCAGTTAATCCTCCGCGCATTTATTAGATACTTCTTTCTTTGCAGAGCTGCTGTGGACGGCCCCTGAACTGTTAAGAGCCCCTAGGGGCATCAGGTTAGGTTCATTTGCAGGAGACGTCTATAGCTTTGCCATCATCATGCAAGAAGTGATGGTCCGGGGTGCTCCTTTCTGCATGATGGATCTGCCTGCCAAAGGTAAGCAGGAAGCGAGAAACGGGTACTAAAGGCCCACTGTGTCCCATATCAGCAGGTCACAATTTGCCAGAAGAATGTGCTAACAGCCTGCTAGCCCACAAAGACTACAGTTTTTCTGGAAGTCTAAATTTATTTCAAAGTGAAAGTTTTTAAAAATGTAGGTAATGTTAACTTAATTATGTAGCTGTCTTTAGCCATGGTCAGCATTCCACATCACACCTCTGTTTAAAACCTTCCAACTTTTCTTCATCTCTTTAAATAAAGGCTCCTCTTGGGATATAATGGCCCTTCATAGTCCATCCAATTCCTGCTTGAGTTTATCTTTGTCACTTCTAGTATTCTAGTGCCCTGGGAGTATATGGCCTCCCCCACCTCTCTTTGCCTTTGCACATGCCATTCAAAATATCCAGAATTTCCTCGCTTTCCTCATCCAAGCCTTGCCACCAACTCTGGAAATTCTCCTTTGACTTGTTCAGTGGGTACCAGGGACCCTTTTTGTTCTTACCTGCATCTCTCTGTACATGCTAAAGCATTTGTAATATTTTTCATTGCTTATCTCCCTGGACTGTGAAATCTTCAAGGGAATAGGCCATGCTGGGTCTCAGCAGAGAATAGACCAAGCCAACTACATATGTTCTGACAAAAAGTAGATTTCCTGGAGCAGTCACTGCCCAAGGGGTTCATTTCTACAGAATCCATGGTGCTGACAGCTCCATTACAGGCTGCTCTCTGTTAAAGGAGTAGAAGTTGTGCTGTACCAGGAGCTGAGAGGAACAAGAAGCAAGAGCAGAACTCCTTCCATAGAATATGCAGCAGCACTACTCAAGTGTTGCAGCCCATGCAGAGGTAGAAAAGGCAGTCAAAGTTTGCAGAGATTAAAAGCTGAGGGTGGTGGTGGAAAGGAGATGGGATGAGTAATGAGGCCGAAGAAATAGTCAGGAACATGTTAAAGAACTTGAACTTTATTCTGTTGGAGATAGAGTGACTGAGGGCATTTTGAACAAGAACATGACACGACCGGGTACATAGTTTTAGAATGGTTTGGAGAAGTTAGGGCTAGAAGCAGAAAAAGTAATTTGAGGCCTAGTATGAGTTGATGGGGACATTGAGAGCTAATGGTTTTCTCCTTTTATAAAGAGTTTTCTGCTTTTGGAAAAAGTCTCAGTTTGAATAAAATAAGCCTTTGGCCACCGAAGACTTTTGGCTCTACATAGAGATCCTATCCTTGCAGTTGAGGCCTGAGGCATTTGGAAGCAGAGCAATATAATAGATGGGGATTGCTTGGGTACTGAAATGAACTCTGTCACTACCCATGTGACTTCTGGCAAGTTACTTACTCTGTGTATTTCAGTTTTACCACCTACAGAAAGAATAAGAGTGCTTACCTCATCTATTTGTGCTGAGCACCCAATGAAACAACACATACCAAGTACTCATTTGATAGTTTGCCATATAACAAATTTTCCACTCCAAGTGACAGACATTGATCAACAGCTATGAGACTTGTAGTAAGACCCCAAATTGTTCCTTGTTGTTCTTAATTCCTTTTGTTTAGTGATTATTCTAGGACCCAATGCATGGACCTCTGCTAGGTATAGGCTCATAGAAAAGGCTCAGTGTCTTTGTTGTGGTAATTGTGAGGGGACTTGGGGACAGGTGAAGGGGACAGGATACTGAAGCTACCTTATTGGAACTGGCATCAGATAAGCTGCATCCATAACCTAGCATAAGCAGAATAACATGGTGACTCAATTGTACTAAGAGTCCAATTGATCAGTGTCTCACTCCCTTCCTCAAAGGCCTTTTCTGAGATGTAGTCAACATTAAAGCATCTGAGGGGAAATTAAAGAAAGGGTCCCTTCATGTTTTCTCCTGACAAATCCCTTCCGTGGTTGAAATTCAGCTCTCTGTGAATCCTGGCTCATTTTTTCTGATTCACAAACTTTTGTCTTTTTGTGCATTGTCAGAAATCATAGACAGACTTCAAAAGCCTCCCCCTGTATACAGACCTGTGGTTTCTCCTGAGTATGCCCCTCCAGAATGTCTACAGCTGATGAAGCAGTGCTGGGCCGAGGCTGCAGAACAACGGCCAACTTTTGATGAAATATTTAACCAGGTAAATCTATTAATATTATCATTGCTCAGTAGTTTGCCTCCTGAAGCTAAATTCATTGACTCCTTATATTGTTGATGGGGCCCCTTACAAAGTGAAAGGACATTCTTTAAAAAGCAGCCTAGGGCTGGCTTTGAGGTTTTTAAGCTTGGTTTAGCACCAGCACATGCTCTATGAGTCCAGGGGTTGCTTCTGATGCTCTTCTGTGCATGAATGTCTTTTTCTGAGCCATCCATAATTTGCCTGAGCAACCTTTCAATGATGGAATTAAGCCACTCGCCATTTAAAATAATTAGTACCGGAACCGTTGAAAGACAAGTATGGTACATGTGGTACCTTTCACACAGCTATGTTTGTTTGAAAATTTCTAGGGAACTCTGTCGAGTACAGTATTTAGGTGATGCCAGGTTGTTTATGTAGGGTGAGAAAAAAATATGTCTTGTTTGAAAGGGTGTTCATGTGGAACACAAAAGTAGAGAATTCTTAAGTTTCCTGAGAGCTACTGGAGGGAATGGGTGCATGGAAAATGATAACTTCTCTCCCTGAGATATTGCATTTCTAAAGATGATACTTTTCCTAGAGTAGGGGCTAGGAAGAGGGTGGAAGAAAAGACAGAGTTCCTCTGTTGGCACATGCAGTCTAAGCCTTGTTGACTTGCATGATACAGAAATTGCGGGTGCTCTCCATGAATGCTGTGTCAGCTCTGGAGGAGAGGCTTTTGAACCTGGCTAGAGTCCAGCCTGAGCTGCTTTATGACTGGCAGGTATCTGAGGCGGAAAAGAGAAAGAGTTGGACTGAAAGCCTGAGAGGGCCCTGCTTTTGAAGTCATCCATGTCCTCCAGCTAACAATACTTCCATTAGTCTGGCTGGAACTCTTGAGGACACTCAAACAGGTGTTCAATGGTATGGAAAAAGCAAAGGACCATAAAGGTCACATTTCTAAAAACTTACTGTGAGGCAGGAGGAAAAACCATTTGTCCTTGTGTTGATGCTAAGGATGTTATTTCAGAAGGCAGGAGAGAAGTTACTGATAGATAGGAGGAGTGCCCATCATGGGGATTTCAAACAAAACATTACTGAGACTACGCTCACTTAAATGCTTTACTGGAAGTTTAGTCTGTTCAATGACAAAAGTAGCCTTTTCACTCCTGTATCTACTGAAAATAAGTGCAAATAAGTGAATTAACTTTTCTAAGTGAGGCTACAGGGGTATACCAGAGGATCTGAACTGGTTTCTTAGGATCTTGGTGGACATATAGATGTGGACATATTTCAGAAGGAGCCTCCTATTGTCCGCTTTGAGGAAAGGAGTGCTATACAGAGCACATGTGGCCAAGCTCTACTAAGTTTGCTAGGCGGAAGCTTCAAAATCTACACAGCAAAGCTACTACCAATCTTTTCTGGTTATGAACATGATGACTGTAACAGCATGGAGTGAGCTATCCAGTCATGATTGTAGTCCTTATGTTGGTAAGCTCTTTGCAGATGGACAAGGTTCCAAAAGGGTTTATTGAACATTCATCTCGAGCAGCTACTTCTTAGGAATCAGGGAACACCAGGGGTCAAAACTAGTCAAACTTCTGTATGACCCTGACTGATATGAAAGGCAGTTACTAGATGGAACCATTTAGTATTGGACTGCCTGGTAAGAAGTAAAGGTAAATTTTACCATGTTATAGTTTGAACATTCTATGTAGTCAAGAATGTCTTTGACAACATTGTATCATTTGAGGATAAGGGTGATTTTTTTTTAGGTTGATAACTTGAATGCTAAAACATCAATTCCTACCCTTGTTCTCCTTCCTGTGTTACTCACTACTGACCTGGGTGCTAGACAAAACCCTGTTTACTTGAAAATGGATACTATTGTTATAGCATTTTACAACCGGAGGATCTTGTTCTGAACCTCTGTGCTCAGACTGGAAAGGACCAGAAGAATGGGGGGGGATGCTTTGGGGCTAGGAAAGCGCTCTGTGAATGGAACAGGGAGACCTTTCCTATTTCTGTCTGGGCTCATCTGGGCTCAGAGGAAAAGATTTGTGATGAGGCCTGCTCCATCGTGACTGAGTTTGGGGTTCAAGCAGTCATAGGCTATTCTTTCTCTTTTACTTTCAGTTTAAAACTTTCAATAAAGGGAAAAAAACTAATATTATTGATTCTATGCTTCGGATGTTGGAGCAGTATTCTAGCAACTTGGAAGATTTGATCCGGGAACGGACTGAAGAACTGGAAATTGAAAAACAGAAAACGGAAAAGCTTCTAACACAGATGCTGCCTCCGTATGTGTGAATAACAGTGTGTTCCATTTCAAAAAAAGAAGAAAAAAGTTACTCTTCAACTAACTGTTCCCTCCCCCTTTCCTTCACCCTCTCTATTTCCAGTGGTTTTGACTCACACCTTCAAATCAAAGTAGAATTGGAAAGCAAGGAACCAGAACATACATTCCCTACTGCTTATGGAGCATAATGACCATTTCATTATGCTTTGGGGGCTTGGTTTTTCTGTATGTTACTTCATAACAGGCCAACTTAACAACAAAACAAACAAAAAACAAGCAAAAACAAATGGCAGGAGCTCTTTGAGCTCCTATAGGTAAGAAGCAGGCCTGTGTTTCCAGGGGACTTTCTGTTGCCAGAATTTCCATTTTCCCCCACCCCAAGTAACGTGGTCTTCAAGGAGATCATTGCTAAAACTAGTCTTGGAAACATTTCCCCAAAGAGAGAGGGTGAAGTAGAAGCTCTTGGAGTTGCAGAAACTCCATGGAAACAGATCTGTCTTTTCATTGTTATATTCCAGCACCTGGCCCAGCACCTGACACACTGGTTGTGCACAATATACAGTTGTTGAACAAGTGAGCTCATTAATGCCTTACCGAAGTGAAGCTCTTCCTCATCATTTACCTGACAGTGATTTTTAGAGAAGTTGTCTTTAGTGTGGCACACAAGGAGGCTGATCTCTTCTTAGGAATAGCTATGTTTGCTTTGCAGATCAGTTGCTGAATCCCTCAAAAAGGGCTGCACAGTTGAACCTGAGGGATTTGACTTGGTCACCTTGTACTTCAGTGACATTGTGGGCTTCACCACCATCTCAGCCATGAGTGAGCCCATTGAAGTGGTGGATCTTCTGAATGACCTGTACACACTTTTTGATGCCATTATTGGTAGTCATGATGTCTACAAGGTATGTTAATTAGCAGATTAATGCTTTCTGGCATGAAACATTTTATATGAGATTTATATGTATTCATAAACTGAAGGATTCAATTTTAAGAATGTTGTCTATTATAAGTGAAAATTAAGATAACACATCATTCCATTAGTATTCTGTTGGGGTTGAAGGCCAAGAAGAACAAGTCTGTAACAACAAATAGATTGCCAGAAAGATTACTTTTGAGATTTGTTTTAGAATTATGACTCAGGAGAGGTTAATTTGGGGAGACCTATTGTAGTTCATTAGATTCATCTTCACAATGTAAAAAGTATTGTGCTGGGTAATGAAAAGATACGGAAATACAGATGAGTTTTTCATAGTTGATGGCTGCTCCAGAGTGCATCTAGATAACTTTTGTGATTATATAATACATGCTATGAAAATTTGATCTTCTCCTTAGGTATTATTTTTATAGAATAAGGAACATAGCATTACACCAGAGTATGCTTACAAATGCAACTGTTGGGATTGATACTGGCTAACCCAAAGTACATCTATTCATCTAAGGTTTGAGGAACTGTTAACTTACCATTTCCCATCCTTCCAGCTTAGTTCCACTCTTTTTTAAAAATATAAAAATATTTCAGAATATGAGGAGACGTCAGATAAATCCTTTCAATCTTGTTGGCACTATGCTTTATCACTATTATTTTTACATGGTATATTGTCTCTAGGTAGAAATTGGCAGAAAATGACTAAAAGTCTCATAGTTCTGTAGAGACATTTCTATGTTGCTTGTAACATGGATACTTGTCATATTGGAGGGAAAAGATGTTTCAGGTATCCCAAAGTTTTAATAAATCATGTCTTAGGAACCAAGGAAGAGCTGGAGAATGAGTAGCTTCATTTGTTGGGTCCTTCACAGTAGCCTCATACGGTCCAGCTCTCAAATCACACACCGGGCAGTGTATTTATCTCAGATCAGACAGATAGAGACCTTTCAGGTCTAAACTATGGCATCTAAATAGGGTTCAGAAATAGACATCATACTTGTCAATCAGCAGGAACTGCAAACCAATCAAGAAATGCACATGGAAACCACTGTGGAGGAAAAAAAAATCTATGGAATCAGACTACCTGTCTTAACTTGTTGAACTCAAGAAGCCTGAAGAGAAAAACAAATCACTGCAAGCTAATTCAGTTGAAACTAAAATCAAAGATGATTCAGCATGGGCAGTAACACAGCCACTAGTTTAATCAATCCAGCTGATTCTGCTCAGACAATCATTGGGGTCCTGGGGATGATGCCATTAGCTATTTTGGTACTTCATGCTGCAGTACAGAGTTAGTGGTTTGTTTTTAAGATGAAACAGGGCTGTCTGAATCCAAAAATGGAGCCTAAAATTTCAAGCCTGTTTATTAAAAACAACACAGTGCAAAGGAAATAAAAATTGAACCATCAGTGAGTCACCAAACCTGTGTGTATTTTCATTTTCCTTACCTATAAAACTGGAATCACCGCCTCTGGAACTTGATAATCTAAAACGGATGTGAGAAGTCTACTACAGAAGTTGGTGATTTGTTTCCTTTCACTTCTTCCACTGCCCTACTTCAACCAGGTCCTTTCCTATGACTTTGCTTCTCTTGAAATGTCCTTTGACTGATGCATCCCATCATTCCTCATAGCCATCTACACATGAGAACTCACCCATGCCAGGCTTTGTTCTCCTAATGTCCTCATCTATACCACTGGCGCTTCTGGGGTAACAACTTATCAAAGTTAAATGGTCAACTACCATGCTCTGATAATGACTAGCACTAACTCACAGCACCCAAATACATTTGCATTGAAACTCTACTTCTGTTAAGTCTGTCATGACTATTTGATAACAGAAATCTTCACTCCAAATCATACCAATGCTGGGAGATTGAAGGGAAGCACACTGAAGTAAAAGTCCCATGGGGGCAAATGTCCATTATTACTGGTTATTTAGAAAGTCATTATATGAGCCCTTTTGCTGAATCTTCAACTTCATTTTATGGAAATGAATAATAACCATAGTCTTAAGACTGGCTTCAAGACATGCTCTTTTTTGTTGTTGTTGTTAGTGGTGGTGGTGGTGATGATAGTGGTAGTGATAGCTTACATTAGTGATAGTTTACATTTAATATATGTTAACACCCACCTGCTCAGTTTTAAGTGCTTTGATGCTCATAAAGTTATTTAATTATAAACATCCAATGAGGTAGGCATTGACATTATCTTATTTTAAAGATGAGGACACTGGGTGGAGCAAAGAGGAATTAAGTGACTTCCCCCTTAATTGTAAGTGGTGAGTCTGAGATTCTATCCAGGGCAGTATGTCTCCAGAATTTCATTGATTCTTTTTTAGCTGTATTCAAACACCTAGTAGGCCATCCTGACTGGCACACTCATAGAGGACCTTCCAGTTTGCTTGGAACTTAAATTTGCCTGAAAAACTCCCATGTACGAGTTATGTCACAGAGTGAGCACACTCTGTGTGGAAGATGAGGAACAGACTCATATGAATTTTCAAGTGTCCAGTTCTGGATTTTTTTTAAAATTTATTAATAAATCTCTGGTTCCTGAAGAATTGTCAAAGGTCAGAATTATTTCTCCTCAAGGATATAACAATAGGAAAGGAGGAGATTATTGATGGGGAAAGACCTAGTTCTCATGCCCAAAAGGTTTGTGACATTGATTGACACATTAGCATGACAAATCAGGAATGAACTCTTCTTGTACTTTTTTTCTCCTTCCTTGTATTTCCCCCAAGGCTTCTTATTTATCTAAAATTAGCTAGAGAAAGCCTTTCTCTCTGACAGTATCTTTGCTACATTTTCCCCAAGTAATTTACCAGGGACATCTTAGGGATGTCCCACTTTCCCTTCATATAGAAATTTCTTTGAGCTTGATATTTTCCTAGAGCCATGCAGTAGCCTTTGAAGAAGCTATTCTTACTTCAGAACTTCTGGTTGTGATGGCTGTGCAACAGTATTTCAATAAATCTCCTTAAATGGTTCTGGAGTACACTTAGGCCTGTGAATTATGGACAGCCCCACGATGCCTTTCTCGCTTTACATATTTGACCTCCATCATGTCCTGAAACTGTGTGTGTGTGTGTGTGTGTGTGTGTGTGTGTGCATGCGCACATGCACGTGGGTGCATGGGCATGGGGGCGGTAATATGAAGAGATTACACGTGTGTTATACTTTTTATAATTCTCAGGTAGAGACCATTGGAGATGCCTACATGGTGGCCTCAGGCCTCCCAAAGAGGAATGGCAGTAGGCATGCTGCTGAGATTGCCAACATGTCCCTGGATATTTTGAGCTCTGTGGGCACCTTTAAGATGCGACACATGCCAGAAGTGCCAGTCCGAATTCGAATAGGCCTGCACTCAGGTAATGGAAGCTAGTGTAAGAAAGAGAAACCATTTCCACGTGCCTCATAGAAGACTTAGAACAGGAAGAAGAATATGTAGATGTCCTCTGATTCTGGACAGCTGGAATACCCTCCTGTCCAGCAATGCTTCCTTTCTTTCTGCCTAGCCAGTTTTCCTTCTTTCCTCCACCTATACCACTGCAGTGGCTATCAGCCTCTGTTTGACAGCATACCCTTCTCATTTTGTGTCACCATGTCTATATTTACTATGCTACAAGATCGCCAAGTATTTGTGATGGGTAGGATAATGTAACCAATTAATCAAACACATTTTCCTCCTGAACTCATCCCCTTTCAAATAAATGACCCCAATATTTTTTCTACTTAACTACTACATATATGCTGGTGACTGTAGACAATTCATTTATCTATTTTATAAACACATGTTTAGAAATTAAAATATAATTACATCACTTCTCTTTAACACTACAGCTCCAGAACAATTTTTCCCCTTAAGCTTCACCTATGTGTGTCAAGCTTCCAGATGACATTTCCACCTGTGTGTTTCACTTTGTCCTCAAGTTCAAAATGTCTAAAACTAAATTATATTTTTCCTATACAAATGTCCTTCTCTCCTGAGTTTGATATTTCATTTAGTGTTCTTGCCAATGACCTGATTATCATCTTAGAAGTCATCCTGGTTTCCTTTCTCCCTCTGACCTTCAATATTCAACCAACTACTAGTTGTTTTTATTTTATTGTGTATGTGCTTATGCCACAGTGCTTGTGTGAAGGTCAGAGGACAGCTATAGTACTTGGTTCTCTCCTTTTATCATGTTGGTTTTGGAACTCAAACTCAGATTGTAAAACTTGTTGACAAATGCCTTTATCTTTTGAACCATCTCACCAGCCCCAACTTCTAGGTTTTAAACTTTTTGTACTTTTAAACATTTCTCAAGACTGTATCCTTTTAACAATCACTACTCAAGTCCAGGCCATCAGCATCTCCTTCCTGGGTCAATCATTGTAATAGCATCATTTTGTTTCCATGCTTGCCTCTCTCTAGTCATCCTTCCCCAAACTATCAGCATACTGCATATTGTCTTGTCTGTACTTCTAGACTTTAAGCTCATTGGCAGTAGAAACCATATATATTCTATTCATAATTTTTGCATTGAATATAGCAGCTGTTCACTTTCTCCAAAGAAAATACCTTCTGCTCTCATTTGTGCTCCAATGTCATGGCTGCAACCTCCTAAGCATACCTCAGTTTGGGTGGTTCCTAATTATTTCAAATATAATGTATTTAAATTTTCAAACTGTCTTTTCCAATGAATGAACACAAACTTAGAGTCTCATGCCAATTTAGTCATGGTTATCAATAAGACAGCCAACATGTCTGTTGGTTCTCTTTTCATAATGTCTGTCTTTTAGGTCCTCGCTTTGGCTTTCCACCATCACCTTATTTCCAATGTCTTCTGTTTATTTTTACCACACCAGATGCCTAACGGTTTTTCTATAAGGTTATCCACTCCACCTTCAATGCATCCAAATACACTAACCAGAAAAGAAAAAAAAGAAAAAAAAGGTCAAGAATATTCTTCATAAAATCTTTGCTCAATATTCTTTAGTGGGCTAAGAACAATTTTGTACAACTCAGTTTACCCAAAATATCTATAGTATCTCCCCTGATGCCTGAACTTGTACAATTCTTTCTCTAAGAACTTCTCAGAAGTCTGTGTATGCTGAAATCGCAATCACAAACCTTTGAGTTATGTCTCTTTTCCCTATAACTGAATCCTATTCACCTCCCAAGAGTCTGGAAGTCCTGTGCTCACAGGAACCTTCTTCCTTATAACTCCTCATTTTCTAAACCACTCCAATTCTTTTGTCTGTACAGTTTGTTAAGCTTTAGCCACATTGTTTGCTTGTCTCCTGCTTGGTAGTCTCTTCATTCAGATGTGAATATTGTATATAATTTAGACCATATATTGTTTCTTTCTGATTTCCATAATGCATTCCATGGTACCCAAGTAGATACTACTGAAAAGAAAGAAATGAATTCAAATGAAAAAAAAATATAGTTTTAGTTCTGGTTTGCTCTTATTGACAGCAGAAAGAATCTTTGGAAACAAAACAATGCTTTTAACTCAGGAAACATATAATGCTGAAAATTTTAAATATAGAAAAATCAAAAATCAGAAAGGTAAGGATGGGGGGCTTTCAATAGACTGTTGTGCTCATTTTTCTGTCTGCCTGGCGAAGTGTTTTTTTCCCCTTAAGTTGTCTTGAACATGTAACATGGCCATAATAGTGGAAGAACAAAAATTCCTGCAAGGACAAATGGGAAATAATTTTAGATTATCTCTACATACTGTTGTTCCACACTCTTACTACAGATAATAGAAAGTCAGCTGTATTTGTTTACACAGTTTCTGATTGTCTGAGCAATAATTCTCTTTGAAGACATGGTTGAGATATATTCTTCCAACCTTAAGACACAAGAAACAGTCACATTTTCCCCTTGTAACAAACCACTTTTCTGGTTTGATTTTGATGTTTATTTGTCATTGTAGACAGATATCAACATTTTGAGTAGAACTGTTGCTAGAATAGAGATATAAATCAGAAGGGTTGTCATTTCTGTAGCATTGTAAACTTGTTTTCTTGTAGATCAGAGTTCATTATTCAACCATCAGTCTTCCTTTACATTTCAAGATCCATTTGATGGCCACTTTGGTTCTTCTGCAAAGCTACTTCCTCCCCGACTCCATATCCCTTCTAGAAGCACTGAATACATACCTGTTGATTCCAGCTCCACTCTCCTGTTGTCAATAGGGCCTGTTGTTGCTGGAGTGGTGGGCCTCACCATGCCTAGATACTGCTTGTTTGGAGACACTGTGAACACAGCTTCTCGAATGGAATCAACAGGGCTACGTGAGTATCTGTACATTGATGTAGTGGAGCCATCTTATGTTTGGGAAAGTGATTCTTCAAGTAGGGGGAAAGAAAATGGGAAACTCAGTGTTTTAACGTTTTAAAGAAAAGGGAAAGATAATTCAAGACGATTAAGATTTATCACACATTCTTGGTCTCTAATAGCAAACCAGTAGGGGGTGATGTTGGACTGAACATGTCCCTGCTTTGTTCTAGAAATAAAGCTGTAGCTAAGTGACACTAAAGCAGCCAGTCAATTTGATCAAAACAACTTAAAAAAGTCTTTTTGGGCAAAAGAAAGAATTGGCCAGCTTGGAAGGTGTGAAGGAGTCATGTAGAGAAAAGAACTAGGTAAGAGACTGACATTTACAGTTCTCAACTAGTTTGTGAAGGCACATGAGCCAGCTGCCTCCCAGCTGGCTGCTGTTGGCTGCTGCTCTAGTCCAATTTTTGAACTAGTTAGGACCACAGGAGTTCCTGGCCTTATCAAATAAGCCCGTAGAATTTAGCTAGGTATAATCCTTCAATCAAAGGAGCTTGGA
Source organism: Cricetiscus sungorus (assembly GCA_030556225.1). NCBI lineage: Eukaryota > Metazoa > Chordata > Mammalia > Rodentia > Cricetidae > Cricetiscus > Cricetiscus sungorus. The sequence continues at coordinate 35,452,328 of JANBXA010000726.1, forward strand.
ATTCCAAAATAATTAATTTTAACTTGCCTGCACTAAAACCTTTACCTCCTTCAAAATGGTCGTAGTAGCAAAGATTCTACTTCTTCCTTTGCAAATAAAACTGTGCAAACGATTCTGCCATTGTTGGTTGTAGAAAAGATGTTTTATCAATCTCTTCTTGGTTGTTCATTGCCTCTAGTAAGGTATGGTCAGCACCACAATTACCTTTTTATTTATATCATGGTTAAGCAAGAAAAGGAAAAAAAAGTACTATTTTAAAGAAAACAGAATAGCATCAATCCCTATATACAGTTTTCATGGATTTTTTTAAGTGAAAGAAAGAAATCATTTAAACCATCAACAGCCCTGGCCCTGGCAACTACTAGGCAAGGCAAGCTCTTTCTCAATGATTTGGTGCCCTGTAACACAGCAGGTGGTGCCCTATGTGACCCTACTGTGCATCAGTCTTGTACAGAAACAGGTTTGTACAACAGGCTCAGTCTTGGCCTATCTAGTGGTGCAGACATGAATAAGAGGCAGCACAGAACTTAGAAAGCATTAGCAAAATAAATTTCCTGCCATCTGGGAAAGTCTTTAAAACCCTACCGATGTGGCAGAAGCCATGGAAATAGTCATTCAAGAACTTCTGTGTGAATATGACTTTGCATATGACTTTGCACTTGAAGTGCAACCCAAGATGGAGTAACTGCAATGCAGATTTGGCATAATGTGTAGGACTGATGTAAACTCGAAGAAGACTGAAGTCATATTCTGCTGTGCACTAGGGAAAACTCCACACATTTCACTTTGGAAATAGAGAGCTGAAAACAAAAATTGAATCCTGAGATTTAGGTAGCATCTTGGCTAGTCATCAGGCACAAAGAGAAAATGGATGCACTGAATCCTCCACAATAAGGGTTTGGCAAGCCCTGGCTTTGCAAGGAAGGCATTGTGTGGGATACAAAGAAGCATGCTCAGGTGGTCTCTGTGCTCCTGAACCTGGTTACTGTGCTTTTCTAAAGTCTACAAACCGAATATGGCAGTAAGCCCCACCACTGAGTGAAAGTCTGATAAGAGGTAGCTTCCTACCTCGTGCTTGATGTGACAGTAGGGCGAATAACTTGCTTCTTAATAAAAAAAAAATCAATTTCATCAATATCTTCTTCACATCCAGTTAAATAGACTGGGATTCTTGAATGGGAGTGATTAGGAACTTAAGAGTGGTTTTCCTTATCGCATAGTTAGACAGTGGTTAGAATCAATGGCCTTTTGAGCCATATGCCCTCCCCCCATTAAGTAGGATCATGCTACTTCAAGACTTCCTGAAGATCAGACACTAGAGGGATGGCACCTAATGGAATGAATACACTTGTCAGGGATGTGACTTTTAGGAAGAGAATGATAACCTTTTCTGAGCAGAGGCTTTGGATGAATGTGACTCACTGAGAAAAGTACTGAAATAGTACCGATCTGTTAAGAAAAGGAAAGTCATTATGAATATACGTGATAAGAATTTCTTGTTCTTTTCAGCCAGGCCTTCCTACTCAGATCATAAGCAGTCTCTAGATGGACAGCTCCTATGAGTTCATATGAGAGCAGATCTTAGACTTTTACTTCAGACTCAATCTCGACAAGGTGTCAGGTCATGTAGTAACAGTTGTCAGGAAGCTCAGGGACCTTGTCTCAGGGAGCAAGTGGTTGGTCTTTAGAAAAGATTACAATTTACTCCTGAATCAATTGTTAAAGAGCCAGTTCCCCAATGTAAAGCTCCTGTCACATGTTGGAATCCAAGAACAGAAAAGAATGTATTTATGCACATTTACACCTGGAAGCACCCACTGTCCATAGTGGGGGAAAAGATAGTGATGTCTGATGCCCACAAAATATTGATGGATGTTTTAAATATGATAGTACTTAGAAATGGCTGTTAAGTGTACCCATTTTGGAAAAGGCAGCTTTTACTCTAAAGGAGGATTATATAGGTCTGGATAATTTAGCCTTAATAACAGCCAGAGCAACAAGCTGCTGAAGTCACACTTCCCTCAGAGGAAGTTACAACGCACAGTGGTGGTTCCTGTTTCTCCATCTCAACCTTTAAGTTAAATTGACACCTCGCTGTTGCAAGCCTTTTCATCTCAGACAGTGTTTTGGAGGCTGATGCTAATGCCTTCTTTGGACCTGATGAGGACATCACTCTTCCTTCTTTTATTCAAGTTGGACTAAAGTGTTCTTTCTCTCTCATCTCTGGAGTTTACTGAGAGCTTTGCATAGTCTAGAGTGGGGACATTCATTACATTGTTAACGTCTCATTGATTTTACCAGTGAGAAAGGAGCCAAAGTGATGCTTCCCCTTCTTTTACAGCGTACCGCATTCATGTCAGTCTCAGCACGGTAACAATTCTTCAAACTCTGAGTGAAGGCTATGAAGTAGAGCTTCGTGGAAGAACAGAGCTCAAGGTAAAATGACCTTTTGTTTGGGGAACCAAACCACTTGGACGCACCTGTGTCTCAAGAGGTCATGGTCTGTTGCAAAAGCTCACTCTGGAGTCTGAGACATGGAGCTGCCAGTTGGACAGATTCTTGAGTTCAATTTAAGGTTTTCTTGTGCTTCATTGTTTTTCTTTTTGAATTATTAACCTTAAACGGGGTGTGGGAGAGTTGAAAACACTTTCTGCTTATTTTCAGACTATAAGTTCTAACTTCCTAACTAAAAGACCTGTCCAGAATTTGCTTTACTAATGAGTTATATTGTTATTTTGATTGTCTAAGTTTCATTTTATTTACTCTTTGGCACTGCGGAACATAGCCACAGCATTGGTGAATTTAGATTTTCTTTTAGCCCACTCAGTGTCCACCCTTTCTGACTTAGTCACAACACTGGCCCATCATATAGACAGGTGTTTCTCCAAGGCCAGGGGGCACTGGGAGGGTGGGGATGGGAAGAGTCAATTTCTATGAAAGACAAACATTTTTTTTTGTTTTGAAAACCAATCATATTTTATTGATCTAAGGAAATGTTGACCATCAAAATGTCATGAGACTGCAAATATATTCCAAGGGTATTATAATTGCTCAACATTTAATTCCAACCCCCTTTTCAGATAATCCTTTCAGTTGTATTTTTCAGAGTGTCGTTAGTGAGAAATTAGCTCGAGAATTCTCCACATTGACTTCTATATTCACTCTAGCCCTATATTCTCTAGAATTTTTATTATGTAGTCATGATGGATTTTGTAAAGGCTGTTTTTGCATCTATTGAAATTATCACGTGATTGTTTTTCCTTGAGTCCATTTATGTGTTTTATTACATTTATTGGCCTGGAAAGATGAACACTTAAGAACGTTTTTCCTGTCTGTTGAGGCTATTATTTAAACAGGAATCTCCCTTTTGGAATTTCCACTGAATTTTCCTCCTCTCATTCTAGTTTTGTGGACCTAAGTGTAGGAGACTCCAGGAATCTGTTCTGGTAATCTGACTTGCTCATTTTCAGAAAAAGAATCAAGACCTAGAAAGGTGAAATCTTTTGATAGAGTCATATAGTCATTTTCCTGCAGAATCAGGCTAAATCTCAATAAACCTAATTTGCTTCCATGACACCATGGTATATGAAAGTGATTTTTAAGTGATTTTTCATGAGGAAAAACAAAAGATGACCAGAAAGATTGGTGTATTTGTTTCTGTCATTGACATGCTTTGTACGAATGGTGATGGTAATTTCTATGTAATTCAGCTTTAAGAGTTAGAGAGATAATCTGGTTGATTACCTCTTTCTCTACCCATGGCTGTTGAGCTCTTCCAATAGGTCTTTAATATCTTCTGGCAGGTGGGATGACTCACTTACCAGGAGCCAGAGGCTTTTCATCACTTCTGCAGAGAACTCACATGATGGGGTAGGATTATTACTTGGGCAGCAAATCGGATCACTCAAGGCTTTTGTGACTCTCCTGTACATTCTGTCATTTCCCAGCAGCGAGGAACAAAGGCTGAAGCACTTTCCTCATATTGCTGGGTACAGACATTTCACCTAAAAGGACTGAAGAGCTCTCACTTTTGAAACCGAAAAGGAGAAAAATTGGCCTTAGTCCCATGTTTTTTTTTTCCTTCTGCCCTACAGATTCCAGACAGGAACAGTCACATCTTTAGCAGTTTCAAGTACCCAGCTGAGAAATGAGGCTTAACTTCCAAACAGCCTTTTGCAACCTGAACATTCCCCTATCCCAAGGGATTTTGGTGTTAGAGCAAGCATGAGGAAGAACTGTTTTTTAAATGCCTTTCTGGGCCTTGGTTTTATGGTGGCAAGGAGTCTCACAAGGAACAGACAGTAAGAGTGTGGGGTTGAGAGTGAAGAGGAAAAAGCAGTAGCTGAGGAAAGGAAGGAATATTGAGAGGAAAGAAGAGGACACACAAAGAGAAGGGAAAACATAAGAAAGACTTTTCTACTTATGTTTGTTCTGCCTCCCTCCCACAAGAGGCAGGAATTACACATTGTACAGAAGGAATCCGGCATAGGAGGTTTCTACTGCATTGGAGACAGGTAATGTATGCCCAATCTGAAATATCATATAGCTACTACATTTCAGAATGTCTTCATTCAAGATGTTCATTCCTCATCCACTCTGTTGCTTCAAGCAAAAGTTACCCAGGTACTTGGGGCAGAAAATCTACATGTGCTCACCAAACAGCTGTGATTTCAAAGTTGATGGCTGCAAACATGGTCTCCTTCCAGCTGACCCATGCTTGGAATCCTTCCAGTAAAGCCTCTTTTCTTGAGCTCCACCTTCCGATCCAGTAGCAATGTTCTTCCTTTACTTCATTTCCTTCACTGAAGTATTTTTTGCTATGTGGTTTCCCTTAGTGGCATCCAGGCAGTGGCTTAGATTAGGCAATGTAATTGTAATAATTACATTGGGTGCTCATAGTGACTAGGTGGGTATAAAAAGAAAGAGGCCAAAATGGGGAAGCTGGGGTAGCTTAATCCTTTAGAGCTGAGAAGCTTGGTGGGTTTGAAGAGAAACTTGTATGTGCACTTCACTCCTGCTGCAGTATGGCTACAAATTTACCAATTCCTACCCAGCCAGTTATGTTTTTCCCCAGTATTTCCCTCCTGATGTGGCTTTATAAGACTCTAGACCATTTTTAGTCCTTCTTCCCTCAACTGGATTTACTTAAGTCAATGTTCTCACAACAAATTTGGAGCTTGTTGCTGAAATTTTGTACATATTACAGCAATAAGTTCCATTTCTCAGAGACTTTTTTTAATTTTATTTTTTTTCTTATTTTACATAACCAGAAATTTTTTTTTATATGAACTTGCATTCTGAAAAGACTTCTCTAAATTATTGTTCTCAGCAAGTGTATGTTTTCATTGCTGGAGGTGGGTGTTTTCAGATTTTGTCTCTAATTTCTGGAATTAAATAGTATTTAGCACTCTGATATATAAATAATAGCACTGTTTTGTGATTTTTCTTCTCCAATCTCTTTTACTCCTTCTCATAACATATAACACACACACACACACACACACACACACACACACACACACACAGATGAACTAAGAAATGAAGATTTCTAAAGGTCTGTTCTCTAATTATTGCATGGCATCAGACAAGCTACTCCATCTCTGTGTTTCTGTTTATCTGCATAGAGGTGTGCTCTTACTTAAGATTACCAGGAAGCTCATTAGTCTCACAACCTTTAAGATCCAGAGAGTTGTCTTTTGGCCTTCATGTATAATATGTGATTTCAACAAATTGAAGAAACCATGCAGTGTGGAGGTATAGGCATTGACAATTTGCAGTCTGGTAGACTTGAGTACAAGTCTTGCTTATTAATGAGCCATTTAATGTCATGGACCTCAGTGTTACAATGGGTAGAATGAGACTGATAATAAAAACACCTTTAAGACCTACAAGGATGACCCCAACTAACAATCTGAGCAACAGTGGAAAGGCTACCTTAAATGCCCTTCCCTGAAAATGAGATTGATAACTAACACTTATATGCCATCCTAGAACCTTTATGTAGTATCTGTTGGAAACAGAAGAAGACACCCACAGCTAAACACTGAGCTGAACTCCTGGAATCCAGATGCAGAGAGGGAGGAGTAATAAGAAAACGGGGGCAAGACCAGGCTACAGAAACCCACAGAGACAGCTGACCTGAACAAGGACGACCTAATGGACCCCAGACTGATAGCTGGGAAACCAGCATTGGACCAACTCAGACCTCCTGAACATGGGTCTCCGTTAGAAGGCTTGGGCAGTTAAGGGACCTCTGACAGTGGAACCAGGATGTATCCCTGCTGCACACAAAAGAACTTTAGGAGCACATTCCCCATGAAGGGATACTCCCTTAGCCTAGAGACAGGAAGGAGGGCCTAGACCCTACTCCAAATGACAGATTTTGTTGACCCCCTCCTAGAAGGCATCACCCTCCCTGTGGAGTGTGGGGAGAATGGGATGGGAGGGGGATTTGGGAGGGGCATGGGAGGGAGGGAGAGCAAACTGGGATAGATATGTAAAATAAGAAAAATAATAAATAAAAAAAGGTGCCTAGGAAGGGGAAAAAAGAACTTCTATAAAGAACACATAAGACAGGAGATGTCAAAGCATCTAAAAGTGTCATGCCAAAACAAGATGCTTTTATTTGACATGCACACGGTTGGGGGTAGGAATCCTCTGGGACTTCCTAGGGATTGATATTGGGCCAGAGCATTTGTTTTGGTGTTGTCCTACTTGTTTTCCCTCTTTCCCTGTCTTCAGAATAGTGGAAGTGGGTATTTAAATAGGGAGCCAGGATTCCAAGAAACTCCTTGGATGAGCTCCAAAACCTCAGGGGACCCCTGGAGCTCCTTTGCATATGCTTTGATTTGGAACCTTGCTTGAGCCTATAACACTCCCATCTTCTTTTGCAAGCTTTAGTTTGGGCATTTCAGAGTGACCCGCGACCCACCCAAATCTCTTCATAGTCTTGGCATTCACCAAGTTTCTCTGGAAATTACCGTGCTGTCCTAATGGCCTGTAGATCTCAAGAGAGACAGTTAAATATGAACAAGGGTTGGATCCTTGAGTTTGAGTTTTAACAGTATGAACCTTATAAGAATTCTTAGTACTGGAAAGTTAGGAATAGCAGTTAATGGAACTGTCTGATCATTTACTAAGGAACTATTCTGTAAGACATTTCACTGATTACAGTGACGAAAAGGGAAGTAGACAAATAGTGCCTAATGTTTTAGAAAAGGTGGCCTGGTAGTTGCTTTTTGTCAACTAATCTGTGAAATGCTTAAGGAGAGAATCATTTTTAAAAAATTTTTCTATATTTTAATTATTTATTTTTCTTTTTTTACATATCTATCCCAGTTTCCTCTCTATCCCTTCCTCCCTCCCATGCCCCCTCCTATCCCATTCCCCCCACAGTCCATAGGGAGGGTGATGCTTTCCAGGAGGGGTCAACAAAATCTGTCTTTTGGAGTAGGGTCTAGGCCCTCCCTCCTGTCTCTAGGCTAAGGGAGTATCCCTTCATGGGGAATGTGCTCCTAAAGTCCTTTTGTGCAGGGATACATTGTGGTTCCACGGTCAGAGGCCCCTTAGACTGCCCAAGCCTTCTAACTGAGACCCATGTTCAGGGGGTATGAGTTGGTCCAATGCTGGTTTCCCAGCTATCAATCAATCTGGGGGTCCATTAGCTCCTCCTTGTTCAGGTCAGCTGTCTCTGTGGGTTTCTATAGCCTAGTCTTGTCCCCCCTCTGTGCATCTGGATTCCAGGAATTCAGCTCAGTGTTTAGCTGTGGGTTTCTGCTTCTGTTTCCATCTGCTACTAGATGAGGGCTCTATGATGGTAGATAAGTTAGTCATCAATGTCATTATCAGGTAAGGACATTCAAGGTATCCTTTCCACTGTTGCTCGGATTGTGAGCATATTGGGAGTGGGAGGACAGTGAGTGGAGTGGGAGCTAGGAGAAAGAGAAGGGGAGGAGAGGAAAGCACGTGGGACTAGGAAGATTGAGACAGGAGAAGAATTGACAAGAGAAAAAAAAAGTGAGAGAGAGAGATGCCATAAAAGAGGGAGCCATTATAGGTTTCAAGAAAAAAACTGACTCTAGAGAAATGTTCAGAGAATCTTTTTTTTTTTTTTAAATTCAGAACTGTGGTATAGGAAGGATATAGCAAACAAAAGAATGAGTGATAGAGTATGTTCTGGGTTTTTATTTTTCCTCTTCAGAAAACAGAGTAGCACCAGACAGTCCTACTATGTGAAAGTGAGTTAGTTACATGGTTGTCTGTTAATGGAACTTGGGCTTTGTAGTATTCTTTTTCTACTTGTCTCATGCAAGGTTTGTTTGAACAAAATATTTGCAAACTGCTTGGAGACTCTAATGATATATGCTAATTTATATATGGCCATTGTCATCATTATTTATTTTTTATTTAAACATTATTTTTCATTCTACATATCCACCACAGTTCCCCCTCCCTCCACTTCTCTGGCCCCTGTCTTTCCCCTCCCTCTCATCCACTCTTCAAATGGAGTAAGACCTTCCTTGGGGAGTCAATGAAGTCTAGCATACCGAGTTAAGGAAGGACCAAGCCCCTCCACCCTGTATCAAGGCTGAGCAATGTATTCCACCATAGAAAATGGCCTCCAAAATGCCAGTTCATGCACCTGGTATAGGTCCTGGTGCCACTGCCAGTCCCCCTGTCCCACAACAGATCAACTCATATAACTGTCACCCACATTCAGAGGGCCTAGTTTGTCCCATGTAGACTCCCCAGCTGTCAGTCCATAGTCCGTGAGCTCTCACTAGCTCAGGTCAACTGTCTCTGTGGTTTCCCCCATCATGATCTTGAACCCCTTTTTTCATACAAGTCCTTCTCCCTCAACTGAACTGCAAGAGCTCAGCCCAGTGCTTGGCTGTGGGTTACTGGTTCTGCTTCCATCAGTTACTGGGTATAGGCTTTATGATGACATTTAGGGTAATCTCCAATCTGATTACAGCAAAAGGCCAGTTCAGACAACCTCTCCACTATTGCTATGAGTATTAGCTGGGGTCATCCTTATGGATTCCTGAAAATCATTGTCATTATTGTTAAGGAAGAAATATATGTGAATTTCTGTTGAAATAAACATTTTGTTTCTTTTGAAGTGGAGGAAATGAGAAGAAGGCAAAAAGTAATTGAAAGGTGGAGAGAAAAGCACAGAGAGAAAGGTTCACTAAGAAAAAGAATACCAGGAGGTAATTCAGGGTCATCAGAAAGATAGTCTGGTGGTGACTAGCATGAATTTATGATCTTTCTCTTCTAAGACCAGTGAATATTTTTTTCGAGACGGGGCCTCACTATGCAGCCCTGGCTGTCCTGGAACTCACTCTATATACCAGGCTGGCCTAGAACTCAGAGATCTGCCTGCTCTGCCTCCTGAGTGCTGGGATTAAAGGCGTGCACCACTAGTGCCTGTCAACCTGTGATTCTTGACAGTCAGCCTAGCCTATAAATAGGCACATCCTTGGGGTCTTACTCTATATAGAGGAATATATAGAGTCAGAAAAAAAAACCACTGCAGAAATATAGACTTCTCATAGCAACTAAGACACCCTGGGCTTGAAAGCAAAATTGAAAATGACATTTACAGTCTCTTCTGGATTTGTATACAAGTTGTTGGATTGTAGAGAAGAGGGGCTTGCATGTAGTTTAGAAGGAAAAGACAGTGGCTTAAAGTAATGTCAAAAGATTGGGACCAAAATAATAAACAGTACCTTCAGTTGACCATCTAGATGTGTGATTGCTTTGAAGTAAAAAGTCCAAATGTTGCTGAAGATGGGGCTGCCTAATGGTGAGTACAATGAATGACAACTCAACTTAATATGGTGTTCACTTTGAATCTGGAGCTTGTCTTGCCTCAGGTGCATATGGTGAGGAAGCCATATAGAAAAATAGGTACAAGGAATAGTGACACTAGAAGAACTGAGATTATTTCTAAGCTGAAATGAACACTTGTACTCTGCTGACCAAACGATGCTTTTAGAAAAATTGGATCTTATGTGGTTAAGGTTTTCTGTATTTTCAATAAGGGCAAAGGCACAGAGGAGACCTTCTGGCTCATTGGAAAAAAAGGTTTCACCAAACCTCTTCCTGTTCCTCCTCCAGTGAGCAAAGATGGGTAAGTGGAATTCAGACTTAATCACATGATCAGTTTTTCTATGCCCCAATCTGGCATACTCACTTTAAACCTATTTTGGTGTCTGCTGCCCTGCAGGCAAGTGGGCCATGGCTTACAACCAGCAGAGATTGCAGCATTCCAAAGAAGAAAAGCAGAAAGGCAGTTGGTGCGAAACAAACCATAAGGTAATACAGTGGGAAAACATGGCACAAAAGCTTGCCAGATTTCCCAAGCTGGGGCTCCTTTTGGCATGCGTGCCAGTCTCAGACCTTATTCTTTTGGCAGAAGGCAGTATAGCTGGTTAACTTCCAAGTTCCACTGAGTTGGGCAAAAAAAAAAAAAACAAAAACAAAAACAAACAAACAAAAAAAACAAAACAAAAAACAAAAAAAAAACAAAAACAAAAACAAAAACCAAAAACCAAACAAACAAAAAAAACCTTATTGTAGAGAGGTCTGTTGCAGAGTGAGTTATACGTGAGGGCTATTGCCCGCCATGGCCTGAGAGCCCTTTGTCTTCTACATTGATCAGATGGCTGAATACTAACAACTATGGCCTTTTAAAGCAGTTATCAGGCAGGTACACCTGTCTCTTATTGTTGAGTACCTGAGCCATATGGTTAGTCACTGCAGGTGACTTACATCTATCTAGGTAAAACAGAAACATCCTTCATTTCATGGGATACGTTGGCATGGTTGTATTGAAGGGGGCACTTATGTCACTTCCTCTGGAGGTACTGCTTGATCTTTTCCATTAGTGGAATCACTAAGCAAATAAGATTCTCTATCCACTGGCTTGGAGTCAGGAGATGTCCCTTTTCCCTGCTAAGATGAGATGGCTTTGTAGAAGCACCAGCAAAATCATTATGACCACACAATTATATCTGAGGAACCTATTGCTTTCTTATATTCCTTTCAGTGTCTTTTGTTTCATTGTTTCAGTGTATGTGTTTATGCGCATGTGTACAGGTACAAATGCGCACACGTGTGTGTGTGGAGGCCAGCTGTTGATGGCTGATGCTGGCTGTCACCATCACTTGTGCTTCACTTTCTGTTCTGTGACAGGGTCTCTCACTCAGCCTGGAGCTTGCCAATTCAGCTAGACTTGCTGGACAGAAAGCACCAGGCATTTCCTGTCTCTGCTTTCCCCGAGTTGTGATTACACTGCACTCAGCTTCTTACAGGGGCAGTGGAGACCTGAACTCATATCCTCCTGCTTGAATGACAAGCACTTTACTGACTGAGCCACTGCCTCCATTCTGTCTTTCCTGTCTATTGACTTCTTATTTTCTCTTCCATGGAAAGAAACTTTGGCCTTAAGGCCCATTTCACTCTTCACGTATCTTTAGAAGTCTCCAAAGTCTACAGATAGCAGAAGATTCTAACACAGTAGAGTATCTGTACACTCCTCTTCTCTTGCTTTCTAGCATAGTTCAGAATAATCACAATTCTAGCAAAATCTACAAAAGGCACTTGCATAACACCTATCCCCATGCTAGCTTCTGGACTTTGTCGACTGTCTGTGAGTGTTTCTGTCACAAGAAAACCACAGTGTATATTCATGTATTCAACAATCACAAGTACTTTGTTCTAGTCAAAATGTTATGTTGCACAAGCAGCTGCTCTTGGCCTTTCAGTACCACCTCTTGATTCGCTGCCACCTGTGGATTGGCTTTGTTCTTTCCTGCTGACCAACATAAGCAGATAAGCAGCAGGGACACACAGTCATCCAGCCCCTGAAACATTCTTTCCTATGAGTAGGGAAACAAGGTACCACCAGTCACAGATTTCATCTCTCCCTTACTTTTTTCTCTGGCTCCCTCTCCTTCCCCCTTTCTCCCCGCTCACTGAAGGAAAGAGTTTGGAAGCTCTTGAAAGACCCCCCTCCAATAAGAGTGGTGCAACCATTGAAGGAATTGTAGAAGAACCCACCTGTTCCTAAAAATGTGTTGGGTCTTGCAGTAGAATATAATGCAGTTGACTTGCCTTCATTGTGTATGCTTGGTGGTGCTGTTCTGGCCTTAGATGTAGCTTAGGCTTTATACAAAACTTACTCATCTGGACCCTTGGCAGCTAGCCAGGACTGTGGCTATATGAAACATTGAACCCATTGGCCCAGGAGGGGATTCAACCTCTGATCCTGGCTTCATTTGTATTTGTACTTTAATTATAACATTAATTGACCATTCTGAACCTGGTGGCTCATGGGAATCACAAAGTCTCTAGAAATTTGGCAGATTTCAGATAGTTTAACCTCAACCCAAGAATTACCATTTATTATTTCTCATTAAATGCCCTGTATTAATGCCACCCAATGAGATCACTTACTCCAGGTTTGCAAATTTCTGTGAATTTGCAGACTGAGTCTTACTAAAATAGACCCAATGTACAAAAGACCCATAATACCTATGAATGTTCTGATCAGCTGCCAACATCATTGGCACTATTAAGGAAAAAGAAACGTTTACCAAGCTCTGTGTATTAGTCAGACACTGTAGAAGGAGAGATGTTATGAAAGGGGGTACAGCTTTGACAGATTGGTTACAAGGCAGCCTGATAGGCAGAGCCACATTGCTGATCCAGTAGCTTTTATCTTGTATCCCTAAATACTTGTGACTTCCCAAACCCACTTTTTCACTTTTGCGATTCCTAAGTTTCACCAACTGTGGTAAGGTTGAGGCTAACGAGCCACTTCTTTTATTTGTTGATGAGCCTTTTGCAGAGTAAAAAGCTATTAATCACTTTTTTTTCATAATGAAGATGAATTGAACTCTATGTTTAGGAGAACCTGACAGTCTCATTTTGAAAGGGACAGGGAGAATTATATGGAAGTTGGCAGTTTTGAAGAATGAAGTCACAGAGGCAGGTATGGGAGGACAAGAGTACAATGGATCCCCGGGAGATGGGTTAAATGTCTATGAAGACGGGAAAATCATTTTACATTCCACCTTTTTACAACCTTTTCCTTGAGGGTACTTTAGACTTAAACAATGGGAGAAAGTCTTCCTAGCCTTCTGCTTTCAGAAGTGTTAGAGATCTATGTGGATTCAGTCAGCCTTTTCGGGATGGCTAGAGATCTCAGAGTTTCTATGGAGGAAAGCATTCCATGTTCCACATACTCAAGTTATTCATTAGCAAATTAGAAACTTCCTGTATATTTGTTTTCCTCTTTTGTCCAAGATTTGTGAAAAGTAAATCCTGTATTCATGCAAGCTGACAGATGTAATGGTGTTTATTCATTCAAGGATCCAGGAAAGTTTAGCAATTTACAGCTCGTTCATAGGATAGAGGTTGTATGTGGGTGGAATCAGTCATATTGAAAGTTCATGGAAGGTGCTAGATAAAGTGTGCTGACTGTTCTCTCTTTCTCCTACCTAGATGGAAAGAGCTCTAGCATTTGACCATCCTCTTGACAAAGTGACGGAGAAGCTCATGCCAGATCAGGACATTGTTCTGCCTGAGCAACATATTAGTGAATTATTATTTCTCAGTGGTTGCTGATCTCCAGGGATAAGTCACCACCAATCTCAGTGTATGGGTTTTCCTGGGAAGAAACTTTGCCTATTGGCTTTGTTCATTACCAAGGTATAACCAACACCAACTCAAACAAAAGCAAAACAGACAACCCAAAACCATTTGAGTGCAAACTGAAGTGTATGTGAACACCAAGGAAGGGTAGTGAACCATATATCTAAGTTTATTCATTCCAAAGCAGCAGGGTTGACTTGGATGAAGATAAGGTCTCTGTTTGAACAAAAAGGAGGAGCTACTTTGTTTTCCTTTTAATTTCATTTGAATGTCTAGAGAGGTTTTTTTTTTAAATGAGCATAACTTATAACTCTGATGCTATGAGGTTAGATCCATGGGAAGGGATCTTCCAGAAGACATACAGCTTAACCTATTCTTCATTGACCTTAATTGACTGGAATGCATAAGAGAATGGAGGGGAGGAAAAGAGCCTAGTTTACTGTGCTGTTTGGATAACTGAAGGCTAAGAAGAAATTTCTCTTCTTATTGTGTATTGTTCAAAATATTTCCCAAATTGTTATTGCCTCTTTTCTCATCTAAGTAAAGAGAATAGAGACAATATGATTGAGTTAACTTTGGTAGGCGAGAATCCTCCTGGGCCTCAGGGATACACTGAACATGACAGAATATATGTAAGAGACACTTTCAGGATAAAAAACCAGAGAAGTCATAGAAGCAAGCGAGCAATTTCCTTCAAGTTTTGTACTTCCCTTCATTTGTGACTACTCTGTTGTCAGTCTCTTATCCATGTCACTAAAAGCAATCACTTTCAATATTTGTTTTTTACTTATATTTTTAGTTTTCCAGGTTGTATTTTCAAGAGGTTGTTGGCAGTGGCTTGCCATAATCACATGGACTAAAGCAGCAAGGCTTAAGACATAGGCATGTTTAAAGTGGTTAAGCAAGCTTTTCTTCCACTTTATTATAAAAAAATAATCTTTTCATTAAAATCTAACCCAAACATGTAAGCCAGTAAAGAAGTTAATTCTTTTGCAACAGCCCTTTTAAAAGGAAGAAATGCCTAAGATATAATTTGATACCTTTCTCCCTAATTTTTCCATAATCAACTTACCTGGAATCTGGAGTTTGGTGTCAAAAGCCAGCCCTAGCAGTTCTTTTTCCTTCAGTGCCGAAACAAAGTGCCCTCCTTTGCGATTTCTCTCAGTCTCAGGTGGTTTACTTACTATGCCAACATTTTAGGAGGATGCAGGAAGACTGATGTTGGCTTTGCTTTCTTGAGATGAGTTTCTTATTCCTTTTCTGGATGTTCTAGAGAAGAAGAAGACACAAAATTTTCATCATCTACTTGTGTCAAGGACTTGGTCAAAGGCTAACCTTCAAAGCTGTACTTCTGGAGTGAGAGATGATTCCAAGCAGTATTCCTCTTTCAGAAGAGGTAGCAAAGCTCTCTACTATGAAAATTGGGGCAAGGGATAGGAATTAGTGCTAAGGTACAGAGTTTTATGGATTAGGATCATCACGCATTCTCCAATTTTGGCCTTCAAAATAATTACTGTCTAGCTCAATGGTTCTCAACCTGTGAGTCTTGACCCATTGGGGCGGGTGTTAGATATCTACATTATGATTCGTAATAATAGAAAAATTAAAATTATGAAGTAATGATGAAAATGTTATGGTTGGGGGCCACTATAACATGAGGAACTGTCTTAAAGGCTCACAGCATTGGGACTGAGAACCACTGGTCTATTCCAAATCTTTCATTGGGCAACAAGATGTAATAAGATTTCTCCCTTGTGTTTGCCTGATCATATCCCCTACTTCCTTTCTTGTCCTTTAGCTGGTACAAGTATTCTTTATGACCACATCGTCTTTTCCTTGATTTAATCATGGGTAAGTTCCTATGCAAAACTGTTCCATTCATTCTTGGTTTCTTTATCATGAATGCCTTCACCGTTAATAACTTTTTTCTATTTGCCTTGGTATTTATTATTTAAGAAGAAGGAGCATATTCCTTACTCTTGCTTGCTTGGTTTATCTAGATATAGTCTGATTCCTATCTACAACAGATTATCAGTGTGTTGCTTGTGAACACAGTGGCTGGAGCTGGTGGAGACCCAAATGATTTTTTCAAAGCAGTGTTTTCTAAGTGGCTTACATTTCATGCATGACACAAAATATTTAGAAAACTAAAAATTTCCTAATAGAGATTTAAATTAGTTTCATTTTAATCAGTATATCTTCTTGTTTTCTTGGAATTTGTCTCTTTTATCAGAATGGATTACTGCATAAAGAAAGCAAATGCTAATGAAATGCAAGTTCAGTTTTATTTATTTGAAGATTTATTGTATATTCTAAGCATGATTTACCAAAATGGTCATCTATGGGGGATTATTTAGCTTTTTTCTTTTAGCTTTTTCTCTATAGATCTCACTAGTAGTATTTGTTCATTGTAGAAAATATAGAAAACACAGAAAACAAAGTTAGAATTGAGCAAAATCACTTTAGATCATTTATTCTATTTTGTCATTCCTGTTTGGGTTGGCTTAACAGATTATAACATGTTATAATATCTTCTATCCAGCCTAAGTCAGCTGATTATCAAACCAAACTCTTACTTTTTTTTCTTGCCAGCAATGTTTATAATATCTCGTGGATTGTGGGAAAACTTTAGTGATCCATTTATTTATCTCACGGGTATAGCAAAATAGATAACAGATGACTACCTACCTTCTCAAAGGTCTATAACTTGATTTACTACATAAAGTTACTCTATCAAGATGTATTGGTCTAAGGACTCCCATGGCTGCCTTGTCTTAGGCTTACTATTATACAAACAACTTGATTAGTGAGAATCTTGTCTCATCACATCCTTGTCCTTCGTGCAAATGAAATTAATTTGCAAGAAATAGGAAGTGACAAATAGGCAAGCAGCATTACTTTATACACTAGGTGGTCACATCTATGTGATAATCAAGCAATAGAATTTAGCTTAAACACTCAGTTGGATCAAGTCAGTAATAATTAGCCAAAAGACCACAAGGTTCGACCACTTACTCTAAATTCTTCTTCAGACCAACATGGGGGACTTGATCAAGAACATTTCCCACCTGGTTGATTGTACAGTTCATGAAAATAATACATTATGGGGTGGGATGTAGCTTAGTTGGTAGAGTACTGACGTAGCATGCACACAGACCTAGCTATGTCCAACAGCCAGTCCTCCATAAGCCAGGTGTGGTGATAAATTACTGTTATCCTAGCACTAAGGAGGTGGAGGTAAGAGTCATCATCAGCTGCTTAGTGAGTTTGAGGCCAGCCTGTGACACATAAAAGATTTTTATCAAAAACATTCTTAAAAGAAAGTAGTGAGGGCTGGAGAAATAGCTCAGAGCTTAAGAACATCGATTGTTCTTCCTGAGGTTCTAAGTTCAATTCCCAGCAACCACATGGCAGCTCATAACCATCTATAATGAGATCCAATGTCCTCTTCTGGTGTGCAGGCAAACATGCAGGCAAACTGTATTATATATACATATATTTTTTTTTAAAAAAAAGGAAATAGTGGAGTCTGCTCAATAAAATTTGATGTCTTCCTCTTTCATGTCTTCTTGGCAGGTAAGATGGTTGACAGCACAGACATAGACATAAACTAGCTTTTATAAAACATGCTATGTCTGTTAATTTCATTGTGTTTGGCTCTCTCCTGGAGTGGTTTGTAGAAACCCTGACATCATCATTATTTTTCCATTTGGATTTGCTAAAGGCTAACCAATAATGGATCACTTTCAAAGAAAGACCTAGAACAGAAGTAATCATTAATCTGTATACTCACGTTGGCTTCCTATAAATTAGGGTGGCTCCAGATGTCCCTAGATATTTTTCAAAGGTGTTTATGTACAATTAAGTTGTACATCTAATCATAGACTTGGCAGAGACTTTGGAGATGCCAAGTCTGTCATTCTGTGTAGGAAATTATGGGGTTCAGAGCAGAGAAGACATTTCCCCGAATTTGCCATTTACTTAGCAGATAAACAACCATTTTTACTACAGTGAAGATATTCTATATTACCTAATACAACCACTGATATTTGTTACTACTTCATAGAGATCTTGGGCATAGTATTTCTAACTCTATAGACATGAATTTGACAGGAATAGTTTAGCATGGGATGGTGGAACTGTTGACATCATCACAAGTTAGCAAGAAATAAAAGATTGTGAAGTCTTTGGAAATAAATTGCCTTTATTGTAGACATGAGATCTTATCCATGGCCACACAATTACTAAATTGATTTGATATAAAATGGACACAAAATGAATCTCCAATTTTGCCTCGTCCTATGGGTTGGGTTCGTTCACAGGTTAGGTTATGGTACATGGTTTATGTCTGACAGAGTAAAAGTCTCAGAGATTCCTTAGACTATGGCTGAAATTGACAGATGTCAACAATAGTTTCAAGGTGTCTGCCATACAAATGAAGGCTGCAGTGTAGAATGAGGAAAGATAGAGGAGAACCAAGGCTTCACACTTCAAAGCAAGATAACAACTGAATATGATTGCTACTTGTTAACAGTACTTTTATCCATCAGAGCCATGAAAGAGGCTGAGTTGTGGCTACAGTTGTGTACCCAGTAAGGTCAGGATGCCAATAGGGAGGCTTTGCCCCTGTGCACTGATGCCAGCAGCTGCAGAGGTGACTGAGCTCAGATTGGGAAGTAGCCTCAGATGAACTCTTCATGACCATGGTTTCCTAGGATTATAAAACAAAGGAAAAGCAATTGTTCTAAGTCACACTGGCAATAAAAAGAAACAACTTAGAAAACTGCCTGTTGGAACTTGTTTCTTTATCAGTGACAGTATTTGAATTTAGTCTTTTGTGTGGTTCAGAATCCAGAGCAGGTTGTTCTTTCAGGCATCTCTTGATCTAGGAGCCATCTAGACACAGAGGAAGAATGTTTTCTAATGAACCTCTTCGATCAGATTTGGATTGTTTTAGTCGCTTGCTTCGAGGACAAAACATTCACGTGAATCATCTCCATTTATGCCTATAATTTGGAAGTGCAGTGCTACTTTAATGATTTTTCAGAGATACTGTTCCAAAAACCTGTTACAAGATGGTTGTGTTCCTGTAAGTAATGCCCCCTGCACTGTACATAAAACTTCCTCTGTATTCAGCACATGGGGGAGGGACATACAGTACTGATCTTGTAATACTCCTGCTTTAAAAACTTCAGTGTTCCTTTTGTTGTTGTCAATTCCTTGGCTTTCATTTACCTTAGTTTTCTTTACCCTCTGCTTCCCAGGTTTTGCTCTAGCCCATACCTGTTACTTCCCCTAAGCCAGTCCTATTTCCGATTTTCTGCCTTTGTTCATGCTGTTCCTTCTACCCAAAAGTCCTCTGGCTCCTTGCCTCCACATGTCCAAATACCACCCATGCTTCAAAGAAAGTCCAGTTAAATATCACTTCCTCTAGAAAGCTCTTATTTCTTTTAAGCATATATCATTATTTCTCAACTCCTAGAATAATTTTATCTGTATTTCTTTAGTGGTTATGAACTATTAACTTAATGTGTTTCAACATTTCTTATTCTGTGTTATACTTTAACTTAGAGGAAAAAATAAATATTACTTGCCTTTTGAAGGTTTGAACAATGTTTGATTCCTCCTTGTATTCCATACGTACCTGGTATACTTAAGAGACGCTTGCTATGTATTTTACTGTATTAAATAAATTGGTACTTCTATGTCTCTCCATATATGTATGTTTTTTGTGAATTTTTCTTTTTGGCTTAATATTTTCTTGTGTTTCCATCTGTGTGTCTATCTACATCACCTCCCTTTCACTATCCTTATATGTGTTTATGAAACTTCATGCATATTACTTGAAAGGAAATTATATTGTATTTGTTACATTTATTGGAAGTTAAATTTATTATTTGCAAAGCTGTGTAGTGTTTTCATATTCCCTGCATAATATTCAAAGCAACCACATTAAGTTAGATATTTATTATCTTGCAATTAGTTGCCTATTTTCCCTTGATGGCTTTTGTTTGAGAGCAAACCCTTTACCATTCATGTGCTGAAAAGAATGTGCTCATTGGTAAGCATAGCTTTCACTTTGTTTTGTGTATTCTCAGTGGAATCTGGGTCAAATTATAAAATAGGGGATTATAAACTTTATATATAAGTAAGAACTTCCTAGTACTGAAGGTCTATCCAAAACCGAGTGGTTGAGCCTTAGAGATAGAGCTTTCTCTTCTGTATCAGGACAATTTAAATAGAGGCTAAATAATCAAGTGGTGTGGAGAGATAATATTTCAGGTATTATATTAAGATCTCTTTCTACGAAGAACCCTGAGGTGTATAACTCCTTTTCATACCTTCTTAAAAACAAATTTAAGCAATGTTCAAATGTTAAAAACACATCAAACTAGGTTAGTTCAGACAAATGAAGGAGAAAGAAGAAGGAGCTGGAGGAGGAAGAAGAGGAAGAGGAGGAGAGGTGGAGGAGAAGAAGACAACTACAAAAGGAAAGATTGTAAGAAATAGTACTAGATACTTCAGACAGACCACTAACAGGTCACTAAATTTCACCCCGAGTTTCTCGTCAGTTAAAGGAATAAGTGAGAAAACACAACTCCTTCCCAAATTGGTTGCATACTTTCCTATTGAATAAAAATGATAGCTGTGAGTATATCTGTGTAGACAGATATTTTCTGTGCTGTTTAATTTAAGGTGGAATTGATCATGTGGCTTTATTTATATTTTTTTTTTGAGACTGGGTTTCTCTGTGTAGTTCTCAACTTCACAGAGATCCACCTGCTTCTGCCTCCCAAATGCTTGGATTAAAGGCATGCACTATCACTGCCTGGTTGATCATATGACTTTATGTACTTGGTATTTTTTC
The DNA here is from genome assembly GCA_030556225.1 of Cricetiscus sungorus. Taxonomy (NCBI): domain Eukaryota; kingdom Metazoa; phylum Chordata; class Mammalia; order Rodentia; family Cricetidae; genus Cricetiscus; species Cricetiscus sungorus. The sequence goes on from JANBXA010000726.1 coordinate 35,472,858, forward strand.
TTTATGAAAATGTAGTTTTACAGAATTCATAGACATAATTTTTAATGGGAAATAATTTCCTATTCAAAAAAACAGAAAGGTGTATGACTCTTCCTTTCATTACCCTCTAAGAAAGCTAAATTATTTGGGTTTAGATAAGTTGTTTTTGTACACACACACACACACACACACACACACACACACACACACACACACATATATAAATATATAAAATATGATATAAGGAAACCTAGAATAGACAGTTAACACGACCTCTATCTACTTGCAAGTATCTTCTATATCAAGTCATCCTTTAGGTGACAAACTTCTTGCCAAATTCTGTGCAGGTTATCCCAGGGAGCACTGAGATTAAGAGCCAAGTGACTGTAATCTCTGCCATTTATTCATCGACAAAAGACAATAAAAATAGCATATTGATCTTACATCATAGGACCATACAGCAATCTCATGGAGTTTCCATGAGGATGGAAGAAGAGAAAATTGATTCCAAAGCATTATGGGGGAAGTTACAATTTTTAACCAAATGTCAGAGATGAGGAATAGTGCTATTGCCACCAGACTGCTAAGGCCTCAGGGAGGGCTTTGGTGCTTAGCTACTAGAAAAAGCCAATTTGTCAGGTCTGCTGTGAAATGTCATTGCATATCTACAGGGCCAAGGCACACAACCTAAGAAAAAGATGATGTTATGAAATTATTTAAACTCTTACACAGTTTGGATCTCCATGACTAGTATAAGAGTGTTTAGTAATTGAAAATAATTTTAAAATAACTCAAAATCATGTACTAGTCAAAAGCCACTATGTATGTACTTAAGAACAAACCACTGATTTTGCAATTCCTTTCTTGCTTTTTAAAAACTCCTATTCCATATATTTCCAGTGCCTCTTCCTTTAATACAATGCCACTCTCTAACCATTCTTAAACATCCATATAAAATAACTCACTTTTCTCAAAGTCCTCCTCTACCTGAGAACTTATACCATCAGCATAGATTGTAGTGTAACCCTTCCCTCTTCCTTCCCTCTCATGTACTCTCGCTGCCACTTCTGGATTCCATAGCACAAAATATCAAAGATGGATATTTTGCTAAAATAGGTTCTTAGAATGGTGAAACTCTGAGAAAACAAATAAACAAACAAACAAAAAAGCAGTCTCTCCTTGATGCAACAGGGGAAAGAGAAGACAATGAATATGTATAATTGTCACTTGATCATAACAGAATTCAATTAATTCTTTGTTATAGACAGATGGTTTGCCAGAACCAATTTTACCTCTTTTTGCTATTAGTTTATTTTACCTTTGTTCTTCTGTTTATAGATTCGGATTCTTCTAAAGAATTAGAAATAAAGCCCCGTAGAAAGAATTTTTAATCATGGCAAAATTTGGTAGTAGGTGTGGTCATAGAAAAAACTTGGTTGTAAGTGTGGTCAGAAAAGGTAACATATGGCAAAATGACTATAGCTCCTCTTTGATTTTACCTGTATATCATTCTGACAGCTGTAAACCTTCCAAAGTTTCCAAAGCTGGTCTTCTGTGGAATGTTTCAGTATTTGCTGCGGTGTAAAGTGCCTAAGCATTATCAAAACTTTTCACATAAAAACATATCACCAAATTTTAAAGCTAAATAAATATAAGCACTCCAATGACTGATCCTACTATTCTCTATTGATGGAAATTCTGGCTGAGAGACAAACTATTATATTGAAAGCACTGAAAGGATGTGAGGAAAACTCCGATATTTTGCATTTATGGTTTTGAAATGTGTGCTGTTGAGTTAAAGAAGTGCCAGCCTCATTATAATATAGAAAAGATAAAGAAGTATATATCTCCAAATTTCTTGCTGTCTTCATAGACTACTAAAGTAAATCACTTTAGAGGTTTCCAGAACCGTATTATTTGATGCAAATCATGAAGTACTGATACCAGATAGGATATACACTCTTATTCTAGGTGAGAAGAGTAGTAGCTGGCATAAACACAGTGATGAAAATAACTCAGTGACTCATAGCAATGTTGGCACAATGTATCAAGTGCTTGGCAATGGCTCTGCATGTATTAAGAAATCAAGTCAAGCACAATGGTTGATGACAATGATAGATATCATTGTTATGTACCCAAATGTCCCACTGACAGGCCCCCAAATGTTTTTTTTTTATATCCCTTGTTCCTTTTTATGGTTTCAATAAATATGTTTGTAGAATTTAAAAACAGGAATGATGTTACATGTCTTTGGCTTCAATTTTTAATTTCACAGACTAGGGGAATAATCTTCATTAAGAAAGTACTTTTTTGAGTTTGTCTACTGGCAAGTGGCAGAACTTTGACTAGAATTTCATTTCCCTCTGTTTCAGGTGCATAGTAGCTTCTAAATCTAAACTCTGTCAGCAGGGAATCCATTATTGGAAATATACCATGTCTTTAATTCTGTAATTCTATTCACTATAGTATGACCACTTTCCATTATGAGGCCAATACATTATTGGTGATTAATTGCATCTTTTGTGTGGCACTGTCTTTTCTAACCTCTCTTGTGATCTTGCATATTCTCCTTTCATCTTTATGGCCAATTTTTGGAAAAGCCCAGTTGGCTAGTTATATTACATCAGTAAAAAGGAAAGACAACAAATTTTCTATGCTCTTAATAATTTCCTGACTTATATTTTTCAAATGAATTTAGTCTTTAAACTTTACAGTGAAGTAAGTCACACATATGTGAATAACATATTTATTCAGTTGTCTTCTCTTCCATGGGAGAGTGTTTTATAATTACTAATCTATGTATCAGTATATGGTCCCATATTAACCAGTTATTTTTTCAAGTACTTTAACCCAAGTTTACTGGGTTTTAAAAATTATAACTATGATGATTTATCTACCGAAGAACTACCAGATCCAAGTCAGATTAACTCCTTCCAAGATCAGATGAGATAAGATGTGTTGGTGTGGTATAGCTGTAGACTCAGATGAACTTAATAAAATTCTGCTTCTTCATATTATGTAATTGTAAAATTTCATATGGTATTTATGGTAGTTAATGCTAATTCATTAAATTGCGATACTCATTGCAGTAATGACCTCTGTCTTTGGAGGAAGAAGTTGAATGTGTTCTAAGTGATCAATAGGCAAAGGACACATTTGTTCTTAGATCTCTCTCTGCTGAGTTACATAGAGATAGCTTGGTTTCTGGGAAGATGACAGGATAATTTATATAATTTGTTTTGGTTTGTTTTGTTTTTACTTAAAACATTAGAAAACTCATTGTCAAGAGTTTTAGAGCTAAAAGTGCAAAATAAGGTGCTGGTTCCTTTAGAATCCCCCAGGAAATGATCTTCCTTGCCTCTCAGCTTCCAGAGGCTCATGGAAATCTCTGGTGTCCAAAAGGATTAGTTAATGTATTGAATGCTAATTAGTGAACAGTCAATTAACAGAAAGCCTAAATCACCATTCCTCTAACTAACTGCAACAGCACAATTTACAACACACTGTCTTCTAGATGCTGCTCATTGGACTAATTCATTGCATAGTCCTCATTCTGTGAAACCAGATGAGCCTTATGCTGCCTGGAAATCCTTGGCATGTGCTTAGGAATTTTTCTAGTGTTTGACTTTAAATCACAGTGTCAAAGATGTAGTAACAGAAGGGCAAGTATTAGATTTCTTTTCTGACTTCCTTCCAATCTCATGTAAAAAGCAACAACCAAGGGAAGGTTGACACATATGGCAAAGAGATCTGGCAATTACCCTGGTCAGTCACTGAAGAAGCCAAACTAGATAAACTATCTGCACAGTAGAGCATTGTTTCCTGTAGGAGTGCTGAAAGTGATCTGGATGGTCTATGACAAAGCAAGTAACTGTGGATTTTATAAATCTTTGTTTCTTTTTAGGTTATCATTGCAGAGCAAACATTAACTGGGGCTCTTAATTCCAAGCATCATTAATTTTCTGAAGAGTCAGAAAATGTCAGTTTCAAATCAGAAAGCTGCTAAATCTATTCCTTTTAGCAGGGAATCATCCTTATCACTATATACCTAACACATTGCAGAAACCATATACATATGATAACTTCTGGTCAATGCAGTGGTTCAGGAAGTTGTGACCTATTATGAGTGCCAAATTGCAAATGAAGAAACAGGCTCATAAGAGTTAAGCAAATTATTCAAGGTCACAAAGGTGATGTGGAGAATCAAATGCAGATTCATCTTTATTATGAATCCAATCTCATTCAACTATATACACAAGATGTGAAATTGTCCAGGGAGACTAAAATAACATGTTCACTGCAGATGCTGTAATGACATGGGAATATTTATAATTCTGAATTCTAGAAATTTACTGCCCATTTGAGAGAACAGTTTCCTAGCTTTGAGGCTTGGTGCAATAGATACATGATGACTGTGGCAGCTACTGAAGTACACAAAAGGGTGGGGGCAAGCATATTCAGCAACCAAATTCAGAGCTTGCATTCTCTGTACTTTGTGTGACTTGGTAGGTGGAAATGTTTCCTCACATTTTGAAATCGAATAGGTAAAAAGAAACTGTGTTACCTCATTGATGTTAGCTAAAGATGAAGCCTCTTCAAGCAGTTTTGCTTTAAAATATTTGACAGTAGGAAAACTATCTACTGAATAATTTTTAAGTCCGATTTCACTGATACCATCAATGCTTAAAGAAGGATTTATGATGGACACTGAATACTGCAATTTTACCGGGACAAGCCAGAAACCAAACACTAGACCTTGCCTCACTCATTTGCTGAACTTAAGGCTAGTGGAAGAAAAATATTCTCATTGAACTGTGACCTCAACCAATGTTTGTTGTCATTGGGCTTTTCCCTTAATACAGCAAATTGTTTCGAACTGGAGCCAGTGCTGTGTATTTTTCAAAATGACTGAATACAAACTAACACAGAACTTCTCAAAATAATCTTAATATTGAACATGAACTAAATTGAGGTGCCTGTAGTCTAGATAAATTTAGTCTTTGATTGATACTGCTGCTGCAGTCATAAAGTTAGAGCTTTACTCTGTGTCTAGAAAGCCCACCTCTGCCTTGATGGACTAACTCAGTCACTCTCATGGTCTGATGATCATATAAGTCATAAACCTACCCATATTATGTGAGAATATAAACATTAAATACATGAGATATATGTAGATGTCATAGAAAAGATTTTGACTTAATTGCTGTTTTGCTCAAATATATTACACAGAACCTGCCTCAGTTTATTCATATGTAATTGCATCTGTTGCCATATTATTATTCTTTTCTTGCAGCTCTTTGCTCAAATGTCATCTTAATAAATTACATATCAAGAAAAACACTTCTTGTGCATTTTGTTTCTTTTTATGACACTCAAATGAGACAAAACAATAATATTTTTATGTCTACTTGTTTATTGATTGTCACCTCTCACAACAGAACATAAACTGTCTGGAAACAAATATTATATTGTTCACTACCCCATCCTCAATTCTTAGAATAATCTCTGTTATGTGGGAGGCACTTAATATTTAGAAAACAATGGAAACTATCACATGAAGTAAAATAGCATATAGTTGACAAAATGCAGCTCTGGAAGTCAGAATATTTCAGTTTCACTTTAACTTGCTGGATTTTGGAATAAATTATGTTACTTCTCTGGGGGTTAGCTTTTTCACCAGTCAAATGAGAACATTTGTTCCTTCTTTACCTGACTCATGGGAACTTTTTAAGTCTCAAAAGAAATAACATATGAGGAAATCTTTGGAAAAGAGGACAGTAATAGGTTGCATTTCCTACTAGAATGTTGAGATCAGTTGTTCTTAGAGAAACATTTCTCCCTGGCTTAGCCCATTTAAACATCATGTTGTTGTCTCATATTCCTAAACTGAGATAAGCCCTAGGAGACCAGTAACAAATGAGATTTCAGTTAATATGCCTAGCTAGTCTCAACATCCTAGTAGAAGGTATGTACAGCTCAAAAGCTAATCTAACTGAAGCCAAAACCTTAGCTGATTATTTTTTCTAGTCAAATTTGCAATACTCCTGAGATTAAACTGTACATTTGAGACAGGAACGTAGACAAAAGATCCATTCAGATAACTCACAAACTACATTAGAAGCTTCATATTATTAGAGATCGAGTCTGCAATCAGTATTTCAAATGTCCTAGTATCATTAGACCCAAGAAAACAAGGAACTGACATCTTTCCAGGCATCCAAATAGAGCCTCTTTGGGCTTATTACAGACACACATTTTGAACATGACATCAGAAGTCATAAGATATTACACAGTCCTGGTGGATGTCCACAAGCCTCAAGCCCAAATCCAATACTGCTGAACAATAAGCTGTTAATAAATATATGAACAAAGCCTTTGTAGACAATGCTTAGATTGTGCATACAAAGAGTCTTATTCATCTGCCATCCATCACTTAGACATTCCTGCAGGGATTACAGGCAGGCATGGTTACCCCAACATGTATGAATACAAATCTAATTTACCCCCAAATGTCAAACATATAGACAGCATAGTCATTGGCTAATGCCCCAAATATGACTGTCTACTCTATGCTGCAAAAAGTATACCGAGATTCAAGGATTTTAGAGCAGTAGCAGAAGACACAGCTGCTTTGTAAATGAAGAGGAAAAAAGGACCACATGAACTGCTGTTACTTAAAGCCTATTGATCTAAGATAATTTGTGTAGGTTCTGTGAGTGGAACAGAAGCAAGAAATAAATTTCTTCATTGTCTCTGCTCAGAACCCATTCCATTTCAGCTGTACCTTGGGCACCTAGTACTTTAATCTTTTGTTTCTAGGAGTGGTTGATAGCAAAAGCAAACCCCTTAGCGATCCCAGAAGTAAACTGTAACTCTGTGATCTTTTTCCACCATGAAAACTTCTGGACCACACCAATGTTTAACTCAGGAGGCTAAGTGCTTCTAGCCCAGCTACCTCTAAGATACTTTGTGGCCTTAGTTCATACTCCCTCTTTAACAGGTGCAAATTGGCACTGTCCACATTCAGAAGGCAATTTAACTTAAATATTTGAAGCTATTAAAAATATGCACAGTTATTGACAAATTTTAATAATACTTGTATGAATGAAAATAAGAAAAGTCTTTGATCCCTCAATATTGACTCCAAGTGTAGTTGTTTAGTGAGAATGGCCTTTATAGGTTCTTATGTTCAAGTACTTGGTCCCCAACAAGAACTATTGGGAAGGATTAAGAGGTGCGGCCTTGTTGAGGAGGTATGTCATTGGGACTGGACTTTGAGGTTTCAGAAGGCTGGTGCCATTATTGTGTGCCTGCTTTCTGCAGCCTGAATTTGGATCAAGATGTGAGCACTGGACTATAGCTGCCACTGTGTCTTTGCTCTTCCATCATGGACTTTAACCTTTCAAACCATAAGTCCAATTATACTTTATTTTATATATGTTTTCCTAGTCATAGTGTTTTAATACAATGATAGAAAAAGTAAGATACCAGGAGTTATAATGTTTTCTGTAAACTTGGTGTTTATAATTACAATTGTATAAGTATTTTACATTCAGGTAATTCAATTAGATGTTTAAAAACATTCTAAATTCAAAGCTGGGGATATAGCCGAGTTGGTAGAGTCCTTGCTTAGTATATAAGTATATAGGAAATTCTGGGTACAATCTTATCATTGCATAAATCATACTTGGTTGTTACAGGAGGTTTTCCCCCCGCCGGTTGCCGCCGGTTCTGCCGCCGTGGTCCCTATGCCACGTGAGCCCCAAATAACACTCAGAGATTCTGTATTTGATGCAATCCTGTTGGCAAGTTACCATTATTGTTTATGGGCTAGCTCTGTCTTAATTATTAACCCATTTCTACCTATCTAAGTATTTCCACGTGGTCGTCTTATCAGGGAGCTGCGGCAGGCGTCTTCCTTCCTCCATGGTCTACATCTCAACTCCTCCCTCCTACTTCCTCTTTCCTCCTTGTCTCCTAGCCCCGCCTATCTTGCTATCTCATTGACCACAGTGCTTTATTAACCAGTATGAGAAACATATATACAGAATAACATCTCCCATCACTTGGTAGGTTGAGGCAGAAGGATTAGAAGTTCAAAAATCATCTGTAAATATATAGTGAGTTGAAGGCTAGCCTGATATATAAAATGCCCTGTCTCAAAGAAAAAAAATCCACTAAGGTTAATTTTGAATACTGATGATGGCAGATGCTACAGACCAAAGGTCAGTAATGAGGAATGAATAACTCTCAGGTGACATGACTCCACTCTGATTTATGCTGGTGGGCTGCAATGCATGGCTGTTCACATAGTTGAATGTTAATGAATAGAGTGTTGGGTAAGTTGTGTGTGGCACATTTGTACTTCTGACTGCTCTCCTAAAGCATTCTTGATTTTAAGATGAGCAGTTTTGACTTCACTGTTACTCTCTTGGTTGTGGGTAAAGACAAAAATCCATGTCAGATGTGAGATAAGATGTCCCGGTAGGGCCTGGAGAAATAGCTCAGTGGTTAAGAACACTGGATTAGCTTCTTAAGGACTCTGGTTCAGTTCTCAACACCCATATGTCCACTCACGGTGGTCTGTCAATCCAGTTTCAGGGGATCTGATGCTCTCTTTTGGACTTTTCAGACATCAGGCATGCATGTGGTACAGCAACACCCATGATGACAAAACACCCACATAAATAAATAAATAAATAAATAAATAAATAAATAAATAAATAAATAAATATGTTCTGGTAAAGGCAAATGGGCGAACAACCTCTAATTAAGTATTGGCATTTTCTTGACACCTTTCCATGTGGCTGCTTGTTGTCTCTGAACTCTATCAAAGAAAGAAGAGCCTTCATCAAATTTGTCAGCTTTGTCAATCAATATAGCTCCTTAGCAAAAGAACTCCAGATACACCTAAAAAAAATTACACAAATGCAATGGGTTCATAAGAATCAATCAAGACAGTGTAAATGAAGATGTAAGTTAAGGGTAAATGCAACACATATTATTTTGCACTTCCTCCATCATCAGGTGAACCCTCTAGCTTCATATCACTGCTCATTATTTCTTGCAATTTCCTCGTAAGTCTTCACAAACTATTGTACTTTCTGAATCACCAGAGAAGGAATAGAACAAAGGTGAAGATAAGGTTTCTCTAGGGAAGGATAAGGAAGACCCCAGAAATACAAGACAGAATTGCAAAACCAGTGGAAGCTGTAAGTTTCACTTTTAGATACCTATTTCAAAGAACCCAGAACTAAGGCTGCATACCAGCAGCCAATTGATTTCAGACAAAGGGGCAAAGAACATAGCTTGGCCTAAGGAAAGTGTCTTTAATAACAGGGGCTGGGGAAACTCAACATCCACATGCAGATGACAATTGGATTTTCATTATGATTCTTTTCTTGCTTGTTCCTGTCTTTATTTTTAAATTGAGAATTCATACATGCATATAATGAATTTTGGTGAATTCATTCCTTTTCCTACCCATCCAATTTCTATCTTGTCCTCCCACTTTTCTCTCTAAACTTCCTTCTCATTTTTGTCACTTGTCCTTAAGCCTACTCAGTATGCTTACTGCTGACTGTATGTGCAAGGGTATAGAAGCACCTGCTGGAGCATAGATACCCTTTCAGGGGTTATATCCCTGAAGAAAACTTATTCTGCCTCTGCCAGTAGCCATCAGTTGCCAATAGCTCCTTAGGTACTGTCTATTTCTTATCTTGCACAGGAAACAGAAACTCAAAAAAGCCAAAAGCTATTAGAGAAAAACATAAGGGAAACACTTCAAGATATTGGCACAGGCAATGATTTTGGAATAGAACCCCCAAAGCACAAGAAATAAAAGCAAAAAGTGACAAATGGGATTACATCAAGCTTAAATCTTCTGTACAGCAAAGAAAATAATCAATAGAATGAAAAGATAGCTCACAGAATGAGAAACTATTTGGTAGCATTTATCTGACAGAAGATTAATATCAGGAATATGTAAAAAATAACTTAGAAATAAAAACCAATTAAGCTAAAAATTACAAAGGAGCTTAATAAACATTTTTCAAAAGAAAAAATACAAATGGCCAGTAATTATGTGCAATAATGCTTGACATTATTAGCCATGCAAGAGATGCAAACCAAAATTGCAATGAGATACCTGTCATCCCAGTTATGGTGACTACTATAGAAAAACAAATCTATGAAATGCTGGTTAGGCTATGAAAAAAACGGAACTCTTAGGCACTGTTAGCGTGAATGAATATTAACTCATCTATCCTGGATAACACTGTGAATATTACTATGAATAAGTAAGTAAACAAATGGAACTACTATATATTTCACTATCCTAGCCCTAGTTATACATCCAAAGAAAATGAAAACAGTACACAGCAGATATATATATATGTGTGTGTGTGTGTGTGTGTGTGTGTGTGTGTGCCCATACTTATTCTGGCACTATTTAAAATAGTGATGACAGGAATCTATGTATGTGTCTGTTACTATTCATGCATTTGTATTGTCCAGTCCACGGAGTCCTGACAGGGTAGACCCTCAGCTGCAGCCACTAAGAGCACCACCTGTGCTTATTCATGATGTTCCCTTTTAAAAGGGGCCCTGCTTACCTCTCTCTCTCTCTCTCTCTCTCTCTCTCTCTCTCTCTCTCTCTCTCTCTCTCTCTCTCTCTCTCTGCTCCTCTTTCCTCTCTCTTGCTGCTCCTGTTCCTGGAAGCTGGTCTCCCCCTCCCCTTTTTATGATCCCTTTCCCTAATTTAAAAAAAAAAAAAACAACTTTTGCTTGAACCCTGTCCCATGGCATCTTTCCCTCTTGAGCTGATTTTCTTAAATTACAACAGAGTCCATTAATAGATGATCAGTTAAAGAAAATATGCTATATACACAGTGGATTATTATTCAGTGAGAAAGAAGAATGAAGACATGTGTCATTTGCAGCAAAATTAATGTAACTAGAGTGTATTGTATCAAGCTATCATATCAAGCAAAATTATCCACACACACAGAAACAAATACTGCATGTTTTCTCTCATCTGTGGAAACTTGAAACAAGTATATTTGAAAGTAAAATAGACTATGGGCTGGGAAGGGCACTAGAGGGGCACTTAGAAAGAAAGCTGGTTGGATATGACCAATGTATGCTCAATGTAAAAATGAAGACAAGACACTAAGATCCATTAATATGTACAATTAAAATATGTTAATAAAAGCATAATTTTGACCGATTTTAAAATATTTTAAGGGGTAAAGAAATGATCTGGTAGTTAAGGATATATTCTGCTCTTGCATTGGACATGTGTTTGTTTCCCAACACCCTTGTTAGGAGGCTCATAACTGCTTGTAATTCTAGTTCCAGGGAATCTGATGCCTCTTCTGATCACTGCAGCCAATATGGAAATTAACATGGAGATTCTGAAAAAAATATCAAAATTATAACTTCTAAATACCTGCTATAAAATTTCTAGGCAAAAGCATGAAACCCAGTTGAAGATGTAAAAGCAAACTAAAGGATGGATAAAGTAAATGTGGTAATCGCAACTCAGTGTATGTCCACTTAATCCTGGACTGGATCGCTGGAACTCTAAAGGCATCCTGTTTTACAGACATAGGTCCTATTTTATGTATATTTGAAAGTAACCAGAAATCTGTTACCTTATTTTTTTTGGATTCTTTTTTGGTTCCAAAATGATCATTTCTTCTTCTTTGCTATCTGACAGCACTATAGGGACACCTTTAAGAAAATACCAACAAAATAAAAGTAACTACTTATCCATATCATTAGTCCTAATGTTTCCATTTCCATGCACACACAGCTCAAGCTCTGCTGCCTGGAGGCAGCATATACAACATACTCTATTAAAAATTTTTGTAAAAAATTTATTTTTTCTGTAGTTTTGTTTTTGTTTTTAGAAGACACATGTATGCCAGGATGGTCTAGTTTATTACTACCAGGGCTAACCATGAAAAATGTAGAAAACTGTTTTGTTTGCCCATTTTCTCTTGAATATTAATTATATATATGTAAATAAGGCATGCAAATTAACCATTAAAAAAAGAAAATGTGGTATATACACACAATGGAATTTGAGTCAGGTATAATATAATTTTCGTGGAAATAGATGGAACTGTGATTGTGTTAAGTGAAACAAGCCAGATTGGGAGAATTTTTTTCTCTCATATGTGGAATTACAACAAAATCTAGTAGTTACAGAGTACATTATATGAGTACACGAAAATGTCACAATTAAACCCTTTGCTCTGTATTATCAACACATGTGAATATGAATAAAATAGGATGCCTTGTTCAAGAAAGCCTTAGGTTAATCAGAAAGTGTAAGTGAAGTAGTTTAAGTAATGATTATATATAACATACACATCCGCAGATCAGCAGAACTGGAAGAGTATAAAATTCACATGCTTGGGACCATTCTTTGAAAAATACAACCTCTAAAAATACTTACATTGGTAAGCTAAAAAAAAAATTCACATGCTCAACCCCTTATCTTTACTCTAGCTTAAGAAACATCACAACATACTACTGTTTCTATGGGAACTCCATACAAGAATACTGCAAAGATCAGATGATTCTGGAACATAGGACTGGTCTTTTATGCATTGCCGCTTCCATGTTTCTAATTTTGTATGGACTTCATATACTGTTTACATCCTAGTACTTGCATGAAAAGACATACATTCACACAGACTAGAACATTGCAATAGGAACATCATATGGGCAATAAACCCTAAGAAACATAATTTTTGTTGAAGATACTGAAATTATATTTATTTAACGTATACAGTGTGGTATCTGATACACCTGAAAAACTTTATAATGCCTCCCTTTACCATTGTAAAATTTCCTTTGAATCCTTTGAATGTCCCTAAGAGAGCAAATTATTTCTTTTAATTTTTCCAGTGGATAAGCAGGTGAGTTTGGAGGCAATTCATTTATTAATGATACTATAGCTACCCACAGTTTCATTAACAAACATGCATGATGTGTGTACCTTCCCCTAGGCGCCTCATTAAGCACTTGATAGAGCAGTGATTAGCATTAACATCACTATTATCTGACACTTCTTCTGAAGATTTACTTTCCAAGGCAGGAAATAAAGATTTTTTTTTTTAAAAGCAAGCAGTAAATAGAGATAAGGCCCAAAGAAGGAAAGATTATTGTTAAAAATGGGGTGGATAAATTACTGCAGTATTCTTTAGTTTTTAAGGCTTCAGAGAAAAATAAAAATCAATTAATTTGTGAATGGTTTAGGATGGCCCACTTCTAGCTACTATTTTGTCAAACAAAACAAATCTACAAAAAAATCCATAATTTTATTTAAAAGTGATTATTTTAGGTCTTTCCCCCAGGTAGGATGAATGCATTTAGAGAAAGTTCGATTTGTAATAAATTTAAATTCATAAATTTAAATTATGAAAAGTTCAAACCTGGTTGCAGATTACAAATGATTATACACACACACACACACACACACACACACACACACACACACACACACACTTTTAGAACATTCCGGTTTGTATGAGAGCTGCTATTATCATGGAGACACTTACAGGCTGGTATATTGCAACACTAGTTGGTTTTCTGAAAGAATAGCCTGATAGGAAGACATGGTGTAGGAAAGTGTTGAGTTAAAAGTGTAAGAAGATAGAAGATGTAGACAACATGCTAAAATCCATAGTGTCCTATTAATAGATGCTTTTTCTATCAACAAGGTTGGCACAGCTTGTGGCTAGAACAAGGTGACACTAATGATTTTCCATAACCTTGTCTCTCTAAGTGTTCTTACACATCTAGGGCATAGAATGAAAAGATCCTTTTACTTAGAATCCAAATGCCCAAGTCGCAGTCTTGGTTCTGACTTCGTTACTTGTGTGGTTTCTGGTAATACCTGACCCCTCTCTGAGGCTTGGTACTGATATGAATATGTGTTACCCACTCCACCCCCAAGGCTCATGTATTGAAGGCTTGGTTCCAATGCAGACAGGAGTCTGAGATAGTGCATTGGGGAAATGGATGGATTTTGGTTCTGCACTCACGAATGTATTAACCCACTGGCGAACCCAATTTTGAAACAGGCTATTAAAATGTGGTGGAACTGTGGATGAAAGGGCATATTTAAGTGAAGTTATTCACTGGGGGTGTGTCCTGAAAAGCCATACTATGTTTCAGCCCCCTCCCTCCCCCCCCCCCCGCTTACTCTTTACTTTTCAACTACTATGAGATGAATTGATGTGTTGCATCGTTACCTTCTACCATGGTGTTCTGCCTCATTATCTGCCCGGAAAGAATAGAGTCAAAGTAACTATAGACTCAACCCCCTTAAACTGTGAGCCAAAATAATTCCTGCCTCTTTTCAATTGGTCCACTAAGAACTTTGTCAGAGAAATGAAAAACTAGCACACTTGGCTTCTTTGATACCACAGTGAAGGAATGCAACTTGATTTATCTGCAGGCTCCTGTGGTTCTAATACCCTCCCTACAGTACTAGATCCCTCTCCCAGGTTGGCTTCAGTTTATTCCCTGTCTATTTGTCTTAGTATTCTATTGCTGTGAAGAGACACCATGACCAAGGCAACTCTTACAAAGGAAAACACTTTATTGGGGACTTGCTTACAGTTTCAGAGGCTTAGACATTATTATCATAGTGGGAGAATGGTGACACATAGGCAGACATGGTGCTGGAGAAGAAGTATCTGAGAGCATTATGTCCTCATCCTCAGGCAGCAGGGGAGGGGGCCATAGAGATAGATAGATAGATAGCTATATCCATATCTATCTATCTATCTATCTATCTATCTATCTATCTATCTATCTCATATATGATATATATATACATCATATATATATATATATCATATATATATGTTCCTTTGGCAGCCCATTCCTTGTTTAGTGCCATATAATTAATTAATTTTACAGATAATTTCATGTTCTTTAAATCTTTCCTAGTAGAAAGGAATCCTGTTTTCTAGCCTGTGGATAGATAAAAAGAAGTCTCGACTGACTGGACACTTCTGCCCCACCAAGGTTTCTCTCGTGATTGGAAGTACCAAATGTTTTCTGCACAAGATATGGATAACCTGCTCCCAATCGGATCTCCTCTGGCATAGCCATCCATGACTTACTCTAATTTTGGGGCGTTGCCTGCCAGCAAAATAGACTGTCCCTTAAAGTTTTCCTTAAGCCCACCACCAGAAGCTTAAGGGGAATTCCTTTCATGCTATTATGCACTTGGAATGGGAAATGCCTTTCTCCATCCTGGCATACTAAATCCACCCAGCTTTGCTTCTTCCTTAAACTGCTGAGCTCACTGCTTTTCATTCATTGGGAACTCTTCCCCTTTTTGGAAGATTCCTGTGGCGTGTCTTCCAGGCTGTATGCCTTCCAATCTCGAAGGAAGTCATGGAGCATTTTCCAACTTCATGATGAAGTCTTAACAGGGGGTGAGTTGGGCCATCCCCACTCCCAGAGGATCGTGCAGTGGGTTGAGGAAAACCACATTCTGGCCTCTTGCAGCAGCATGGTCTTGCCAATGTAGACTGTGTAAGCCATTGAGCAGTTCCTTGAACTGAGCCAGAGCCATGGAGAGCAGAATACAAGAGCAGCAGGGTTTCCCTGACCTGACAAGTTAGGCCTGGCCAGGTCTCAAGGCCAGTGAGCTCTGTACCATGCTGGAGTTTTCCCAGCCAGTTGGCATACTTGTCTCCACTCAGCCGCACTGAATACAGCACAGATTTCCAGGAACTGCCTTAAGTTTCTTTCTGGTCCTAAAAGGGGTGTTGAAAACAAAAAGAAAGGAAGGATGAAAGAAATGCAAAGTGGAAGGGAAGAAAAGCAGGGCAGAGGAAAAAACAGAGTAAGAGGAGAAGAAATAAAGGAAGGATCAAACTTAGCCCCTGAGTGTTCTTGGGACATGGTAATAAGCTGTATTATAATTGTATTTGAATATGGTTAGAGAACCAGAATGTGTGTGCCTGACAAATTCAGGGCTTGAAGATGATGCCACATACATAAGAATCAGGAGGCTCTCCCTACTCTGGTATGCCTCATTCTGTTTTCTAAACATACTCAAAAGGACTTCAGGATAGTTCCAAAAAGGCAAATGTGGAGTTTTCAGATGAAAGGATTTATGGGAATGCTTACGTGCTTTCCCTCATGCAACTTAGTGTCCCAACACAGGGACATACCACTGGATTTACTAAATCCCAATGTGGTACCTACTGGACAAACTTGCTATCTTGCTGAGTCTCAAACAGAGTCAGCTGTGGCCTCTGGTAGTGATTTTTGGGCACACTAATAATCCTATAGGATTTTGGGTAAGACAACAGATTGCAGAGTCACCTAAAGTATACAAGGTATGTATGTTCAATGGTCAGAGAGGAAATGAACAGTCTCTGATGATTTCCGGGAGGGTGCTACAGCATTCTTTTTCCTTGATTATTATTTCATTAGTACTGATTTAGTTATTTATTCATTCATTTATTTATCTTTTGGTTGTTGTTGCAATCCAGACTTGTCTCAAACTCACTTTCCTTTAGCCCTAGTCTCCCAATTACTGGGAACCCAGACATACACTACTATGTTGTGTTAATACTGACTTTTCTGCCTCTTTCTGAATGGACATGGAGAAGGATTGGTAGGGGAAGAGGAAGAGGGGAGTTATGGAGGGAACAGGAGGAGAGTAGGGAGGAGAAACTGAAGCAGGGTATGTAAAGCAGATGAAAAAGTGTTAATTATATTAAAATTATTTTATTTATTTATTTTAAATTTTATTTTTCTCATA
This sequence comes from Cricetiscus sungorus, assembly GCA_030556225.1. Classification (NCBI taxonomy): domain Eukaryota; kingdom Metazoa; phylum Chordata; class Mammalia; order Rodentia; family Cricetidae; genus Cricetiscus; species Cricetiscus sungorus. The sequence goes on from JANBXA010000726.1 coordinate 35,489,641, forward strand.
CATTTTATCTCAACTGCAGTTTCCCATACCTTTACTCCCTCTGCTCCTTCCCTCAACTCCTCCTCCATTCCCTTAAAAAAATCTTACAAAAAGAATTTCAACAAAAAAATAAATCTTTAAAAAAAGGGATATCCACCAAATAAGGCCTAACAAGCTACAATAAGACTGGGCACAAATTGTCATATCATAGCTGGATAGCAGCAACCCAGTAGGAGGAAAAGGTTCCCAAGAGCAGTCAAAAGAGTCAGACAAAGCCCCCACTCCCATTGTTGGGAGCCGCACAAGAACACCAAGCTATACAACCTAGCTACAATTTTACCTGGAGAACACTAAACCTAATGATCTTGATATTTTTTTGTCAATAATAAGAGTTTAGTTCAATAATACAGTTTGTTAGGAGAACTCAGTTGTTTGGGAAGTCTCTCTCTCTCTCTCTCTCTCTCTCTCTCTCTCTCTCTCTCTCTCTCTCTCTCTTCTGTTTCTTTCCAAAGGAAAAATGACAGCTACCTGAACATTCTGAACATGCCTGAAATTCTGGCACTGGGAGGCTGAAACAGGCAAGCTGAGCTACAGAGTAAGACTGTCTATGAGAACAAAATGGACTAACTGGAAAAGGAACAGAAGAGAACAATGAAGATGGGTGTATAGGGGAGTATGTTCCAAGTATATTATACACCCTTTATAAAAATGTCCTTGTGAATCTCAGTACTATTAAAATGAATATGTGGTAACCAAAAACACAAGAGCATAAATGAAAGAGAAGAGGGAAAAGAGGGGTCAGACTCCTGTCCTTGAATTGATATTATTTTTCTTTTGGGTCACTAAAACACAAAATAAGACTTAAACAGCATCAATTACCCCAGAGAACATCCAAAGCAGTCACATTGGAACTTATTACTTATTGCTTCTTTATGTCTTCTTTATGTCTGTTATCTCTTTCCATGCACTGATATAAGCCGATTCCTCTTGGTTTATAGGAGATATATAGGTTTTGAGTGGGCAGTCCTGGTGAGGGACCATGGGGTATACAAAGGAGGAAAAGACATCCAGGCTTCCAGACGTGGTCATCACTCTTAATAATACTTTATAGAGAACCTAAGTAGAATTTGAAAAGCTCAGGTGGCATAACACAGTTTGGTGACTTTGACAAACTAGCAAGGAAATTCCACTGAGGCATGTGACACTTACCTAGAAGATGTTCAGAACTGCCTTTATCCTATTGTTTTTGAATAATCGTTCAGAAGACAACATTTCTAAATTTCTTTGGCAATTCAGAGATTTACAGCCACACTCCAAACAAACAAACAAACAAAAAATACAAATCAAAAAGAGCTTTTGATTCATATTGTCTAAGATACAGTTACTTCCACGCATTGCCATGTAGTTCAGGCTCCTCTTCTACTAATACTCTGCATCTTCAAGGAAAGCCTTACTCTGTCTTGATAGACAGATTGTGTATTTCCACTCAGCATTCTAGCAGCCAACCTATTATTCATATGCCATCTAATTAGTAGTAGGAACTGTATGGATTGGAACATGTTACTAATATGTTAGAGAAGGGTGATAGAACTATTAGTCTATACAGTAGCATCCAAACTGGGAACATAGTCTATAAAATAAGAGAATGTGGACACACACACACACACACACACACACACACACACACACAAACACACAAAACAGAGAGAACGACAGAGAGAGACAGAGACAGAGAGAGAAGGAGAGAGAGAAAGGGAGAGAGAGAGAGAAAGAGAGAGAGAGAGAGAGAGAGAGAGAGAGAGAGAGAGAGAGAGAGAGAGAGAGAGAGATTTCTATAAGGCTTTTGGCTTTTCTAAAGTCTTTTACTGCTGTACTCCACCACTGACACATAGATAGCCACAGCATTAATGTTGGCCTTCTAGATACAGCCAAGTAAAAGTTATAGGTCTCAAATCTGTAATTAGCTTGTTCCAGGATTAAGATATTAGATTCTTAATGTTTTCCTCTCTTATAGACGGATATTTCTCTTCACAATGTGTTTCTCTGTGCCCTATGCTCAACTATTGTAGTCTGTTATAGTCCACTAAAGGACTCATGTTCAACTTTCCTTCTCTCAAATGATTTATATATATATTCTTATTTTACATATTGATCTCTCCCTCCATACCTCCTGACCCCCACCTGTCTCATTCCCCCCACACTCCACAGGGAGGGTGGTGCCTTCCAGGAAGGATCATTGAAATCTGTCAAGTCATTTGGAGTAGGGTTTAGGCCCTCCCTCCTGCCTCTGGGTTAAGGGGGTATCCCTCCATGGGGAATGTGCTCCCAAAGTCCTTTTGTGCACCAGGGATACATTCTGGTTCCACTGTCAGAGGTCCCTTAGACTGTCCAGGCCTTCTAACTGAGACCCATGTTCAGTCCAATGCTGGTTTCCCAGCTATCAGTCTCGGGGTCCATGAGCTCTCCCTTGTTCAGGTCAGCTGTCTGTGTGGGTTTCTGTAGCCTGCTCTTGACCCCTTTTCTTATTTCAAGTGATTTTTTTAATTTAATTTTTTATTGAGTTAGGCATTTCCTCACTCCCCCTCCCTTTCCCCTTCCACTCTCTCTCTTACCCCCCACATTCCCAATTTGCTCAGGAGGTCTTGCCTTTTTTCTCCTTCCTAGGTGGATCCATGCATGTCTCTCCTAAGGTCCTCTTTAGGGTTCTTATCCTTTGCTTTACATGTAGTATCCACATATGAGTGAGTACATACTGGTGTTTGTGTCTTTCTGGCTCTGGATTACCTCATTCAAGCTTTTTTTTTTTTTTTTTTTTTTTTGTAGTTCCATCTGTTTGCCTGCGAATTTTGAATTTCAAGATGTCATTGTTTTTGTTTATTTGTTTTTCTACTGAGTAGTACCCCATTGTGTAAATGTACCACGTTCTCTTTATATATTCTTTGGTTGAGGGGCATCTAGGTTGTTTCCAGGTTCTGATTAATGCTGCTATAAACATAGTTGAGCAAGTAAGGAACTTCTGTAGGCATCACCATCCCTGACTTCAAGCTCTACTATAGAGTTACAGTAATGAAAACAGCTTGGTATTGCATAAAAGCAGACAGGTGGATCAATGGAATTGAATCGAAGACCCTGATACCAATCCACACACCCATGAACATCTGATTTTTGACAAAGAAGCTAAAATGCATTTTTAATGGGCTGGGCACTTCTGCACTTCTGCCTATACAGCATGACTACACAGTCATGATCATAGCGGTATCTTGGATGTGAAAATCCAGCAAAAACTTAGAGAGCCCCATTTGTGATGCTGTGTCCTGTCTAAACTAGTTTTTTTTTTTTTTTTGTTGATTCCCTGCAAATCCCCGAATGAGGCATTTTGAGTTGTGCTAAGGAACCAATGTGGAGAACCTTTGATATAACTAAGAAAGAGAAAAGCAACCTTGCTCCAGCAAATAACCACCCACTCACCCACAGGAAAGAAACTCTAATTAATTGCATCTGGCCACACAAAAAATTAACAGAGTGGATGGTGGTGTAAACAGCTACTATCCATTATTTAAAGGGATGAAAGTGTTAAACAAAAAATAATATAAATAAGAAAAAGCCAACATGCCCACTGGAGACTAAAACATTGTGTACAACAGTGGAGAGATGTATGTAATTGTAAGCTACCATATTCTTGATGAGGAAGCCAAGGGGCTATTGAGGTATTCTAGTGAGCTAGTGTTGTCTGGAAAGACTTTGTACAGAAGGTAGGAACTGATGGAATGTGTAAATGGCGTTCTTATGGACTTCTTGATTGGTCTATATAATAAAAACCTAAAGTCAAATATAAAGGAAAATGCTAAGAGATCAGAGAGAGAAAGGGAGCAAGCCAAAACCAACTTTACCTCATTTGTTTCCCAGCAGAAAAGAGATCAAGTTCCTGTTTCTTCCCAGTTATAGCCACTCTCTGCTAGCCACCTTACTTCCTGTTTCTGCCCAGCCATCTCACTTCCTGTCTGTACAGACCTCCTGACCTCTATGGTTAGCTAGTGGCAAGTGCCATCCTCCGATCTTCAGATAAGCTTTATTTGTACAAGCAAGGCATCACTAGAGGAGTGCCTATGGAAATCTTACCTAGGAACTTGATAATGAGGTGGGTTGGAAATCAGCTCTGTTTGGGTGTGTAGAGATTTAGAGCCACACAGATATGAAGCTGAGCAAAGATGTAACACACATACATCCCTTTAACTGCAGTCCTTCTGTTCTCTTCTGCAGGTTGGCTTTCTGAACCTCTTACCTACCCCTGCAGGTGTCCACTGATCTTTGAATTTTAACCAAGCAGCAGCTGGAAGCGGGCCTTTGGCTGCTGGAACAATATTGGCTAAATTTCAACTTGCTTTCAGACCTTCACAGGGGAAAATCTGCTTTACTGTTGCTCACTCTAATCAAGACCATGTGGTCTGAGCCCCATGGAAACATTGTACATAGCAAGCTTTCTCCAATAGTTTATCTTGTGGATTCAATAACAAATACAATCTTGAGTCTTTGTGGAAGAGATACTAGCTGTCTGGGTTCAAAAGCAAAGCTCCTGGACCGCAAAGGAGAGTCTTTATCCTCAAGAGGAAAGCTGCTGGACCTCTGGAATTGGCATAGGATTCTGATATTTATCTCCTTATTTTCTCCCCAGAGAAATACTAGAGTTTCTATTGTGAGCAGAAGGAAACTTGCATGGGAACTGTGGCCCACTTCACATAGCCCTTGAGCTGGCCATTTCTACAAGCAACAGCTGGCTCGGGGGAAAGAGATCAGTGAGATGGCAAATCCATGAGCTGGGGCTCTATCCTAGCAGGACCATTCACTCCTTGTAAGATCCAGAAAAAGGCTACTTCTTACTCTGGTTGCCTGTCACATCTGCTTGAAAATCAGAGAGAAGAAGGTTTTTCCTAAAGGTTTTGTCTGCTCTGAAATACTATAGTCTGAATTCTGACTCTTGAAGGATGTCAGCATTTCAGGCAAACAGCTGATTCTGGGGATAACTCCACAGAAGTGGTCAGTGTTGCCTGTTTTTGGTGATTTATTATACTTTAGATTTGCCTAGAAGTACCTCTTTATTGATACATCAAGATTCTCAAGTAGTCTGATATCCTTTCTTTTGGATTAATTGTATCTCTAATGCCGTTTTTCTACAATACAGATCATCTTTTAACTCCCAAAAGTAAGGGCATTGGTGACACATTCCTCTTAACTGAAGTAAGGAGACAATGGCAACAGGGGTTAAAAGTTTAGATCTAGAAAAGTGCAATCGCCAGGAACGTGTTTTTCTGTGCTTTCTCAATTTTTCTAGGGACAACCCCAATCCTACTATGATCTCGTTGCTTTGTTTTCAGAATGAATAACGAGGCAGAATTATTTTTATCTTGTGTTCATCAGTATTTTGTCTGCATGTATGTCTGTGTGATGATGTTAGAAACCCTGAAATTGGAATTACAGATAGGTGTTAGCTGCCATGTGGGTGTTGGGAATTGAACCTAAGGCCCTTGGAAGAGCAGACAATGCCATCTCTCTTGTCCTCAAAAGACAGAATATATATATATATATATATATATATATATATATTATATATATATAATATATATATATTATATATATATAAAATAACCTATTTGGAAAGTCACTTTTCAGACATGTTGAGCTATCTATCCTCTGTTGGATGTATTTGCAAGGAAGTACCACATCACAGAGCATTCCTGCTGACATTGAGAAATCCTGTAGTGGCCACACAGGACTGAGACTCAAATCAGTACCTTGCTCAGCTATCATCAGAAAAGCTTCTCCTTGTAGTAGATGGGAACTAACACAGAGACCCACAACTGGACAATATGCAGACAGTGAGAAATTTGGGGCACTCAATTTCTATATGGGATATCTTCATCAAGCCTGCCCCCCAAGAATGAGGGAACTATGTGGAAGAGGAGGGTGAAAAATTGTAGAGGCAGAGAGAATAAATATTTCCCAGGAAATAGTACCCTACCGACACAACAGGATTGATACATATATTTATCCAAAATGACTGTGGCACCATGCATAGGGCCTGCACAGCTTCAAGTTAAAGGGGGTTCTAGCACTGAGAAGGTAAAGTGGACACAAGTTTCAATCCTTAATCCAGAAGGTATCTTCAATTGATACCCATTTGCAAAAAAAAAAAAAAAAAAAAATTCTCCAATGGAGTTTCATTGGGCATTGGCATGTTAACCACCCTTCAGGGTAGGTTCCACACCCAGCAGTAAATGACCAACACAAAACAAACTCAATGGTATTTTTGTAGACTTGCCTCAGATTGCTTTGTTTGGGCATAGTTTTTGGGCTATTGGTCCTTTACTTGTATACTTTGTGAGGGTGTTTCTTAGAGGTTTTTTTTTGTTTGTTTGCTTATTGAAAAGGGAAAGAGTGAAGAGTGTGGTGGTGGGTATCTGATAGGATCTGGGGAAGGAGATAATCATGATCAGAACATATTGTGTGAATTTTTTTTCAATGAAAAAGAAGTGTTAAAATTATGACTTCTGTGAGGGATAAGGTAAACCACGTAGATAAATAATCCTTAGCTTTGCTTTTCTGTGTCGTTTATTTAAGCTCCTTTATCATCCTGAAGCTTCTGTTACATGGAGTGTCTTATCCTGTGCTTTACAGGAAACAGTGTATAGTCCTACGTATCTCTTACCTAGTTTTGTAACTTCAGACAGTAATGTCTGTTCTGGGTTATTAACTACATTAGCACAGTGCTTATAGCCGAACATGTAATAGAGAGTGGGAAATAGAGAGGTGGCTAGAATAAAATAGGATGGAAAAAAGAATGGAGAAGTGTTTTCTTTCCTTATAAAAACATTTGCTACTGCACCTGTAGCAAACATTTGCCTCTACCTTATTCTCTAGGATTGGTTTTGAAGAACTTTGTCTATTTGCTAAAATCAAATCTACCCTTAAAGGTCACACAGCGGGTATTTAAGAAAATGTGCCATAGGCTCCAAAGTCAATTACTAAAGAAGAAAAGTTCCAAAAACATGTTTTGAGCAATGGCAACATCATTGCAATAAATGTACAGGGATTTAATCTCCCAAGGTGCTAGTCTGGATGGGACATCACTCCCTGGGATGTGCACGTCTACTCTGATTGTGCAAAAAGCAGCAGTCATATTACATTATAGTCACATTTCAAATTGTTGCCTGTTTCCTCTCCATTCATTTGCCTTGGGAATTGGCAACATCTGGCTGCCAAGTTTTGTAGGGAACTGTTGAAAGTCATGTGTAATTCTTACCCTAGCTTGTTCTGTTCTGATGCCTGGTAGCTTTCCTTCACTCTACATGTAATAAAACAACACCATAGGAAATAGGCACTTGTATAATAATACTTCATGCTCATTGAGGCAGCTTCATAGACAGTGGGAGTCCAAGGAAGATTGTCCTCATGGAAATCTCCTGGAGGGAAGAAACTCAATCTTATCTATGTTTGCATACCCCAACTCCATAACAATGCCTCACCAACAATGTTCTGCAAGTGTTTGTGGGGCGTTTTGTCCTTGAAACACTCTGACAAAGAAAGCAGACTTGGTATTTTAAAAGGTAAGTTTACTATTTTAAGAAGACTCAGGATACAATGAGTATAAAATGTATACACAGAGGTAGTTCACAGTCATATTTAAGGCCATGGCTTTGAAGACAATTCTAGATTCCTAAATTGAACTTATCATAGAGTAGATTTACTTTGACTCAAAGGCTGATACCAATAGATATATTCACAGAAAAAGGGAAAATCTCAACCTGAGACAAAGAACTGCAGACAACTAAGGAATGCTCAGAGCAGGAGAAATATTCTTCCCTAGGAAAGAGCTCCTAAAGTGATTATCCTATACCAAGTAGTTAACCCTGAAATCATATCTGTACAAGTAACTTTATATGTCCTGAACAGGTTGTGTTTATATACTTAGGAACATTTACCTGAACAACTAAAGAAATAGAGGCCATGAATTTGAGAGAGCAAGGGAGGGTGCATAAAAAAGGACTAGAGGGAGGAAGGGGAAGGCAGAAAATGCCATAATTATATTTAATTTTATAAAAGGAAACAGATTCTTCTCAACCAAGAAACAGTATGGTCTTAAACTGAAGGTAATAGTAGTTGGCACCTCCAAGGATTTTGTGAGAATGACATGTGATCCTCTAGGCACAGTGCACGTGGGGAGAAATTGTACAGAAGTGCTCAATCAATGTGGCTACTATAGTTTGATAAACTGTTTGCTTATTCTACCATTATACAAGTTCGAAAAGCATTAGAAGGCTGTCAAGTTCTTTGTAGAAGACATGGAATAATGGGGTATGATAGTGATCTAGACTCCACAGGCTTGAGTCCATGGAGCTTCCTAATGGATTTTTTGAATTGAATTCAAGACCACTGTGCTGGCAACTTGAGACAAGTTAGAGTCATAAGAGAGGAAGAAGACACAAATTGAGAAAATACCTACATAATATTGGGCTATAGGGTATTTTCTTAATTAGTTATTGATGTGGGAGGGCCCAGTCATTGTGGGTGGAGCCAATCTTTGTCTGGTGATCCTGGGTTCCGTAAGAAAGCAGGTTGAGCAAGCCACATAGAGGAAGCCACTAGGCAGCATTCTTCAAGGGCCCGTGCATCAGCTCCTGCCTCCAGGTTCCTGGCCAGTTTCAGTTCCTGTCCTGATTTCCTTTGATGATGAACTGTGATGTGGGAGTATAAGCCAAATAAAGCCTTTCCTCCCCAAGTTGCTTTTGGTTATGGTGTTTCATCCCAGCAACAGTAACTGTTAGAAACCTGCAGACTCACCCTGTTGGGCCATGCCCAACCCCCACCTTTTTAATAGTAATAAGAGGTGGGAATGTTGAGGCTTGGCAGTCTGTGGGCCCCGCCTCTGACGGGCGGGACGTATAATCACTAAGTCAGGCCTTACCTGGCTGGGCGGAGACTGGGTTATGCAAGCCCCACTGCCCAAGCTACCTGGCCGCAGAGACTGGGTTACGCATGCGCAAGCTCCCCTTTTAAAGCAAGCGCGCCAAGTGTCCCTCTCTCTCTTGCTCTCTCTTGCTCTCTCTTGCTCTCTCTTGCTCTCTCTTGTCCCTCTTGTCCCTCTTGTCCCTCTCATCTCCCTCTCTCTTGCTTCCCTCTCTCGCTCTCTCTGGGGCCCCCTTTATCTCTCTCTCTCCCCGCTTTCCTCTCCCCTCTCTCAATAAACTCCACGTGGGCGCTCAATCTCGTGTTTGTGTTTCTTAGGCCATAGCAGCTGCATCACAGCAGCTGTATCAAAAGAACAACATTGGTGCCGTGACTCGGATCCAGAAACCCGGTCGGGCTCTCCCCGAGGACTCGGCAGCTACCTGCTGGCGGGCAGCTAGCCAGAGACACTTGGGGACCCTGATTTTGATCCAGAGGCCCACTTTCATCCACCCGTTCGCTGGAAATACCATCCCACATCGGCTTCAATTAGGTAAGGTACCCTTTTTTAAAAAACTATTCTTCAACCCTTTCCTTAGGGCGGGTACATTCCTCAAGGGTGGAAGACGTGCCGCCCAGGGTGGTACATCTGTCTCGGACTGCTGAGTCCTCCGGCCTCTGTTGGCTCTGGCAACGTTTTCGAGCTGACGAGCTTCGAATAACGCTCTGCCATTCTCTGATTATTGCGTGGCCACACTCTTGGGCTGACGAGCTCCAAGACTGATTGGTCACGTCTCACTCCACCCATGGGGAATAAACCGACCAAGGAAATACCTCCCACCACTCCACTGGGATGCCTAATAGAAAATTTAAAACCCTTTCACTTAATGCCACTTGTTAAGGCACCCAGACTTATTTACCTATGTACTGAAAAGTGGCCTAGATATCCCCTAGAAAACAATTCAAATTGGCTGCATAATGGCTTTCTAGATCCCAATATCTTACGGGATCTTTCAAATTACTGCCAGCGAACAGGTAAATGGAAGGAGTTTTTTCTACCTCTCTGCTACACAATCTCTTTTCCTAAACTTGTTTTTGTTCTCTTCCTGCCGCTCTAAAACTCTCCTGCCCGCCACAGTTGCAGCCCATCTCAGTAGTGAGCGGGGCTGAGGTAGCATCTACTCAAGATACTCTGAGAGTTTTTCATTTTTCCCCACGAATGAGGCTTGTGGATTTTGTGCTGGGCCTAGCACCACTCATGCTGACTGGTGCATTCGTTTCGTTTCTCAGACCCAGGAGGGGTCTCTCGGGTTTTATACCCTAGCACTGCCCTTAGACTGGTACATACTTTGCTCAGACCTACGGTGGTCTCTTTGGAAGTTGTACCCCTTGGACTCCGGTGTCCTTTTAGTTTCACAAAGCCGTCTGCCTCACTCGTGGAGAGAAAAAGCCAACAACATTATATCTCAAAACTTTGTAATTTCTGCCAGCTCTTGGGAAGGGATTTATGGAAGCCGCCATCTTGACCATGTGGCCTGCTAAGCCCTCCCCCCTCCGTGGTTCTTTAATCTGCTACACCTGTAATTCATTTACCTGTTGCCTTTTATTCTTTGTCTCTAATTTCTTTTTTCACTATGTTATATCTGTACATGTAATTTAATTTTAACTTTATACAAAAATGAGCTAAACTCTACAACTTAAATTCAACTGTACTAAGTCAAATATTTCTAAATTATGTCTTTAAATGATGGTAAACATTTAAGGTTATAAATGTCTATTTCAAACTAACGAAATATTTATGCCACCCAGTCCTTCCTCTAAGCTGTTTATAAAGGTTAAGCCTCCATTATCAAAGGGAGATATTCTCTACCTCTTTGTCCTTTACAAGTGTATATCTAACCTACTAAGTTAAAACCAGTTAGAGTAAGGCTGGATGGCTCTGAGTGTAACATCTCTCCACAGCCTCTCAGCTTGGATCCAGTTTTCCAGACAGGGATAAAGCCTTACCTAGCCACCTATATGCTTAAGGCAGGTAACTAAAGGCAAATTTTGTATACTAAGGTATACTAAACAGACAGCCCTCAAATGCTCAGAGATCTAGAGAATATGGCATTTAAAATGTTTCATTAAAAAGCTTTTATGACAGAGAGACAGGCCAGCTGCTGGCACCACCCATTTCCTCCGAGAAGATTGATGGACACCGAAGAAGCTCTACCCATAAAAGTGGAAATGCTAGCCACTGAGCAATCCTGCCTTTCATCTCAACTGCTGCAAAGGGCTCTAAGGACCGTGGAAAAGGGCAGTGGAATCGACTTTCTCCACGTTGCTTGGGTCAACGGTAGGTAAGTCTTCCAAAAGCTCCTAATCCACAGGTCGTGTGCCATCAGCAGAAGGCAGATGTCCTTAAAGCCTCTAACCTCAACAACTGGAGGACCTTGGGGTGGCTGCCCATGCTGCCAGCTAGTGAGTCTCTGTTACTCTCTAATCATTCAGGTAGAATTTTATCCTTCTCAAGAACTCTGATGCTTTTGACGACTGGTAGTTTTGTCTGCTTAAAGGAGCAGCCACGGTTCCAACTATTTCAAAACATATTTCAGAAATGGATATTTTAAGGTTGCTACTGTTTATAGTCTTAACATCAATCAATAAAGTTTTAATGAGCTACTAATCCAATCCTGACAGAGTACTAAACACCATACTATGCCAGTATACGATCATAATTGTAATTATTAGCTCAAAATTAAGGTGCTTTTCATTGTGTAAAAATCTGTCAGTTATATTTGTTAATTCTTTCAGCCAAACTATTTCTAACATGAGTATGCTGCTAATGTGTCTTAATATTTATGTTTTCACAAACTCAAAGGATTCTTTAAGTTCCAGGGAGCTGAAAAGGATCCATTCAAACAGGTCAGATTCACTCCAAATAAATTACTTCTTCCTGGCCTCGGGACTTCCTTCCCTTGTCCTGGGACCCCCTTGGGAACTCCTCCCCCACCTTACATTTCTCCTATTTAAGTACTAAGACCTAAAAAGAAAAACCTAACCTTGTCCTCTGCTCTGCTAACATCTCGCCAGGTCTCAGAGTTCCATACAGTCAGGACTGCGATGAAACAACCAGCTACCAGGACGTGGCAGCACCCCAGCTTTCTCAGATTCCCCAAAGGATGATCAACGCCCCAAGTCAGCAGGAAGCAGTCTTTTGAGAACTCAACGCCCTTATTCCCTGACCTGCCATGCCCAACCCCCATTTTTTAATAACAACAAGAGGTGGGAATGTTAGAAACCTGCAGACTCACCCTGTTGGGCCATGCCCAACCCCCACCTTTTTAATAGTAATAAGAGGTGGGAATGTTGAGGCTTGGCAGTCTGTGGGCCCCGCCTCTGACGGGCGGGACGTATAATCACTAAGTCAGGCCTTACCTGGCTGGGCGGAGACTGGGTTATGCAAGCCCCACTGCCCAAGCTACCTGGCCGCAGAGACTGGGTTACGCATGCGCAAGCTCCCCTTTTAAAGCAAGCGCGCCAAGTGTCCCTCTCTCTCTTGCTCTCTCTTGCTCTCTCTTGCTCTCTCTTGCTCTCTCTTGTCCCTCTTGTCCCTCTTGTCCCTCTCATCTCCCTCTCTCTTGCTTCCCTCTCTCGCTCTCTCTGGGGCCCCCTTTATCTCTCTCTCTCCCCGCTTTCCTCTCCCCTCTCTCAATAAACTCCACGTGGGCGCTCAATCTCGTGTTTGTGTTTCTTAGGCCATAGCAGCTGCATCACAGCAGCTGTATCAAAAGAACAACAGTAACCTTAGCTAGGACAACCATATATCTAATATTGAATCTAATAGGAATATTCTTCCAGGATTGAAGGAGATCCTTTTGTGACTCATTCTAACCATGGAACTCTTTTGGCTTCTAATTTCTATGAGAATGGAGATAGTTTTTACATACACTTATGCATATACATGTACATGTCCAAATATGTACATCTATTAATATACACATATTCATATGTTTATATACACACAACTTTTATCTTGATATATACTGAACTAGATGAGATAAAAGCAAAAAAGAGTGCCACTGACTATAGGATGAAATCTGAGGCAGTTCCTCCTTGCATTCCAATTTCTAATCCCACGGAACAGAGTTGAACAGAGGCCCATATTGGCTTGCTTCCTGATTTCAGGAACATAAATCCAATCAACTGAAATGCCTCCTGTTTATACTGGCTACCCAAGGCCCCTCAAAGACTTTACACAGGAAATCATTAAAATTCTTTATGTTCTTCCTAGGCAAAGGCATAACCAGTCAATCGCCCCCCTTTTCCTTCTATCTAGAGGAGACCTAGGTATCTATCTAGAAGGCTTTCATCCAAGAAAGGCACCTTCTCCCCATTTGAAGGATTAAAATTGTCCCATTTAGGATCATTGAGTCAGTTTTAATGGAATATATTAGGATCCTTGGCAAAGCAAGAAGTGGTAACATCGCTGCCATTGTCCCCGATTGTTCTTTCACATCCCTGATTGTTCTTTTGTTTTTCCCTCCTCCAGTCACACCTGAAAAAACAGGGCTCCTGTTCAGAGTGAGAAATACAGCCCCAGAGAGCCACAAACCCTTCAATCTTCAGTGACTGAAAGACCAAAGGACCAGACCTCTACTTCCATTCATCCCTTTGAAACTCAAAGCCTGAAACATCCTGTTCCCTTGCCACATCTGCTTCCTTGCCATTCATGCACTCTAGCTGCTCAGAGGGACAGAAGGATGAGTTCAAAAAATACACATCTTAAACTTTACATGTGGCTTGTCATCAACCTTGAAGGAGAGCTTAAGTTACAGCTTGGCATTCTTCTCATTCCCTCCTTCCGAATTAACAACACATGAGTTTCACTCCCTTCCCCCAGTCTCCCTTTAGGAGTGCAAAAGCTCAACAATACGCAGAAGTTGAAAGCAGCACAAATCCATGGCTTCCATAGGTCTTGCCTTCTTTCAGTGATGTCCCAAACCATTTTTTCTATATGTAACTTATTTCATGCTCAGATACTATCCAGCTTTATTTCTAAAGAGCCACGTATAAGAGAACTTGTAATTCTATGCCTTCTTGGGTCTGACAGATTGTCCCTGGCCCAAGTCCTCACACTGAGTAGAAAATGCAAGCAAAAAAAAAATACAAAAAAAAAACCAAACAACAACAAAACAAAACCACCAAATATAAACAAAAACAGGCAGGCAAACTCTGAACCAGCCCTACCTATAAAAAGGCATCTCAGTCTCATCAGCCCAAACAGGGTTTTTAAGCTCCTAGCACCACACCCTTCTCATTTACTCCTTGCTTTTTTATAACTGTATGTTTGAAAGTAAAAAATTTCCCAGCATGCTATTAGAGAAGAAGAGAGACTGGCGTCATAAAAATAATGGTCCTCAATGGCACAGTTAAAAAGTCAACTATTTGGGGACTTAAGGTACTTCCTAGATCCACAGAGGACATGGCCAGGGTGACAACTGAAAAGCATCTGAGGAAGACCCACACTTCTTCAGATTCCCCTAAACTTCGTCTCAGAAAGCAGTTTCTGTGCTCCACTGTAGACCTCCCACAAAGCTGATGTCTGTTGGAGTGCCAAGTTAGTCTTCTTCTGCCATAGTAAGATCCATTCTTAATGGATGCACAAATAAAAGCATGGACAGAAATATAGCCTGAAGGGTCCCTGACTTAAAGACCACCCCTGCTGTCCACAGGAAACCCCCTGCTAGTAAACACACGTACAACAAAAAAGGCTTGTCTATCACATATACGAGTCCCATGGGAAATAACCTGGTTTTGTCTGAGTGGGCCAATTGCTTCCATTACATGGTTTAAAGTGACTAGGATTTGTATTTTTTGGACATATATCATGGTTAAAATGTTGAAAGGTGACTCAAAAAGGTGTAACATCTGCAGAAATGCTAGTGACCCCTAAGAGTTGGTCACTAGAGTAAAAAAAAAAAAAACCAGCACAGAATGGCACAAAGAAATAATCTTAATAAGAGTTTCCCTTCAGACCTTTTGTACCACCCTAAACCTTTCTTAAGCCTTAGCCACCATTTACCCTCAACCAAAACTGTCTATTTTCTAGTTTAATGATGTAGACAAAGTGGTCACTCGGTATATGTCATGTTTCTCAAATGAGTAAATGTAGTACTTAGCAGTTAGCATCTACTGATTGGTTCATATATAAGTTTGCTCTAGTATGACAATTACAGCTTATTAGTGATCCTTCATGTGGGAATCACTACATGAAGAAAAAGTAGAAGCAAAAAGTTAGAGCTCAAAATTGTTGCAAGAAAAGGGTCATGAGTAGGAGTCCTTGCATTGAGAGGTACTGAATCCTAAATCAGGAGGAGCAATGGGTACCCTGTGTGAAGCAGGGACAACAAAGAGGAAATAAAGTTCAAGGGGGTATGTGTGCTACCCTCACAACCCAGTCAATGTCAAGTAGTTTTGGATGTGTGTGTGTGTGTGTGTGTGTGTGTGTGTGTGTGTGTGTGTGTGTGTGTGTGTGTTAATCCTGTATTTCTTTCTCTTGCAATCAGTTGTCATGAGCCACAGGGATTTCTATGTTATTTTTTTTCTCTGTTGAATCTTCAGCATTACCCAAAGATTCATGTATTAAAGGCCTCATCCCATCTTGTTGCCACTGGAAAATTCAAAGGGAGAGGTTAGTCAAGAAGACTTTATGAAACCCTGTTTCCATGTATGACAGGAGACTGCCTGTCTACTTGAATGCTTGTGACCCCTCTGCATAAGGGGCATTGGGTGGTTTCCTCCTGCTTTGCTCAAAGCAACAGAAATGTGAACTCAAATTTCTGCCTCAGGAGCCATAAAAGACATTTTCTAAGGACATAATCTCAGCAAATTATAACAGTCATGGAAGGTCAACTACAACATCTTCTATTCTAATATCAAATGAGTTATAAATTATAAGCAATAAATTCAAGTTTTAATTTTAATAATCACAGTCGTTACCATCAACAAACTATGAAGCAAGTATAAGGTGACATATGTGCCCAGTCAACAATCCAAATTTCAGATGCTCTTAGAATTTCCTTCTGTCTTTACATATCTGACTCTTCTATTGTCCTAATAAAAATTATACCCACCCTTGTTGGTACACACCCTTAGTCCCAACACTTTGTAAGGCAGAGTCAGGAGAATTTCTGTGAGTTCAAGGTTAACATAATAAACCATATTATAAACATGCACCAAACCAGCCAGGGGTAAATAATGAGACCACGTCTCAAAAAGTTTATAACACAACTCATACTGAAGTGCTTAATTTTGTGTGTCAACCTTTCTGGACCACTTGGGTGCCAATATAGTTTATTAATCGTATTCTTAGTATGGCTTTAACAGTGACAGGGGATGATTAAATTGATTGACAGCTGGAAGATGATTCAATGATTAAGAGCATGTACTGCTCTTGCAGAGAACCCAAATTTGATTCCAAGCACCGACGTTAGGCAGTTCACAATTGCCTGTAACTTTAGCTCTAGGAAATCTAACAACTCTGGACTTTTTAGATACCTGAACTCATGTCCACATATCACACTCAAATGCACATAATTAAAATAATAAAAAATTACATATTTAATAGAAAGGGGAAAGCCAGGTACATCCTATTGTAGATGGTCTTCAGTTCATTGGATGAATAGAACATAGTGATTACCTTTGGTTGGAATGTGTCTGTTGCTTCCAAAATTCATGTTAAAAATTAATGCTCGACTCAATATTGTTAAGAGTCAGGGAGTTCATGAGGACTCCACATTTAAAAATTAATCACTTCCTTATCAAATGGCAGTAATACAAATTTGCCTCCTGTGTCCCTTGTACCATGTGCAGACTCAGCCTTCGATTTCTCTGAAGGATGCAAGCACAAAGGTTCTGTATTAGAAGTAGACAGCGACCCTTATCTGATATTGCCTCTGCTAGGACCTTGATCTTGGACATCGTAGCCTCAAAAGCAGAGAGAAGTAAGTTTTGGTTCATTATAGATAGCTTACTCAGGTAGCATATAATAAAAACAGATATTTTATATAACAACACATTGCAGTTTTCTTACCCTTTGACTCAATCTAAAAGGTTGCATCTTCTTTGTTCTTTTCTATTTTTTTAAGCTTTTATCTTTAGTATTGTTTTAGGTGCTTTCAAAATAGAACTTTTTTTCTAATATAGAAAGCAATGTTCTTCTGGAATTCCTATTCACAACACATTCTAGCAAAGCAGAAGATAAATTGCAGCAGTGAAAGTGCAAAAAGTAAACAAGAATTTTTAACAGTCTGTCAAAAGGAATAGGGAAAGCACAATTTGAGTATCAGATTTTACCTTTGCAAAAAAGGTAGCAATTTTATTTCTTCCTGTAATTTCATGAAGAGAAATAACATAAGAACTAATTACTAAGTTTTACTATATGTAAAATCATCAACCCATAAATACAATGAATACATATGGTATCTTATTAATTTTTCCAGTTTTATTGATATATTTAGCAAATGATAATAATGCATACAGTTAAGAATCGTAATTCTACACACACACACACACACACACACACACACTGAAAAGCTTACCATGATCAATTTACTTAACATGTGCAAAGTCTTGCAGAGTTAACATTTTTGTGTCATGGGAGCACTTTAAATCTGGGGTTGGGGTGGGGCATTTACGAGGGAGGATGGATATGAGCTTAGGGCTATAATATTGATAGACACTTATGGATATGAAAATTTGATAATAAAACTTACTATTTCACACACAAAAGTGATAAAATAATGTCCTATCTTAATAAATTTCAACTATGCAATACATTATTACTAACTATATTCACTAAAGTGTACATCGGATTCCCAGGTTTTATTCATCTTCAAGTTAGAATTTGTACCTTTAACTAACATTCCATTTTCTCTGTTCCTCAGACTCAATCAACAATTTTGTTCTATGTCTCTATTTAACTTTTAAAAGATTCTAAAAAAGTAAGATTATAATCCATTCATTTTATTTCCTTATTCACTTGTTAATGTGATATGGTGCTTGTTTGGCTTGCTTACAATGTCACAGATGGCATCTACCTGGTATCTATAGCTGAACAATATTAATTTTTAAATATAATCACATATTAATGCATTAATCCATTAATAGTTATGTCCATGTCTTGGGTATTGCAAATTGTACTTTAACAAGCATATAAATGATAAAAATTAATGATAAAAAGCATGTGAATTTTATCTTTTTGAGTTAACATATTTCCTTTCCTTCGGAGATATACTCAGAGTGGACTTGCCGAATCATATAGTAGTTGTCTTTGTAAATTTTTGAGGAGCTTCCATACTGATGTGCATAATGTCTCCAGCAAAATGTAAGGGATCCATTTTCATTTATCCTTACCAACACTTAGTGTCTTTTGATTATTATTTACCTATTCAATTGTATGTGTTTCAGACATAGTTAAGAATTTTAACTTCCTATCAGATGCATGGCTTACAAATTTATTCTTCTTTTCTGGAGGTTATATTTTCATCTTGATTGTTTATGTTCTGGAAAATGAAAATCATTTGATGTAGTCCCATTGATATTTATATCCACATCTGTATCTATGTCTATGTCTATATCTATATCTGTATTTATATCAACATCTATATCTATATCCACATTTATATCTATATCTCAAGGTATTTTTGGGGTCACTTTAAAAATATTTTCTTTGTGTGTGTGTGTGTGTGTGCGCGCATGTGTGTATGCTCTAAGGCATACTTGTGAATGTCAGAGGATAACTTGGAGTAAATTCTCTCCTTCTACCGTGTTGATTTGGGGATTCAAACTCAGGTTTTCAGGCAAGGTGGGAAGAACCTCTGTCCACTAAACTGTCTTGCTAGCCCCAGAATCACTTTATATGACTGGCTTAAGATGGGGAAACTTTCATTTTTGCATATGGATATTGTCTTTCCAGCCATTTATAGAAGAGACTGCCATTTCTTCTTTATGGCACCTTTGTTAAAGTTAGTAGAGTTTATATCTTAACCCTGTTCTGTTACATTAGTTTATATTTTGAAAACATATTGCTATAATATAGTTTTGATAACTATAGCTTTGCAACATAGTAAGTTCAGGATGTTTTGGGTTAATTTTCTTTCCTTTGGCAGCTTCATGCATTTATGATGAAATGTTGACAAGCCAAACTAAGTGTAGATTTTATGCAGATCACCACAGCTACAGTATGTTTATGAGTACAATGGATATGTCATATGTAGGAGCCATATTTTGCTGCACACCTTTCCATTTTCTGGCACTTACATTACTTTTTTTAAAAATTTTTCCTAATTTTACATATTGATCCCAGTTCCCTCTACCTCCCATCCTCCCATGCACTCTACAGACCCTGCATCCCATCCCCCATCCACTCCCCAGGGAGGGTGAGGCCTTCAATGAGGGATCATCAAAGTCCATCAAATCATTTGGGGTAGGGCCTAACTAAGCCTTCCATAGTGTCTCTAGGCAAAGGGTGAATTCCTCCATGGGGAATGTGCTCCCAAAGTCCTTTTGTGCACCAGGGATACATCTTTGTTCCAGTGTCAGAGGTCCCATAGCCAGCCCAGGCCTCCTAACTGAGACCCACTTTCAGGGGGTCTAGGTCAGTCCTATGCTGGTTTTTCAGCTATCAATCTGGGCTTCATGAGCTCCTCCTTGTTCAGGTCAGATGTTTCTGTGGGTTTCTCTTGACCCCTTTGATCACTTCTCCCTCTCTGCAACTGGATTCCAGGAGTTCGGCTCAGTGTTTAGCTGTGGGTGTCCGCTTCTGCTTCCATCAGCTACTGGATGAAGGCTCTAGGATGGCATATAAGGTAGTCATCAGTCTCATTATCAGGGAAGGGCATTTAAGGTAGCCTCTCCACTACTGCTTAGTTGGGGGTCATCCTTGTAGATATCCGAACATTTCCCTAGTGTGAGATTTCTCTTTAAGCCTATAATGTTTCCCTCTATTATGGAATCTCTTCTTGCTCTCCTCTATTCTTCCTGTGACTCAATCTCCCTGTTCCTTCATGTTCTCCTCTTCCATTCCCTTCTCTCCTTCTGTTTCCCCTAACTCCCTCTCTCCTCTGGTCCCTATTTGCTCTGGAGATCTTGACTCTTTCCCCTTCTTTGGGGGACCATGTATGTCTCTCTTACGGTCTTCTTTGTTGCCTAGCTTCTCTGGTGGTGTGGATTATAGGCTGGTGATCTTTTGCTCTATGTCTAAAATACGTATGTGACTGAGTACATATCATGTTTGTCTTTTTGTGACTGGGTTGCCTCACTCCAGATGGTTTCTTCCAGTTTCACCCATTTGCCTACGAATTTCAAGATTCCATTGTTTATTCTGCTGAGTAGTACTCCATTGTGTAAATGTACCACGTTTTCTTTATCCATTTTTCAGTTGAGGGGCATCTAGGTTGTTTCCAGGTTCTGGTTATTACAAATAATGTTTCAATGAACATAGTTGAACAGATGTCTTTATTGCATGAATTTGCATCTTTCGGGTATATGCCTAAGAGTGGAATTGCTGGATCTTGTGGTAGACTGATTCTTATTTTCCTGAGGAGCTACCATACTGATTTCCAAAGAGGCTGTATGAGTTTGCACTCCCATTAGCAGTGGAAGAGTGTTCACCTCTCTCCATGTCCTCACCAGCATAAACTGTCTTTGGTGTTTTTTATTTTAGCCATTCTCACAGGAGTAAGATGGTATCTCAGAGTTTTTTTAATTTGCATTTCCCTGATGGCTAAGGATGTTGAACACTTTCTTAAGTGTCTTTCAGCCATTTTAGATTCCTCTATTGAGAATTCTCTATTTGGTTCTGTACCCCACATTTAAATTGGATTATTTGGTGTTTTGGTGACTAACTTCTTGAGTTCCTTATATATTTTGGAGATCAGCCCTCTGTCAGATGTGGGACTGGTGAATATCTTTTCCCATTCTGTTGGCTGCTGTTTTGTTATGTTACGTGTTCTTTCCCTTATAGAAGCTTCTCAATTTCAGGAGTTCCCAGTTAATAATTGTTGATCTCAGTATCTGAGCTATTTGTGCTATGTTCAGCAAGCCATCTCCTGCAGCAATTTGTTCAAGGGTACCTCCCACTTTCTCTTCTAAGAGGTTCAGTGTGGCTAGATTTATGTTGAGGTCTTTGATCCATTTAGACTTAAGTTTTGTGCATGGTAATAGATATGGATCTACCTGCAGTCATCTACATGCTGGCATCCAGTTATGCCAGCACCATTTGTTGAAGGTGTTTTCTTCTTTTTACGTTGTTTAAATTTAGCTTCTTTGTCAAAGATCAGGTATTCGTAGGTGTGAGTGTTAATATCAAGGTTTTCAGTTCAATTCCATTGGTCTTTCTGTCTGTTTTTGTGCCAATGCCAAGCTGTTTTCAGGATTATAGGTCTATAGTAGAGCTTGAAGTCAGGGATGGTGATACCTTTGGAAGTTCCTTTATTATTGTACAGGGCTGTTTTGGCTATCCTGGGTCTTTTGTTTTTCCATATAAAGTTGAGGACTGTTCTTTCAAGTTCTGTGAAGAATTGTGCTGGGATTTTGATGGGGATTGTATTGAATCTGTAGATTGCTTTAGGCAAGATTGCCATTTTTAGTATGTTGATCCTATCTATCTAAGAACATAGGATATCTTTCCATTTTCTGGTATCTTCTTTAATTTCTTTCTTCAAAGACTCAAAATTCTTTCGATCTAGGTCTTTCACTTTTTTGGTTATCATTATTCCCAAGATATTTTATGTTGTATGTGACTATTGTAAAGGGTGATGTTTCTCTGATTTCTTTCTCAGCCTATGCATTGTCTGTATATAGTAGGACTACTGATTTCTTTGAGTTAATTTTATATCCTGCCACTTTGCTGTCGTTGTTTATCAGCTGAAGGAGTTCCGTGGTAAAGTTTTTCGGGTTGCTTATGTAAACTATCATATCATTTACAAATAGTGAAAGTTTGACTTCTTTCTTTCGAATTTGTATTTCCTTGATCTCCCTTTGTTTCGTAGCTAGAACTTGGAGTACAATATTGAAGAGATATGGAGAGAGTGGGCAACCTTGTCTTGTTCCTGATTTTAGAGGAATCACACTGAGTTTCTCTCTATTTAGTTTGATGTTGGCTGTTGGTTTACTGTATATTGATTGCTTTTATTATGTTTGGGTATGTCCCTGTTATCCCTGATCTCAGGGGACTGGAAGAGGGAGAGGTGGGCAGCTGAGGGAGTCCCCGGTATTCACCTCTTTACCGTAGTGTGGAGGGTCAATACAGAAATGGCAGCTGATGCTGGGTGCTTTATTCTGCCTCCAGGTCCCTCTGGGGGATTCAGTGGCAGGAAGGGTCTGGTGGCTGCAGGTCAAGGGACTTGAAGAGTGGGTGGTGTTGGTCTTTTGGAGTCCCGGTACTTACCTCTCTACTGGAGGGTGGAGGCACAAGACAGGAAGTTTGTCTCTTACATTCTTTCTGCCTTTTCTTCTGCAGTGTTCCTGAAGCCTTAGATAGGGTGATAAAGCTATTCCATTTAGGGCCAAGCAACCCACCATCACCTATTCTTGGCACTTTGTCCAGTTATGAGTTGAATCATCTGTGATGAAGACTTTGCTCAACATGAATCTATGAGTATAAACATGAGTATCTATGATATAGTATGACAATACTACCATTTAGTAAAGCAGTAGTATGTTCTTCTCTAGGCCCCATAACCTCCCCAGCCATGGAGACTTCATCAGATTTATAGAATCAAGTATGAGTTCCTCCCTATGTAGTGGGCTGCAAATCCAACCATAAAGTGTTTGATTACCTCCATAACAGTAACACAACTACTGCACTAGTGGTGCATCTTGCCTGGGAGGTCATAATTGTAGCTTACAGGATTGAAAGCTGGGTGAGGCCATTGATGACTTTCTTCAACAGTCTGCATAACACCTGGTGCTATGAAGGCTAGCCAGTACGAAAGAAGCTTTCAGCTCAACTCCAGCTTAACTTTTCTATGTTTTATGACCAAAGTATAAGGTTGTCTTCAGCAACTGGATTTTACTATATAATTCTGGTGGGCAACTAAGAGCAATGGCAACAGTCCATATTGTGGGGAGGGGGAGCATCTTCTGGAGCCTCATAGGCCAACAACTTATAGGGAAGAACTCCACACATGACACTGGGTCTTTGACTTAATAACTTGTGGCTTCTTGGGAGAGCATTATCCTTCCATGGAGATTACTTCCACTCAAATGTTTTTTTTTCAGGTTATAATATTAAACATGTATATATAATGTACATTTCATGTTCAATGTGATCTACTATCCACTCCCCCAATCTAATGGATCTTTTTTTTTATCTTTTCTGCTTTTACCATTAATCAATATTAAGCACACTACTCTAAAAGATTATAGCTAGGCTTTCATGATCCAGGGCAAATCATGCCGATCTTGTCTTTCTGGGCTTGGCTTATCTTACTCAGTACAGTATCTTCCTACAGTACTACATTTCCTACAAATTTTATATTTTTAGTCTTTTATTACTGCTGAAATTTTTTTGTGTATCTCTACCACATTTTCATTACCAATTGATTAACATCTAGGCTAGCTCCATTTCCTTGCTATTGTGAACAGAACCATAATGAACACAGAAGTACAAGTATCTCTGTTGTAGGTTATGAGCTCCTTTGAGTACATGCCCAGGGCTGGCATACCTGGGTCACATGGCAGTTTTATTTTAGTGTTTGAGAAGCATCTACACTGATTTCCACAATGGCTGCACCAGTTTACACTTCCACCAACAGTGAAGAAGTATTGCCATTTCCTGACATCCTTGCTAGCAATTTTAGTCATATTTTTAAAAATAGCCATTCTAATTGAAGCAATGTGACCTTTCAAAGTAGTTGCAATTTGTATTTCTGTAATGACTAAGAATGTTGAACATTTAAACAGTATTTATTAGTCATTTTTGTTTCTTCTTTTGAAAACTCTCTATTCAGTTCCATAGACCATTTTTATTTATCCTTTCAAACTTTTATATATGTATTCAATGTATTTTGATTTTATTTACCTCCAGTACCACCCTATACCTCTCCCAGGATCCCAGCAACCTGTCTCTTCCTTGATTTTATACCATCGAAAAATTAGTGTTAATCGCTCTCTGAGCTCAGTTAGCACTGACCATATACACATAGGTGGTGATCTGCCCATTAAAGCATGGACAGCCTACCATTAGCCATATCCACAAAGAAAAGCTACTTTCCTTTGTTCACCAGTCATTTACTGCCAGCAGCTTCTTAGGTAGGGGTGGGGCCTAGGGAAGCCCTTCATTATCCATGTTGAAATTTTGACTTGATTAATCTTGTTCAGGCAGCCACAGAGGCTGTGAATTCATGAGCAGATCAGTTATGTAATATCCAGAAGACAGCATTTCATAGCTCTCCTCCCCATCTTCTGGTTTTTCCATTATTTCATGAAGCTTCTTGAGCCTTGCTTGGGGGAGAATGATCTAGATGATCTAACTGTGGCTGGGCACTTAAACTCACTGATTCTCGGCACTTTGACCAGAGATAAGTATATGTATTAACTATTACCCACTGCTAAGGGAAGCTTATCTACATAAGATCGAGACACAACAAATCTGTGGGTATAAACATGAACTTAAGAAAGTAGTTTGATATTTGATAGCGCACCCATTTAGAAAGGCAACAATAATAGTCAGCATCTTCACTACTCCTTCTTGCCATTAGACATTAATCAGACAGAAAACATTGGAATTTAATACCGTAGATCAAATGGTCCCACAAGACATCTACAGAATACGACACCCAAACACTGCAGATTTCACATTCTTCTCAGCAGCACATGGAACTTTCACTAAATCAGATCACACGTTAGGACACAAAGAAAGCCTCAGAAAATACAGGAAAATTGAAAGAATTCTTTATATTCTGTTTGAAGTCACTATTTGTGTGTTGGGATTACTCTATTACCTTATGGATAATATCATTGTTTTATAAAGTCAGGAGGTCCTGTGTTTGGTGTGTATATATATTTAGAATTTTCATTCTTTCTTGAGGGATTGTTCTTTGATTAATATAAATGTCCTTTCCCAAGATTTGCTTTGAAGTCTGTTTTGTTAGATATTATAATAGCAATGTCTGCTTGTTTTTCCACTTTGGTTCTCCTTCTGAAGCTTAACTATCTGCGGTATTTCATGTTTCCACAAATTCTAAAATTTTCTCTATTTTTATGAGAATGAAAAATGCTATTGGAATTTTGGTAGGTATTATTCTGAGACTGTAGATCACTTTGGGGAATATGGGCCTTTTAGTAATATTAATTATAACAATTCATAACTAGCATTTCTGTTTATGCTTCCATCACTATTTAATAGTTTTATCTGTATATCTTTTATCTCATCACTTTATTTCAATGGTTTTTCTTTACATTTTTTTATTATTAAAAATAGATTCTTACTTCATACAGTACATCCTGATGATATGTTTCTCTTTCCACTCCTTCCAGCTCCCCCCACCTCTCCTCTCTCCCAAATCCACTCTTTCTTGTCTGCTCTTCAGCAAAGAGGAGGCTTTCAAAAGGCAACAGACAAACAGAGCAAAACAAGATACAATGAGACAAGGTAAAATCGCTCATAATGAGGCTGGACAAGGCAACCCAACTGTTTTCTAACGGTCCTGCACACATGGTTTATTGTGTGCAGGATTGCAGTTGAATTCTGGTTTAGTGTTTTGAAACTTTTCTGAGTTAGTTTTCACAGTTTCTGTTTTGGTGGGGTTTCTTACATATATGATCATGTTATATTTGAACAGTTACAAATTTATTATTCTATTCTCTGAATTAAACACCAATTATTTCTTTTAGTTACCAAATTGCTCTGAATATGATTTTCAAAAATATGTTGAATAGAAACGGAATTAAAGTCCTTGTCTTGTCCCTGATAATAGAGAAAAATGTTAAAAAATTTCATCTTTCATCATTGACTATAATGATGGTAATGATGGGTTATATGTGCCCTTTTTTGAAAGTGTATTTGCTTTATTTTTCTCTCTCTCTCTCTCTCTCTCTCTCTCTCTCTCTCTCTCTCTCTCTCTCTCTCTCTCTCTCTGTCTTTATTGCCCTCCACCTTCCTTCCTGCTTAATTCTCTCATTTTCATACCAAGGTAATATAGGCTTCTTCAAATGAGTTTGGAATTATTTGCTGTCTTTCTGTCTTCAATTATCTCTAAGAGTTTGAAAGGAAGTGGCATTTTCTAGATAATTGCTTGAATTCAACAGTTACTGGACCTGTGAGGACTTTTTGTTGGGAGGTTTTTGATTACTGCTTCAATCCTCTTACTAATTATTCTGTTAAGGCCCATTTCTTCAGGATTGTGTCTTGTTATATAAGATATTTCTTAAAATATAGTAATGTCTTTTAGATTTTCCAATTTGTTTCTATTTGGTTGTTCATAGCATTAACCTAATGATCCATCCTTTGTATTCCCGAGTTATCAGTAATAATGGTTTATATTTCCTTTTTAATTCATTGATCTGAGTATCATCATTTTTCTTGATCACTTTTACTAAACACCAATTCTTAGTTAAATTGTTTGTATTTTTCTTAGACTATTTCATTTGTTTCTGATTTGTTCTATTGATCTATTATTTTCTTCCACCTTTGTCCTTTCTTGTTCCCAAGTTCTTCGAGGTGAAAATTAAAGACATTTGAAATTTGTTTTCCATAACATTCTACAAACTTTGTTCTTAGAACTGCTCTTGTTTCAGCCTATAATTTTTTAGAATGTTGTGTTTTTATTTTCAATTGTCTAAAGGTATTTTATTTGGATTTTGATTTCTTCTTTTATCTGTTGGTCAAAACAGGAATGTGTTTATAATTTCCACCTATTCATTTTTCAGTTACCCCCTTTGTTTTCTAGCTTCATTTATTTTGGTCTGGGAAAATCCTTCATACAATTTGATCTTGGTGAATCTTCAAGACTAATTGCAAGACCTAACTCACATATGAGCTGTCCTGAAGAATTACTTGTCTGACTTTGATAAGAATGTGTACTCTGGTATTATTGGATAGAATGCTTTGTGTATGTCTATTAGGTTTATTTAGTTTATAGTACTGTGCCTGTCTACTGTTTTATTCTAATATTCTGTTTGAATTGTGACTTAAAAGTTGGGTGTCAAACACTCCTAACATAACCATTTATCAGTTTATTTTCCTTGGTTATGTTTACTTTTTACTTTTATATTTAGATACTCCAATGGTCTTTTCATAAATATTTGTAATTTTTATATGGTCTTGATGAATTATCCTTTTATCATTATGCAGTGACTTACTTGGTCTCTTGTGACATGTCTAGATTTTATTTTGTCTGTTGTAAACATGTTCCTTCTCCATTTTATTGCTTGTGATTTTCATGGGATAGTATCTTTTCATGCTTAGGTTTTAGTCCATGTGTGACCTTAAAACTAATGCAAGCAACAAATAATTGATTGGATTTTGGCTTTCTATTTATTCTATCACTATTATTTTTGATTGGGATATTCAGACCACATACATTTTTAGTAATTACTGGTAATACTTATTTGCTAGTTATTATTCTTTTTTGATTGTTTTAAAATTCATTTTTCCTTTTTTTTGTTTTGTTATCTTTCTTGGTGATTTGATTTTTTTAAATACATGGCTTGAATTCTTTTTCTAAAATTCTTACAGTTCTAACATTATTTATTACTGTTATGACAACTTACCTGTATATGAAACACTAATATTACCTTTTCTTCACATTTTAGATTTTCTTTATTATCATTTGTTTTTAAATATTGTGTATCTACTAAATTAATATTTTTTGTTATTTTATTTCACTTTTCTTTTTACTTGTATACCAAATTTGAAAGGATTTGCATCCAACAGTTATGATTTGGGGAGATTTTGAATTAGAATGTGTGATGGTTTGAAAGAAAATGGCCCTAAAAGGAATGGCACTATTAGGAGATGTGGCTTTGTTGAAGTAATTATTGTCTTGTTGGCAGAAGCATGTCACTGTGGAGAAAGGCTTTGAGGTTTCCTATGTTCAAGCCACCCCAGTGACTTAGACTACTTCCTATTTCCTGTGAGTTAAGATGAAAGAACTCGCAGCTACCTCTCTAGCACTATGTTTGCCTGCATGCTCCCTTGCTTTTCACCATGATGATAATGGATTAAACCTCTGAATTGTAAGTGAGCCACCCCAGTTAAATGTTTTCCTTTATGAGAGTTGTCATGGTCATGGTGCCTCTTCATAGCAATAGAAACCCTAAGACAGAGAATATAGTTATCTTTATTAGTAAGGTTTTTTACATTTTTAATTTGATTATTGGTGTCTGTTCCTTTTAACTTAAAGGCTCTCTTTTAGTATCTCTGGTAATGCAGTTTGTGTGGTAATCAAAGCTCTCTAAGCTTTTGTGTATTTTGGAAGCCTTTCTATTTTATTTTCCTTGTCTCCCTTTTATGGAAAATAGTGTGTGTGTGTGTGTGTGTGTGTGTGTGTGTGTGTGTGTGTGTGTTACACACATATAATATATTCTGATTACATTTTTCACCTTCCTCTGCTCCTCTCAGTTCCTCTCTACCTCCCCTCCCACCCAGATCCACTTGCTTTGGAAGGGATAATAATAAAATGAGATAAAATAAAAACTAACATGTTAAAAATGAACAAAACAAATATAAGGAAAGAGCAGAAGAGAAGGCATAAGAAACAGAGGCCCACTCATTCACACACTCAGGAATCCCATAAAAACACTGAACTGGAAGCCATAATATGCATGTAAGGTCCTGGTATAGACTCATGCAGGCCCTGTGCATGCTGCCTCAGTCTCTGTGAGTTCATATGTGCTTTGCTCATGTTGATTTAGTGGGCTTTGTTTTCTTGGTGTTCTCCATCCCTTCTGGCTTGTATACTCTTTCCACCTCCTCTTCCGCAGGCTTCCCTGAGCCCCGAAGGAAGGGATTTGATGGAGACATCCCATTCAGGGCTGGGTGTTCCAAGGTCTCTCATTCATTGTATAGTGTCTAGCTGTGGATTTCTGAATTTTTTCCTATATACTGCGGGAAAAAGCTTATCTGATGATGGCTGAGTAAGAGGCACTGATCTACGAGTATGGCAGAATGTCATTAGGTGTCAATTTATTGCTCTTTTTAATGTTTGCTTTTTGTTTGTACCAGTAGGTTTACTCTAGGTTGTTGAGCTATTTAGTCTCAGGTTCTTGGTCATCCAAACAGTGCAAGGTATGCATTTCATCTTGTAGAGTTGATCTTAAGTCAAATCAGGTGATATTGTGATGTTTTGTGCCACCATTGCACTAGCATATCTTGCAAGCAGGATTCTGTTGTAAATCAAAGTGTTTGTGGCTGGGGTGGTGTTTACATTTCTTCTTTGGTTGCACGCTGAGTAACTTCCTGTATCAAAAATCCTACAACATGGGAGTAAAGGCTCTTTTAGGTACCACCTCAACTTCTCCATCTTCAATGAGTTGTGTAGATGTCTTCAGTAATGGGACCTTGCAGTCAGTTTGTGGAGAGTAAAGTATAGTGTTGGTAACAGTTTGAGTTCAGAGGTTCCCATTTGACCCTTTGGTCAACAACTTAGTTAGATGTATCCCAGTCCCAGGACTGGACGCTATTTGATGGCTCTGACTCCCTGAAGGCAATTTCAGCTAGATTGCCTTTAAATATGTATATATTTTAGGAAGCTGCTGGTGTTTTTGGCTTCAATACTATCCCTCAAATGATCTTAAGGAAACATTGATTGTATACACTATTATTATCTGTTATTTTTTTTTTCTTTTAACGTTTTAATGTTCTGGTATGCAAGGTTTCTGCTGAGAATATCTGTTAGAATTTTATGGGAACATTCTTGTATGTGATGTGTGTCTGTCCTTTTATTTATCCCAGAACTTGTAAAATTTGACCATTTAATTATGATCTTTCTCACTGTAGACCCATTTACATTCAACATTATAGAAACATATAAAATCCGGTTGTCCAGTTTTCTTCTCAAAGTTGGGAAATTTTTAATCCACTGTTACTTCAAGTATATTTTAGTCCTATTTTCAGTTTTCCCCTTTCTTCTTTCTCACAGACTTTTATAATGTATATAGTGTTGTACTACATAGCCCTATATAAATCCAATAGGACTTTTTCAAGCTCCCCTTTTCTCCTCTGCTTCACTGTTTGAATAATTTTAAATGAATTCTGTTTGACTTTACAGGTTCATTAATTTCCTTGATACAGTGTGGTTTAAGCATGCTAATGAATTTTATTTCTGTGCTTGTTTCTTTAGCTGCAAGATTTCTGATGTCTTTTACTAAAATGTTTTCTATTTCTTTGTTAAACTTTTCATTTTGCCTGTGTATTGTCTTTCTAATTTTGCTTGGTCCTGAATCTATAATTCACTAAATTTCTTAAGAGAATTATTCTAAATTATTTGCCAATCACTTCATAGATCTGCATTCTTTTTTTTTACCTGAATATTGGAATATTCATTTCCTTAGGTGCTGTCTTAGTGTTCTTGTGCTGTGAAGAGACATCATTACCATGGCATCTGCATCTGTCCCCCACCGAGGAAATTTCCTCTATCTTTTTTTTTTACTATTTTATGAATTTATATTTTACATTCCAATCCCAGTTCCTCTTCCATCATCTCCTCTGTCTCCCCTAACTACCACCTCCCATGTGCTCCTCGGAGAGGGTAAGACTTCCCCTAGGAAGTCTACTAAGTTTGTCTCATCATCTCATTGAGGCAGGACCAAGGCACCTCTCTAGTCCCCATACCCTTGTGTCTAGGCTGAGCAAGGTATCTCTCCATATAGAATGGGCTCCACTACAGTTTGTGCATTAAAGTTAGATCTTGGACCCACTGCCAGTGGCCTCATCTATTGTCCCAGTCACACCATTGTCACCTATATTAAGGGAGTCTAGTTCGGTCTTACGCAGATATCCAACTTGTCAGACCTGAGTCAGTAATCTCTCAGTAGCTCAGGTCAGCTAATTCTGTGAGTTTCTCCATTATGGTCTTGACTTCTTTGTTCATATTATCGCTCCTCTCTCACTTTGATTGTACTCCAGGAGCTTGGCCATGGCAACTCTTATAGAGGAAACATTTAATTGGGACTTGCTTACAGGTTCAGTGGTTTACTCCATTATGGTCATGGCAGGGAGTATGGTGGCATGCATGTAGACATGTTGCTAGAGAAGTATCTGAGAGTTTTACATCCAGATATGCAGGCATCAGGAAGAGAATGAAAGCCACTGGGCCAGGCTTGACCCTCCCCTAGTGACACACTTCCTCCAGCAAAGCCACTCCTCTTAGTTCTTTCAAATAGTGCCACTCCTTGGGAGCCAAACATTCAAATGTATGATCCTATGGGGAACATTCTCTTTCAGACTACCACAAGTGGTATCATATGTCCCAAATTCTTCATAATCTCTGTGTTTGTAGTTACATATGTGGGGAAGTGATAATTTATTCCAACCTTTACAGGGTTGCTTCAGCTGATAAAATCTTCACCACTTAGCCCATCTTATAGTTCTGCACAAACCAGCTTTCAACATATGTTGGCAAGTGTAACTTGCTAATAGGGTCCTTCTCTGATTTTGGACTATTTCCCATGTGTTGAGGTTGATTGGAATCTATTGGCTGATGGATGATTAGGATCCCTCTTGGGGTAGAGTTTCTGGCTGGGCTCTGAGGTCAGTGGTAGCCACTGGCTGGACCACAATGATCTCTGGCTAAAAGGTGTCACTGATTTGACTTTGCATTCAGACAAGGTTTCACTCTGGGTTTTGTAATTGTCCAGGGCATTTGGCTGTGCTTTGTAGATTGGGTCCTGGCTAGTTTGAAGGACCAGTTAGGGCCACTGGCTGGGCTTCACAATCTCATACAACTGATTGGACTTCATGATCAGAAAGGGTTGAAGTATAGGTTATAAGATGGGGCAAATCTGTAGGCTGTATTTTACTGTCAAGTGAGAACACTGAATAGGTCTATGTCTAGACAAGACTTCAAGTAGGTCGAACTGCTTATTGCCTGTGCTTCCTGGCCAATTAGAACAATTGGCTTGGTGCACAAGGTGAAAGGCATTGCAAGTTGAATTCTCTGGTAAGACAAGGTCTGTAAGAGATACAATTTATCTATTAGGAAATACACTCTGATCTCTTTAGGCTCTATGCATTCTCATTTTACTAGATGAATGTTGGTTAGATAGCTTTGACAATTCTAGAAGTGTTTTCAATGATGTGAAATAGAAATGGGCCCCCTAGCAAATGCTCCAGATCACTAGGGAAACCAGATTTTTGTATTGGCTTTAGTTACTCTACTCAAGAAACCGTGGGCTTGGGGAATCCCTTGTGGTATGATGTAGTGCTGGCCTGGGGAGGAAAATTACAATCAAAGTAAAACTGTTCTGCTTGCCTTTTTAATGCAGCTTTTCCAGTTCTGTCCACCAAAGAAGTATTTCAGTCTCACTGCTGGGTTCTGAGATTTTCCAGAACACATTGTGGCCTGTGAGGACTTGATATGAATCATTTCTGCAAGGGTAAGTGGAGATGGAAACCTCCTGTTCTGTCTTGTTGCTGGTATTCATCTTGCTGTTGTTCTTAGGTCTTGTGTCTGTTGGATTTTACACTTAGCTTTAAATCATCCTGGATCTCAGGCCTTTGGGTCTGGACTAGAATATACTGTCAATTCTCTTAGGTCTTCATTTGCTGCCTACATAGCATAATACTATATCTTGGAAGGATTTCAGCACAGGGCATACAAATTGTACTCTATCACTTATCACAGTGTCTGAACATTTGATATTGCGTGTTTATCTATAGTCAGAATACCAGAAGAGGAGTTCCAGTTTCAAAGGGCACATACATTTTTATTTACATCATCAAATCACTCTCCAAATGGCAATAAATCTTTAGTCAATGGTATCTGAAAGTATTTATTACTACCATCCCCAAACACAACAACAGGGCTTTTTTTTTGTCTTTTGTTTTTTGTATTTTTTTTTAGTGCGCTTCAAAATTTTACCAATATGATAAGCTACAAATAACATTGTATGATTGTATGGTCTCCTATTTGGTATACATAATATCTTCACTAATTTACTTACACTTTCCATAAATGATTGTTTGTATCTGGAACCACCAGAAATTTCTTGAGAAAATTCCAATTTATTCAAGAAGAAGATTACAACTACATGCAATTATCACAGACCTTTTAGGTCAATGCAGTGGGTCCTGTATCAGGTTCTGTTTTGCCATATCTTTTGGGAGAGTACTTTCTGCACACAAGGAATATACTCTGTTACTTTTAAGGAAAGAAAAGGCTAACATGATTTCAAAAGCAAACGCCATGTAAGGAGATAACATTTACCTAATTAGATCGCTGATCTAATAAGTAGTTGTCTTTGACAAGAAAGCACACCAGCCTTAAAAATTAAAATCATCCTTGCAAATAGCACTTGCCACATGTTCCGATGGTCGTAGTCATTTCATTTACCACACATCTGCTGAGGAAATGTGGGTAAGGATACATACTTTAATGTGCAAATTAACTTTCAGGGCTAAGAGTTAATTAGCACCTACCTACTAAGTTTAATGAAATAGAATCATGAATAAACGTGTAAACATACTATATGTCTGGTAAGTATAAAAGACAAGACCATGTCACTGAATCATTTCTCAGATACAACAGGTTATGTTTTAAAGGTCACTATGAACAAGCTTCTGATAAATCACGCCTGACAGCCCCACAACAAATCAATGATAACCAAACAGGCTTGAATTTCAAACAAATAAACAGAATGATGGAAGAAGAGTCATTAAATTCATTCTCCATACCAATTAACACTGGGTGAGATGGTGGAAAGTTAAGAAGAGATGTATTCCCTGTTGACTTTTTTGTTTTAGTGTTGATAAAGGTGGTTTGCTATACCAGAAATGTTAACATGTACCTTACCTATAGTCTGTAGCCTATTATTTATCTAATGTGTTCCTGCAAAGCATCTTCTTTTTCTATCCCTTTACTTTTACAGCCTCTCTCATCAATCTAGTTGAAGTGTTTCTCCATTCATGATTAATAGTACTATTTTAGATGTCTAAGTAATTTTAGACACTTTGTCAAATAGTTAGGTATAACATGTCCTGGTGTAAAGACAAGGCACTAGAATGTTCATTTCTGACATATAGCTTTGCAGTTTCCCAAAGAGAGAAACTGAAATGTCTCTGCAATGATGCATATAAGAGAGGACTTTGTTTCCAGGGCTACAGTTAGAAGCAGAAAGCGTGCTGTTTGAGTGATTCAGTTCCTGTGCAGGAAGCTGCTGTTGTTTATGTCACTCATTCCTCTTATTCCATGTACTGACGCTAGAACAGAGCACATCACGTCACTGAGAGAATTTATCAACAAAGGACTTGAAAACACATTTTCTGTAGTGCTGTGTCTTCTGTTCAGGTTTAGCTAAATCAGTGCCTATATTTAGTTGATCACCGAGCAAGTATTTGGTTGGTCACCAGGCAAGTATTTATAAATGACCTAGAAGTAAAACAGTATGGTAGGCATGTAAAAGAGAACAAAATAAGACACACAGTTCCCATTTTGAATAGTTACTAGTCTACTGAGGAGTCAGACATTACATGAAGTTGGCTTATCAGATTTGATGGAATTGTATTTGGCACAGAGAGGAGCTGGATAGGTGGAGCAAAAACACACTTAAATCAGTTCACATTTTTATTATTTTTGGTCTGAAGCCTCCATAAGACTTACAGAGCAAAGTAGATACAGTGTACTCTTAAAAACAAATTAACAAGATCAAACAGAAGTTAGGAAGACTTTTCTGTGTTTTAACTCAGGAAAGATTTCCTAGTGTTTTCATATAATGGGTTGATCGGAGAAGTAACACAGTTGGATTAATCTGCATTTTAGTGGTTGGTAGAAATATGTCTAGTGTTTATGAAACTCCTTGGGTCCAAACTAAGCCCTTAACTTCTATCATTGCTCCAAGAGCAATGCTAATTAAAGTCATCATACAACTCCCTCCAAAATAGTTACTATGCTTGATGATAACTACAGGCTGTCAGCTCAAAGGACTGCTAGAATAATCTTTTAGGTTTTAAGCAGGTTTTCTTCACTAAAGGAGTGAAGTGGAATCCACCATTTCTCGTGGAAACAGGCACAGTTTTAGGAGCAACAGGTCTAGTTTAAAGGCTTGCTGATGCTGATGCAAGGCAAGTTTGACTTGGGAAACAAGCCTATGTTCCCAGATATGCACCTGACATGGTCCTTCGTTGCACTGGAGTCTCAGCTCACTTCCTCACCACTTTCTATTCACACCCTATTTTATGCATACTTAAATCTGGATTTTTACCTCTCTCAAGAATGAAAACATTCTTCCTGAGGGCAGGGATTTTCCCTGCCTTGTTTGAGGGTATAGATCTCGATCCTAGAAAAAGGCCTGGCACGTAATATAAGTTCAAATAACTGGTGAGTAAATGCCACATTTGAGAAAAGGCGATGTCCACCCCAAACAGATGGTTGGATACCATATCATAGAAACTACTGCTTTCTTTAGAAACAGTTTATGCATTAAGAAGACATAAAGACACCCCTTTCTGAACATTGTCATCCAAGTTCTACCTCCATCATCAGTCCATAAGACTAGTCTCTTCAAGCACCTCCATATTCCTTCACTGATTCCCAACTGCATGCAGCTTAATATGTAACTGTCCTTGCTCAACACTTTTAAAAAAGTTCTTTGAAAGTTAAGATGATATACTATCTTTCTCATTCCATGTTTCATATGTTCTTGTTTTATGTGCAGAACACATAGTAGGATCTCAAAAATTTTGTTCCACTTGCTGATTAATTACAGATGGAGGAATTGGCAAGTGTAAGCTGTTATAGGTGAGATTTTTTCCCAACACAACCTAATCAAGTGGTGTTAAAGGAATTACTCATAAATCCTAACAAATACTTGTAGCTATAAAGGTGAAGTTGATTCAGCAATATCCCCTGGGCACACTTCACACATGCTAATGAATAACTTAGGGGTCTAGAAAAAAAAATTAAATCACAAAGGATGAGATCTAGCCTTTGAGAGAGGTTGTCAAATGAGCACATTAAATTTCCCATCTGCCTCTGCCCTAGGCTATATGGAGTGGGGTAGATAGTCTGCAAAAATTGTTTTGCGCTTTGTTTGCCCTTTCTAGATTTTGAATTTTATGAGGTAGATGTTGTATTCCTTTAAAAATATGAGTAACTCAATTTGCAGTGATTTCTGGGGGCAGACAATTCTCTAGCACATCCTTGAGACAAGAACTGATCCCTCTCTCCATCACCGAGAGTTTCAATAGCTTCTTTTAGGTACATCATGCTTCTGCTGGGGCTACTTCATCCCAGAGTATGTTGATGCAGTTCAAAAATTTTTATGCTTCCTGAATTGAAATGAGTGTTGCTTCCGATGGTATTCTGCACTATATTCTCTTATCCTGCCCAGATGATATGCCATGCAATTTGGGATAGAGAGGCCTGCCTATTGAGGAATGGCACTCTTCTGGCTAGCCATGTGTTTTGTTTTGTGAAAATTTTTTCACACAATATATTTTTATCATATTCATTTCCCTGCCCCAGCACATACTAGATGCTTCCCAGATCCCTGCCTACTCAGGTCATGTTATTTGTACCTCTCTGAAGAAGTAAAGGAAACCAAACACAAATAAGAAAAAGAAAATACAGAGAAATCAAGAAAGGGGAGAGTTGGTGTGTTAAATGTCACATTGAGAAGTTAATTTTACTGAAAGTATTATTACTAAAATGAAATTGAAAATCCAAACTAAAAAAGAAACAAAAATCTCAGTGCAAGAAAAAAATACTAAATCAAAACAAGAAGCCCATGAAAACCATGAAGTCCATTTTGTGTCGGCTAACTTCTGGGCAGAGACCTGCCTTGGAATACGACACCCAGCGTCTCTCCCAGGGTCACTCCATTGGAGAAAACTGATTTTCCCTTTTCCAGTAGTTTTCAATTGCCAATAGCTTCATAGCAAAAAGTGGGACTTTGTGCCTACTTCCCCTTGTCTGTGCTGGGATGTTGTCTGGTTTCAACTAGGCCAGGTCCTGTGTGCCCTGTCACAGTCTCTAAGAGTTCATGTGTGTGTTGCCCTTGTTGCATCTGTAAGATGCTATTTCTACTTCTGCCACCTAAAATCCTTCCACCTTCTCTTCCACTTAGGTCCTCAAGTCTTGATGAGAGGTATTGAAAAGGGACAGTCCATTTAGGACTGAGTGCTCCAAAATCTTTCTATGTGCACTGTCCACTTGTGGGTCTCCTTGTTAATTAACTTACACTGCAAGAAGAAACCTCCCTGAGGAGGGCTAAGTAATGTACTGACCTAAGAGAATAGCAACATGCCATTAAGAATCATTTTATTGCTATGGTCCTTTAGCAGAATAACAGTTAGTAGATTTTTCCCTAGCAGCTGTGATCTGGTTTTGGCCACCTTAGCAGAGTCAGGTTATGGGATCCATTTTATGGATGGTGTCTTACAACACAATCAAAAAGTCACTAGTTGTTCCCATAATTTTTGTATCGCAGTTGCACCAGTATGTCCTGCAGGGTGTGGAAGGCAGGGAAGAGGATCTGGAAAGACTTGGGGGAGGGAAAGGATATGATGAAAATACCTTTGAATTTAAAACTTGTTTTAAATAATAAAAATATAATTAAAAGACTACTCAAATAAAACAAGAAAAAAGATGCAACTCATCCCTCACACAGGAGGTTTTACTTGGTACCTTCAAGGTGTGTAGTTGTGGCATTGTCTCCACCATTACATGCTGACTTCATTTGATGTATTTTAATACATTTTATATATTTCAGGAATCTTCTACAGTAGTAGCTTTCTGTATGGCTTTTCTAAAGTCCTTTAGTATTAGTTATCCCTCCCTGTAGTCCCTCTTCTACCCTGTCCTTCCATCTCCCTCTCCATTTATTCCTCATTCTAGTTTTTGCCCATCTCTCTTTTTATCACCATATTCTACTTCCCCTTGCTCAATATTCCTCCCTCCAGACCCTTACTCCCTGCAGAATCTCTGTGGTTATTCTGTTTGAAACACACATATAGAAATCTTAAATGCAAATTTCATGAAACAGCTGAGTAAGATTTATCCATTCCTCAGTTGATAGACACCTAGGCTGTTTCCAACTTCTGACTATTATGAATAATGCAGCACTTAACATGGATGACCAAGTATTTCTGAAGTGGGGTGTAAAGTCCTTTGGGTATATGCTTAAGAGTAGTATAGCTGGATCATGTGGTAGATACATTCTCAGATATCTGTGGAGCTTCCACACTGATTTTCATAGAGGATGTGCCAATTTTCACACGCAGCAGCTATGAATAGTGTTCCTCTTTCCCTACATCCTCACCAACACAAGACGTCATTTGTTTTATTGATCTTGGCCACTCTGACTGGGGTAAAAAAAAATCTCAAAGTTTTAATTTAATTTCCTTGACTAAAGATGTAGAACATTTTAAAAGAAGAGTTTCTCAGTCATTTGTGTTGTTTTCTTGATGTTGCATTAAAAAATTACTTAAGTAGTGTAGATACTGGCCCTCAGACAGATGTACCATGGTGAAAATTTTCCCCCATTCTGTAATCTTACAGAATTCTGCTTTGCCAGAATTATGGTACCCTTCACCGTACAGAAGCATTTTCACTTCATGGGGTCCCATTTGTTGGTCTTGATACCTTGCTTTTGGTGTCCTCTTCAGAAAATCTTTTGTTGTGTTAATGGGTTCAAGGTTACCCCCATTGTCTTTTCTATCTGATTCTCTGATCATTTTTTTTTTCATTTTACTACTAACACCAGTTCCTCCTTCATCCCCCTGCCTTCTCCTGCCACCCTGCCTTCCCCCTTCCCATCCTCATCCACTTCTTAGAGGGGGTAAGGCCTTCTTGTGGAGTCCAAAGTCTGGCATGCCAAGTTGAGGCAAGACCAACCCCTCCCCTCTGTATCAAAGCTGAGCAAGGTATCCCCCCATAGGGAATGGGCTCCCTCCTCTCCCTCCTCTCCCTCCTCTCCCTCCTCTCCCTCCTCTCCCTCCTCTCCCTCCTCTCCCTCCTCTCCCTCCTCTCCCTCCTCTCCCTCCTCTCCCTCCTCTCCCTCCTCTCCCTCCTCTCCCTCCTCTCCCTCCTCTCCCTCCTCTCCCTCCTCTCCAGATAAAGTTTCCCTGTATTGTTTTGGAGCCTGTTCTGGAACTCGTTCTGTAGACAAGGCTGGCCTCGAACTCATGGAGTTCTGCCTGTCTTTGCCTCCTGAGTGCTGGGATTAAAAGCGTGAGCCACCAACACCCGGCTGAGATATCTTGACAGAGGGAGCCATTATGGGGTTAGGGAGAAATCTAGTTTTCTAGTTCTAACCATTTGCCTGCAAATTTCCTAATATTGTTTTTTAACAGCTGAGTAATACTCCATTGTATAAATATACCACATTTTCTTTACCCATTCTTTGGTTATGGGGCATCTAGGTTGTTTACAGTTTCTGGCTATTATGAATAAAGCTGCTATGAACACAGCTCAGCAAGCGCTCTTGTGGTATGGTGGAATATCCTTTGGGTATATGCTCAGGAGTGGTATAGCTGGGTCTTGAAGTAGATCGATTCTCAATTTTCTGAGAAACCACCATATTGATTTCCAAAGTGGCTATACAAGTTTGCACTCCCACCAACAGTGAAGAAGTGTTCCCCTTGTTCCAGGATATGATCATGTGGCTCTGTCTTTTAGTCTTTATATGTGGCAAATTCCTTATATTTACTTATAAATGTCAAACCATCCCTGCATTTGTATTATAAAGCCAAATAGATAGCAGTGAATTATGTTCTTTACTTCAGTTTGCAAGTATTTTATTGAAAATTTTTGCATCTATATTCATAAGGGATATTGGTGTTTGCTTTTCTTCATTTTTGAGTCTTTGATGTTTTTGGTGGTTTCTGGGCAATAGTGACTTCATAAAATGTTCGCTGAAGTTTAATGTGAAATCACTGGCTTTATGTAGGATTTTAGTCATATGAACTTCTTTTTATAACTGCCTTCATTGAGTCTGATGGGTTTTGATATATTGTGTTTTCATTTTCATTCAATTCTAAAAAGTTCTTAATTTCCTGCTTGATTTTTTTATTCACAAAATTTTCATTCATGTGTGAGATCTTGTGGTTCCATGAGTTTGTAATGCTTTCTGCTGCTTCTGTTGTTAATATCCAGCTTTAATCCATAGTGGTCATATAGGATGCAAGGTGCTCTTTCATTTTCCTATATCAATTGGAACTTTCTTTATATACCAATATGTGTTTACTTTTGGACTACTGAGAAGAAAATATAATTTTTAATGTTTGGGTGGAATTCTTTGTAGATGTCCATTTGATGCATGCTGCTACTTTATTCCAGGGTTTCTCTGTTTAGTTTTGTTTGCATGACTTGCTTATTGTTGTAAATTGAGTGCTGAAGTTACCCCTTATAATTGTGTGAGGTTCAATATATGATTTCTTTTATGAAAGTGGGTACACTTGTGTTTGGTGCATAAATGTTTAGAATTGTATTAGTCTCATGGTGGATTTTTCTTTTAATGGGCATATAGTGTCTTTTGCTATCTCTTTGATTGATTTCAGTTTTGATCCATTTTTATCAGATATTAAAATGGCTATATCTGCTTGCTTCATGAGTCCATTTCTTCGAATACCCTTTTAATCTTTTAAATATCCTTTTATCCTAAAGTGCTATATGTCCTTGACAGTACGATTTGTTTCTTGGATACAGAAGGAAGATGAGTTCTGTTTTCTAATCCATTCTATTAGTTTATGTCTTTTTATTGGGGGAATTGTGACTGTTAATGTTGAATTATTACTGAGCAGTGTTTTTTAATTTCTGTTATTTTGTTGTTTTGTTGTGGGTGTTTCCTCTACTTCGACGAATTGTTCTGGATTTGTTATTCCTTGTGTTCTTTTGAATGCTGTTAACCATCTATTCAAACTGACATTTTCTTCTTGTACCTTCTGTAGAACTTTACTTGTGGACAGATTGCTTAATTTATTTTTTATCATGAAATGTGTTTCATTCTCCTTTGTTTATGATTGGTAGTTTTCTGGGTATGGTAGTCTGGGGCTGGCATCTGCGGTTTGTGGGGGCTTGTATCACATCCATCTGGGCCTTTCTAGATTTTAGAGTCTCCATTGAGAAGTCAGGTGTAAGTCTAATAGGGTTGTTTGTATCTTCCTTGGTCTTTTCCCCTTGCAGTTTTTAAATAACCTTCTTTTGTTTTGTACATTTAGCATTTTGGTCTCCTGCAGAGTTTCGTTCCTAGTCCTGTCTATTTGGTGTTTCTGCATTCCTCTTGTAGCCTTAT
Organism: Cricetiscus sungorus; assembly: GCA_030556225.1. Classification (NCBI taxonomy): domain Eukaryota; kingdom Metazoa; phylum Chordata; class Mammalia; order Rodentia; family Cricetidae; genus Cricetiscus; species Cricetiscus sungorus. The sequence continues at coordinate 35,530,999 of JANBXA010000726.1, forward strand.
ACACATATCTCTTTCTTTCAGCCTGGGGACTTTTATGTTTATGTTGTTAAAAATATTTTCTGTGTCTTTGACTTATTATTCATAGCTTCAGTCTTTTCATAGTGTCCTAGACTTCCTGGGTGATTTGTGGCTCAACATTTTTTAGATTTAACATTTTCTTTGATGGACCTATCCATTTCTTCTACTTTCTTTTCAAGAACTGAAATTCTGTCTTCCATGTCTTTTAATCTGCGAGTATTACCTTTTAGATTTTTGTTCGACTTCCTCGGTTTTCCATTTCAAAATTTCCTTCCAGTTTGCTTTTCTTTGGTGATTCTCTTTCTTTGTTATGTTCTACTTTTTTGTCTTGAATAATTTTCATTATTTCATCCAACTATTTGTGGGTTTTTTTGTCTTCCTTAAGTCATTTATTGATAATCTCTCAAAGATTCTTGAAAACACACACACACACACACACACACACACACACACACACACACACACACACACAATAATAATAACTATTTGGAAGTCATTGCCTCGTGCTTTAGGTAAAATACTTTTGCGGGGCCTATTACAATAGAGTTGTTGGCTTCTGGAGATGCATATTGTCTTCGTTGTTTATGTTTTTGTTGTGATTTTTGTAGGGGATCTAGGCATTTGGAGTCATGATGTTTGTAGTGTTTTGGGTATAGCTATCTGGCTTCACCATTAATAGTTGAGTGTTCTATTCTTTGGTTGCTCTTGCTTCAATCAGGGTCCAATTATAGTAGCTGTGTGGTCCCCGGTTGAGACAGTTCTGTGGGTCAACAGAGAGTCAGAGTCACTAAGGAATGGAGACATGCTTAAAGTAATGACTGGCTTTAGCCAAATGTGGTGGCTGTGGGGTTCCTGGTAGAGAATGGTTCTTTGGATCATCAGAGAGATACAAAGGAATATAGAAGACCTAGAAGGAAAGGGGGTAATGAAGAAGAAATATATGGACCTGTATCTACACCAATAAATTGAGCCCCAGGTTATGGAATTGGTCTGTGATGAGGACTCCGGTGGACAGGCAGCCTCAGGTCTAAGGGTAATTTGAAAAGACTGGAATGGAGGAGTGAGAGGAGGTTAAAGGTAGCCTTTCCAGGTCCCAGCCAAGTGTGTCAGCCATGGGTCTCTGGTAGAGCACTGTTCTGTGGAGCTAGAAGTCACGATGGGATAGAAATTGGCTAGAAGGAAAGGTTGAAAGGGCGGGTAGAGAAGAACTCCAGGGACCCTGAGTCCACGCGGAGAGACTGAGTCCCAAGGGGATGGAGGTGAACTGGGAGGAAGGACTCATGCTGGCATACAGACGCATGTCTAAAAGTAGTCTGGAGAGACCAGGGTTGAGGAGAAAAAACAGGTTCCCAGCCACTTGATCATTCAGTGCTGCAACTTTACCCAAGGTAGAAACAGGTCCATTGCCTTATTGCTTAGAATGTTCTCTACTTTTCATTTTCCTACAAATTGCTATTGAATTAATTATTTTCTTGCTCTTTTGCCTGCTATATTCCCTGCTGAATTGATTTGAGATATGGATTTCCCTTAGGTCAGCCTGTCTTTAATTGCAACATTCCTTATAATGGATGCTAGGGAACAGAATAAGCATTCTTCTCAGGGTGCTATCCATCTTCAATGTCAGTGACTTGTAATATTTTTTGAGACTCTTTGATTTTGCAACACCTCTTCTCCCTTTACTGTCTCAGGAGGGAGAGACTTTTGGCAGACAGCTTTAATGACAATAGCAGAAATAGTGGGAAGTAAAACATATTGGGTAAGCCTATGGGAGCAGGGCCCTCTTCTGAGGCTTAACTATTAGGCTTAATTCCAACTGAGACTTTGTGACTACAACAGGTCATTTGCCTCATTTGTGGGAGGGCGATCTCAGTTTCATTTATGTAGAAAGTGTGGACTTTATCAGTGCTTATAAGCCCTTTTTCACCTCTGAATCAGTAAGCAAATTTAACAGTAAGGAGGCAGAGTCAGCTGAATCTCTGTGAGTTCAAGGCCTGGTCTAGAGTGTGAGTTCCAGGACAGCTGGCTCATAAGCTACACAGAGAAACTCGGTCTTGAAAAGCAAACGAACAAACAAAAATACTGAATCTAAAATGATATCACTACTTCTACACCCTTACCACAGACCTGTGGAATCATGGTAAACATTTAAAAAGTCATTAATATTTCTACTATACCAACAAAGTTAAGACTAAATCAGGGCTCCTCAGCTTTCAGTGTGGCTAAAAGTCACCTGGGAATATTGTTTAAATATTTTCTTTTTCTGATTCAGTAAATATAGTTTGGGGTCTAAGATCCTGTTTATCTAGCAAGTTCCAAGGTGATGCCTCTTCTGAACTTGGAGAGAAAAGTGCTCTTATGTGATTAGTGGTTCCCAACTAGGGGTGATTCATCTATATGGTTGGAAGATAAGCTGCATTTACTAAATGTGTCAATACCATCTCCAACAGACATTTAGCAGTTTCTTGTTATACTTTGGGTTGTTACAAGTAGGAGAGGTGCAACTGGTGTCTAGTGTGCTAAAGCAAATCATACTGCCAAACATCCTATAACGCAAAAACTAAAGCGCACTTCCCCCCCCCCCCAGAAAAGGGGAAATTTAGCTCAACATGTCAATGCTGGCGGTTGAGACACACTGCACTAGATGGTCCAATTTATGGTCTCATCAGAGTTTTACGTTACTTAATGCTGCCGTAGAAAATATTAGTTATATATAGTGACCAATAGTTGTAGTGAGATATCCACCCCGCCCACACCTGTTGCACTGACCACGCCCATTAGGGTGTGGGGACAGGTGTGGGCGTGATCTGGTAGGACTAGTCTGATGTCCTAGACCCCAGCACTCTCTTGCTTCCTAGTTGGAGACAGAAAGCATCCAAAGGCATCCTTGGGAAGGGAACCTGCTGGAGGTCATCTGTTTCTGGTAAGTGATTTCTCCCCTAATAAACATCCATCAGCCTATTCGTTTTCCCAGATTCTTATTTATCCATGATATCTGGGATCTAGATTTTCACGTGGTCTGGGGAATTGGGTTTCACCCAGGTGGCAGCATCTGCACCATGCCGCTTCCTGCCCACACTCCAGCTATTGGGCAATAAATACTCACTGAAACAACATATGATTTCCTAGCTCCAACTAAAATTTTTCAAAAGTCCTTTCAAGATTTTGTTCTGTTGTGGAATAATCTTTTTGTACACTCTGAAGATGTGTCTTTGCCAAGGTGTCTTCTGATTGGTTTAATGAAAAGGCTAAATGGCCATTAACTAGGCAAGAGGTATAGGCGGGGCAGCCAGACCCTGGGAAGAAGAAAGGCAGGGCCGCCAGGAGACACAAAGGGAGCAAGACATACTATAAGACAGGTAGAGCCACGAGCCACATGGCAATACGTAGATTAATAGAAATGGGTTCATTTTAAATGTAAGAGCTAGTTAGTAACAAGATTAAGCTATGGCTGATCTTTTATAACTAATAATAAGTCTCCATGTCATTACTGGGGAGCTGGCGGTCCCAAGAAAAAGGTCCAACTACATTGTTCAATTTACTTCTCTGAAAATAACACTTGATAACTGAGAATAGAAGAAATATTCAGTGTCAGAACCTGAAAGGCCTTTAATAAGCAATTCAAGTCTTTTATCCCACAGATGGAGAAACTAAAGTCTATAGAGGAGAGTGGTCAGCCAAGCTAAATTGTTTTAAGGAAATTTTTCACATAGTTGAAGTTGTTAAGGTACGCAATTGTTTATAACGTAGCAGTAGTGCTATCTGCTTTGAATGGGCATATATTCTCTAAATAAACTGGGTAAGGAGGCACATTATCTCCATTTGGACACCACTACACTTGTATTCCATTTCTATTCATGTACTTAGAATTTAACTAGCTAAATTACCTCATTCTTACAGCTATTCTAATAGGGCAGGGTTTAGAAGAATTTGCTTTGGCTTGTATCAGTAATGATTACATATAAATATTTTTGGAGGTTTATAATATATCAGTTTTTATGTGCTTACCTGATCAAAAAAATCTCACCAATTATATTTCATACACCAGGATAACGAACAATGCAATGGTTAGTTCTTGTATCAGTGGTCAAACAATCACTAAGTGGTAGTATCTCAATTAAAGCTCTGCAATTAGATTCTAGTGCTCATTAATTATAAGATGAATGAAGAATGAATGCTGAGATTTGGCACTCTTGGCAAAGAAAAACAGATAAAATAGTATACACTTGCTTCCTTTTGCTATGGGCATTATCTGCAGTTGTCACTAGCCTGACAACCCACTCTGTAGTGTAAGTAATCAGAATTTTCTCTTTCCCAAGGTAAATGGTATTTATGTTGGAAAGTCAGAGCCAGGACAGCCAAATCTATGAAAGAATTTGTAACGAGGATATTTTCCCCACCGTTTCCGCCAGCCTGCCTGGTCCCACCACCACACCAGCCCCCTAATAATACACAGAGACGCTGTATTTGATATAAGGCTGTTGGCCAGGTACTAATTCCTTATCAGCTAGCTCTTTCTTAATGATTAACACATTTCTATTAATCTAAGTATTTCCACGTGGCTCATCTTACTGGAGAGCGACAGGCCGGCACCTTGCTCTCTTTCGGCTCCCCATGCTGACCCCTCCTAACTACTTCCTCTTCCTCCTAGTCTCCTAGTCCCACCTATCTTCCTTTCCTGTTGGCCAATAATGCTTTATTCATTAACCAGTATGAGAAACATATTTACAGAATAACATCTCCCATCAAGAATTCATGTGGCCTAAGCAAGAGGCCTACAGATTAAAATGCTTCAAGATCTTGGCCTAGGCTCTGAAACTGCCTTTATCATTCATTGTCTTTGACTTCATTTTTGAGCTGGCTGTGGCAGGCACACATTTGCAAAGTGATGTCTATAAGGAGACCCTGCGGTGTTGAACCAAGAACATCTTCAGGATTCAATGAAGATCAAGGATAGCAGTGACCAGTCAATTGATAAAGTGGGCATCATATTAGGTTTGCTGGAAGAAATGATTAGTTAAGCTCATTGGAATGAGTCTAAATATCTTGAGAAGAACTTTTATGTTTGTTTTTGTTTTGTTTTTGAGACAGGGTTTCTCTGTGGTTTTGGAGACTGTCCTGGAACTAGCTCTTGCAGACCAGGCTGGCCTCAGACTCTCAGAGATCCACCTACCTCTGCCTCCTGAGTGCTGGGACTAAAGGTGTGTGCCACCACCACACAGCAAGAAGAACATTTTGCAGATATGTTTGTGAAGGCAAATTTGTTGTCTTGAGGTAATCTCATTGCAAGATACCTGGAATACAGTTAAAGAGCAAAGAAGAAGCTGCTAGTCTTAAAATTTTAAAACCCAGAAATAATGTTTATTCCAAGTACTCATACCATTTCAAGCCAGCGTTGTAGTTTCTTTTCTGACAATAAGGAAAGAACCACCAGGAAGTACACGCCTGTTGATTATTAATACTGTGAAGCTACCAGCCATGATTTTCTCCCTACACAGAGTAGAATTGTATCTAAATCTAATCATAGATTGTATCTAGATAATAGATGGTTTTGTATCCAGAATTTTCTACTCATAACTATTAAAGCCAAGGTATCTAGGCTATATATGAATGAAATATGTAAATCCTTTTGAGACCTGAAGGAAGAGCTTTAGACTTTGAACTGGAGTGAGATAGTTAGTACCACAATATTATAAGGATATGACATGATATCTCTACTGAAATATTCACACATGATAACTCTAACAAAGCACTTGACATACCACAAGTCTATATTAATCCTGAGCCTTTGACAAAGATTCACCACAAATCAACATTGAAAACCTGGAGAATTCATCTCTTTGGGCTCCAGTTTTTCAAAACAAAGTCAGGAGACTGAACTATATAGCACTCTTCTAGTTTTCATATTTGCCAAATATGTGGTAGTAGTAGATAGAGAAATGAAGTGTTTGACCTTATTCTAGGAAAGCAAACTGGGGTTTTAATCTTTTCTGGTGTCTAACAGAGAAAAAGTACCAATAAAAGTTTCTCTTGTTTCAGTGTAATCAAGATGTGACATACTACCTTCAAGGGAAAAGGTAGGAGTGGAGGAAGGACAAGGAGCTGTGTCCATGCTCTGAGACTTTGCCATGTGTTTTGCATTCCCCTAGATTTACACATGCCCTAAAGCACGTATTTACACATGTTCTGTGCCTGTATTATTTCAACTTCCATCGTTTCATTGGTTCTAGAAGTTGGATTTAACCAAGTTCTTTCTGCCTTGGTCATTAAAGTTTAAATTTGTCCCTTGCTTTGTCTACAATTTTTCTTTGATAGTAGACTAGATCTCCCTATCCAAAATGATGACTGGAAACTTGAAAGCAGACTAGTTCCTGCTGTTTTCATTGCATTCAGTTTCCTCCAATTTATCTTCTTTGACATTTACTCACTATACCATTTTTGATTTTTTTTGTAATTTAAATTTGAAACAAGGTTGTTTTACATGTCAATCACAGTTTCCTCACCCTCTCTTCTTCCCCACTTCTAACCCCCAATCGCATTTCCTTTCTGTTCCACAGGGAGGGTGAGGCCTTACTTGGGGGATTTTCAAAGTCTGTCATATCATTTGGAGCAGGGCCTAGGACCTCCCCATGTGTCTAGGCTGAGGGACTATCCCTCTATGTGGAATGGCCTCCCAAAGTCCATTCCTATACTAGGGATAAATACTGATCCACTACCAGAGGCCCCATAGACTTCCTAGTCCTCCTAACTAGGGAATGTTCAGAGAATCTGGGTCTGTCCTATGCTGGTTCCCCAGCTGTCAGACTGGGGTCCATGATCTCCCCCTTGTTCAGGTCAGCTGTCTCTGTGGGTTTCTCCAGCCTGGTCTTGTCCCATTTGCTCATCACTTCTCCCTCTCTGCAACTGTATTCCAGGAGTTCGGCTCAGTATTGAGTTGTGGGTGTCTGCTTCTGCTTCCATCAGCTACTGGATGAAGGCTCTAGGATGGTATATAAGGTAGTCATCAATCTCATTATTGGGGAAGGGCATTTAAAGTAGCTTCTCCTCTATTGCTTAGATTATTAGTTGGGGTCATCTTTGTAGATCTCTGCATATTTCTCTAGTGTGAGATTTCTTTTTAAACCCATAATGGCTCCCTCTATTATGGTATCTCTATTCTTGCTCTTCTCTATTCTTTCCCTGAATCAGTTTTCCTATCCCCTCATTCCCTCCTCTACCCTTCTCTTCTCCCCTTCTCTTTCTCCAAGAGTCTCTAAGGTTTTAATGGTCCTCACCTGGCAACATAATGGTGCTGTACCTGACACAGTGACAGGGGATCCTATCCAGGGATATGTTGATAAATGTTTGGAAACTTGGTGGTTGGAGACAATGACTAGATTTGCAGATTTGCAACTGTCCATGGTGAAAGCATGGCCATTGTGGTTAAGTATAAGCTAGTACCACGATGTTACAAAATGTGAAACTGAAAAGTGAGAATAAAAGTTGCCACTCAGAGGTATGGCAGGCAAACACTGGTATACCACCCTGTTATTTATTTATTTATTTATTTATTTATTTATTTATTTATTTATTTAACATAGATTTATTTTATGCTAGACATAATTATACATGCCTTTTTTAAAAAATGAAAACACTTATAAACAATATTTGAGCGTCGTTCTTTCCAAACTGCTTCCTGCTGGTAGAGGGCGCTGTCATAGGGGAATCCTAAGAAGACACAGCAATCCTGGCTGTAGTGGTCTGCAAGGCTGCATTGTCCCATTGACGTTGCTTCATGTGGTCTTGCTCGATCAAACCACCCAGTCTTTAGACCTGGGGTCTCTGGGACTAGCAAGGCTTGAGGGAAGGAGAGAGTGTGGTCCTTACACAACCCTGCCTTTTCTACCTGCTCCTTCGGAAAGAGGTACAAGAAAATCTAAAAATGGTGTCCATGGAAATTGCAGAGCCCACCTAACTGAATCCCTGAAGGGTTTTCGGATGTTCACCTGGTGACTTAGAGGAAAGTTTATATCATATATGCATGAAACAGAACAATTTTTTTAGAGCTTTTATGTCCAGATGTGGAACTAGAATGTTCAACTCATGTTTCTTCTGTAGCCTAAAATATCATACATACTGAGCTCTGCAATGGAGAGTAGACAATAAATTTTAAGATTGAAGAAGTAATTGTGTTCTGTTTCATGGAATGCCGGGTTTTAATTCTGAACCAGTAGTTCACCAGAACAGAGGATGGTCCACTTGGCAATGTTGAGGCTATTGTAAAATGAAATTGTAACTATGATTTAAGGATACTTCCCTAGATTCTGCTTCTTTCATTTTGTTCAAAACAAAAATGAGTGTTCATGGTTTGGTTGGCTTTAAAATGAAAATATTTTTCATTATGTTCAGAACATTAAACTTTAGATCTAGAAAGACAATAGAAAACAAAACTTCAATACCAAGAAGCAGCATCATTTACATTGGGGATTAATCATACTCCCCCTCCCAAATCGTCCTGAACAAATGGTAGCCATCTTGGAATAAGTTTATTATGCTGCAAAATGTTGGGAACATTTTCTTGGACAGCTGACTTTGTAGATTTGTTCTTTTCTGTTCTCTCTTGCCTTTCCCAGTAAAGTAAAAGACCCACATGGCAGATAAAATTATGTATATTGGAGAATGCAACTATTTGCCATTGTAGTTTGGATATAAATGATAAACTGAGAAAGCTCCTGTTACAGTTGTAGCAACACTTGATAACAAATAATGAATATAGCATTAGAAATGAGTATAAAATATCATCTACTTAAAGATCCCCAGGAGGAAAGCTCTGTCACACCATATCCCTTTCAGCATGGTTTGATTTTTTTTGCCCTTACATTTAGCTCAAGAAAAGTTTCATTCCACAGTTCCTCAGAAACATTTTTAAAGAAAATATATACCATAATAAATAAAGAAATTCCATTCTTGGTACCTAATGAGCATCTACACTGGTTGTTCAGCAGAATTGCCTAAATTGAGATTGTATCAGTGATACCAATCACAAGACTGATGGGCCCACAGTCAAGACAATTCCTTTCTTTCTTTTATTTCATATATGTTGCTTGATAGATGTTATGAATTATATTGATATTATTCCATTTATTCAGTTATATGTCTATCTAACCAACAATTAGTAAATGCTCAGATACTTTCCAGTAGGGTAAGGGAATGACTTAGTGGGTGAAATGTATGCTGTGCAAGGATGAGGACTTGAGTTCAGATTCCCAACACCCATATAAAAACCTCATATGTCAGCATATGTGTTTGTAAGTCAAGCATCAGGGGAAGGGTGGGGTGGAGTTAAAGGCTTGTGAATTCCAGTGCTTTACTGGCCAGTTAGGTTAGTTGAAAGAATGAGTGAGCTCCATGATCAGTGGGCAATGCTGTCGCAAACAAACAAACAAACAAACAATAAAAAAGCAATAGGGGAAGACACTTGATGTCAACCTTTGGCTTCCATGTGCATGGGCAAGTATACTGACATATGTACACACATGCATACACCACACACACACACACACACACACACACACACACACACAATGTTATACAGATAATATTAATGTATCATGTATTGAATACTATGTGCCAAGCTTTGCCCCAAAGGTTCTAAATGTAACATCCCATGTAATTTTCCCTGGCACAACTGGATAATGGTGTGTAGAAGACTGCAGATAGACCCATGTCTATCGCCATGCACTAAACTCAAGTCCAAATGGATCAAAGACCTCAATATAAATCCACCCACACTGAAACTCTTAGAAGATAAAGTAGGAGGTACCCTTAAACAAATTGGTATGCTTCCTGAACATAACTCCAGTAGCACAGACACTGAGATCAACAATTAATAAATGAGACCTCCTCAAACTTAGAATCTTCTGTAAGGCAAAGGACACAGTGGACAAGACACAGTGGCAGCCCACCGACTGGGAAAAAATTTTCACCAATCTTACATCTGACAGAGGGCTGATCTCCAAAATATACAAAGAACTCACGAAACTAGTCAACAAAATATCAAATAACCCTATTTAAAAAATGGGGTACAGAACTGAAGAGAAAATTCTCAATAGAGGAAATCAAAAAGGCCGAAAGACACTAAAGTGTTTAACATCCTTAGCTATCAGGGAAATGCAAATCAAAACAACGCTGAGATACCATCTTACTCCTGCCAGAATGGTTAAATTAGAAACACCAATGGTAACTTATGCTGGAGAGGATGTGGAGAAAGGAGAACACTCCTCCACTGCTGGTGGGAATGCAAACTCATACAGCCATTTTGGAGATCAGTATGGTGGTTCCTCAGGAAAATGGGAATTAATTTACCACAGGACCTGGCAATCCCCCTCTTAGGCATATACCCAAATGATCCACATCCATGCAACAAAGACATGTGCTCAATGCTCATAGCAGCATTATTTGTAATAGCAAGAACCTAGAAGCAACCTACGCACAGAATAGGCCCCTCAACTGAAGAATGGATAAAGAAGATGTGGCACATCTACACAATGGAATACTACTCTGTGGAAAAAAAATAATGGAATCTTGAAATTCTCAGGCAAGTGGATAGAACTTGAAGAAACCATCCTGAATGAGGTAACCTAGTCACAAAAAGAGGAACATGGCATGTACTCGCTCATATATGGATTTTAGACGTAGAGCAAAAGATCACCAGCCTATAATTCACACTGCCAGAGGAACTAGGATACAAGGTGTATTCTAAAAGATTCATATAAGGTTCCTCACAGAAGGGCAAAGGGACAAGTCCCCTAGAGCACATGGGAAGTGGGGGGGCAGTGAATGAAGAGGGCCCTAAAAATATTCTGAAGGAGATATTTGTAACATGAGTTCCAATTAGCCTTAATAATAAAAACCTGCAGCCAGATATCCAGGCAAATGCTGAAAGACCAGAGAGAGAAAAGAGCAAGCCATAGTCAATACCCTGATAGCTGGCTGCAGGTTTTATTATTAAGACCAACTAGAACTTATGCTACAGAATTATTTTATCTCATTTTATAGGTGAATAAAGTGAGAGAGATTAAGCTTCTTCGTTAGGATCACACAGCTAGAAAGTAACAGAACCTGAATTTAAACTGTGACAATCAAGTTCAGTAGTCTTTGTACTTAACCACAATAAATACCATGAACATGGTGTTGAATGTGATATAAAACAAAACAAAACAAACAAACAAAAAAACCCACAGTTCCCCTAAGTCTGTAGTCTTAGGAAGGCTGAGTTATGATTCTGACTTTGCCATTGGCCTGTAAGACCTAAACTCCCTGTTTTTCTGCATTCCTACAATATACAAATATCAAGAGAACAAGATGAAAGGTGCCGATGAACCATCAGCTTTTTGGAAGAGTGTTGAAGGGGTCCTTGGTGTTATACTATTTTCTACTGTCTTTCACAGATCCTACAGGGAGGAAAAAATATCTGCTTTTACTGGCTGTGTGTTTTGCAGTTTGACCCCTATTGTTCGTCTTTCAGTCTCTTCAGGAGAAAAATCCTTAGCAGACTTACTTGAAAAATGTCCAGTGGAGTTGTTAGCCCCTTGCTTGTTCAGGCAGGACATCTCTGCAGGATGCACCCCATGTGTTTTTGTTTAGTGTTTCCAATACTGTAAACAAAGCATGCCTCTCTCCTTGATCTTCATCGTGTGTTTTGTCCAATCTTTTCTGTCTTCTGTAAAGTCGATATGCTACAATGAGCTGTCATCTTCCCTGCAACTATAAAGCACTGAAACATGTTATGTTTGTGCTTTAGAAATCTGTAGCCATGAACATTCCTCAGTGCCATCATCATTACTGCAAGATACCGGACTTTGTTTACACCAGGAAGAAAGGCTCTAGTTTCCGGGAAGTACTGTCATGTTGTCTGTGTCAGGGGTGGGGATGAAGAAACACTTAGTATTTGGATTTGGGTCTCATTATGTTAGAAACTAGAGGGATGTTATAAGAAACCTACACCATGACTCAAACACCAGTGCTCCCAGAACATCATCAACATTCTATGTCTTTCATCTTTTTCTTTCCCATCCTGTCTCTTTCCTTGATAGAGTAATAGCTCCCTGAGTAATCTAAAGTAGGATAATCAGGAAAATTATCATGTAATCAATGTACTCTTAGAATAGGCATAATGACTCAATCAAGACAACAGGACTGAGCTAGATTGCAGTAGATCAAGGGACTGGGTTCCTTGCCCTGGAAGTCACAGAAACTCTTCAAACCTCCTGGATATGAGTCTACAGTGGTAAATCCTATTCTGTGCCTACACCTGACGTCACAGGGAAGCTGAGTAGAGTGGCCCAGGACAGCAGAGTAAAATGAATCAGCCAACTAGCTAGTATTCTCATGTAAACATCTGTGTAGTATATTGATGAGTGAAATTGCCATGCTGAATGCAAAAAAGAAGAACAATTAGAACATTAATTAATTATAATCTTGCTTTTATTCTGCTGTGGAAGGTAATTTTTTTATTAAGGTGAATAAAATTCTAAGCTTACCCAGCTTTAATTGTGTTATTATTTTAAAATATTGGCTGGCCTTGTTCCAAGATGTTGAACTATTTATATTTCAATAATCTAAAGGTAGTTAAAACACTTTATAATTTACTGATGGATACTAATGACCTAAAAGAATTCTAGATTGTTTTGTTCAAACAGTTGATTAAGATGACAACAGACCTGGAATATCACTAATCCTGTTTCAAAATTCCCTTCGCTAGGAAGCATGAGGATACCCACATATCTCTGCTTATAGATATGTGAATTGCTATGAAGGAGTGCATCAGAAGGAAAGAGGAGAGTAGCTGCTTTTCAGGGCACCGGTCTGATTTGGCATTCCTGTTCTAATGTAACCACAGGAAATTCATGACACATGGTAAGCTCCTAGCTAGTCTAAGTTTAACATCCCCATTTGGTTAATGAGTCAACATATGCAAAGTGATGAACACTCAGTAGGGTCTTATTTGCTCCGTGGTATAAGAAAGCAATTACAATTTGCACAATTGTCTTGTTTGTGATCATATGCCCTCATGTACACCTCTCTGGTATTTACATCTGAATTTGTGTGTGTGTATTCATGGAGATGCATGGATGTGCATTTCAGTGTTTGGAAATGTGCAGCTCATTCTGCATCTGTATGAGCTACAGAAGTTTTGGCAAACATCTACATCCATATATTGAGTAAAAGTATGTATGTATGTATGATGCTCTATCTCCACAACTGCATGTGTGTCTCTGTGCTTTCTTTGTGTGCTTCTTTATCTCAAACTGAAATGGAAAGTCACTTGAAGCATGATTCCTCTCTGTGTAGTATACCTTCTCTTCTTTTCTGGACTTTATCCTTATGGGGATGACCCAAGTCATAGAGAAGGTTTGCTTTTGTTTCTAATCTGTATTGTGAGTGTATGTAAACAATGGATCTTTATCCCATGATTAATTGGTGTACTTCTTTTCACCTCCTTTGTTTTCCCCTGCTTTCAAGTAATATCTCTTGGTTTTCATTCTTTTATATGCCATCTTACTGGCTTTATATTCCTATGGGAGCCATGGGGGCAGCATTTAGAGTGGATGGAACAGTTCTGAAACAAGGTGTGAGTCCTTGGCTGATTTGCCCTGGCTTCCTCCTTTTAATTACAATTCAAACGCCAGGAGAATGTTCCTGAGGGCTCCCAGAATTCTTCACAACTTGAAAATATAGGTTCACTAAGTAGGATAAAAGCAGAACAGACAGACCAATGGGAATTGTTTTGGGTTGTCTTTTCTAGGCTATTTATTAATTTATTTGTCATTTGAGAAGCAGATCTTAAAAAAGAAAAGAAGTGAGTCTAGTGACAACTTTCTATATCTCTGCCTACACTTAAATAAGCAGTGTCTGTATCTTTTGAAATTAACCTCTTTGTTCCTTGCTCAATTAAATCTCTAGTTTCTTTCTAAGTAGAGCCTGTCTATTTGTTAGGGAGGGAACACTTCCAATCAAATTAATTTGAATTACAGTATAAATGGTAACTGAATTAATATGCTTATTTTACTTAAAAATTAAATATAATAAAAACATAAATATAATGGTATAATCTCAAAAATAAATGTACATTTTGAGGACGATTTGAGCCCAATGACTGGAGATAATACTATCACCTGCTTTGTGGGGTGCTGGAGTTGATTACATGAGGAAAAGGCTAGGACAAATGGTTGCTATCTAGGCCACATACTATCAATAATTCTGTACATGCCATATGGTATTAATAATTATTCACCACACTTTAATGTAGAGACTATCATTATATTAACTTTAAAGATTAGAAAATAAAAGCGTATGCACTGCTCTTGCAGAGGAACTGAATTCAGCGCCATATCAGGAGGCAGCTCACAACTACCTGTAGCTTCAGCTCCAGGGGATCCAACACCTTCTTCTATATGCCACGGGCACAGGCAGTCATATGCACCTACTCACACAGAAGACAGGTGACCAGCAGCTGGAGGCTAGATAGCCCAGAGACTTATGATATATTAAAAAAACCCAATAAAATGATTCCTAATGGTATTCTTATATACTCATAGATCAGTGCCTAGCCCAATCATCGTCACAGATGCTTTCCACAGCAGCTGATGGGAGCAGATACAAAGACCCACAGCCAAACATTAGGCACAGAGAAAACCCAAATTGGAGATATCCATTGGGTCCCTTCCCTTGGAACTCTGCGAACCACATGGAAGAGGTGGAGGAAGAATTGTACTAGACAGAGGGGTGGAAGACACCAGGAGAACATGGTCCACAGCATCAACTAATCAGAGCTTATAGGGTCTCAGAGCTACTGAAACAGCAATCATGCACCCTACATGGGGCAGTACTAGGTCCTCTGCACATATATTATGATTGTTCCCTTGGTGGTTTTGTGGGACTCATAACAGTGGGAGTGGGAGTGCTTCTGACTCTTTTGTCTGTTTTTGGGACCCTTTTCCTCTTACTGGGTTGCCTCACCCAGTCTTTATAGGAAGGTTTGTGCCTAGTCTTATTGTATCTTGTTATGCCATGTTCCCTGGACATCCTGGGAGGCCTGCTCTTTTCTGAAGTGAAATGGAAGGGGGCAAAAAATAAACAAGTGATTTAAAAAAATGTTTATAAAACTGAGGCTCGGGGAAGGCAATTCATCAAGATGTATTATACAACTAGTGCTAAATTCAAGTCCATATGACTTTAGTAACTCAGAGCCACTTTGGAACTCTCCATTTTCAAGTGCATTGTTTATTTTGTCATATTTGGAGTGTATATGACAGACAAAAACAGTGATTGATGTTATCAGTCCTACTCATACTTACTTTATTAAATATAATATTATTACCTTTCCATACAGTTCTACCTTCACAAAATTCATTATTAAAGTGTAGTAAATTATTGAGTTGTAATTCATCTCCAAGTATTTAAATTTTGCATTTATATTTTATAATCAGTACACTTGTGGTGCACACTTTCAAACTCTGTACTCTGTAGACAAAACTTAATGTTTTGTCTTAAGCCATTAAATCAGTGCACTGTACATTAGCATTATCAGTAGAACTCTGAGTCATGGATTTACAAACTGTTATTTTTGCAGAAGTGATTGCTTTCCTTTCAATTTGTGACTGATACAAATTCTACCAATGTAAATGAACAGTAAACACACTTTAGTAGAAGTAAGATAATGAGGGCTAAATACATGTTTGTGCAGAGGAAAATAACTGTGTGTGTTTCATGTTCTGGATGAGCCTGCCTCTGCCAAAAACAAACAGAAACAGCCAAGCAAACCTTTGTCAGTTGTCCAATGAGTCTGAGAGGACTAGAAGACTGATAGGGTTTCCTAGGCTGTTTGAATGATGGGAAAGAATGTTTGGCTGCCTAAAGGGAAAGTACTCAAGATAGAACTGCTGTTTGGGAAAAGGTTCAGAGGTGGAAGTGGGATGTGCCTTTGGCGACTAAAGCAGGTGTGCCTTCATACATGAGGCACCTTAGAGTGATGAATGGTATCTCAATACAAACATATCTCAATTTCATACCCCAGTAAATGCTGTTATCTCCAAAGCAGAATCTTTCTTCTTAACATTAACTTTTAAAACATACTTTTGAAAATTCTTGTCATACGTGTAAATCGTGTCCACTTACTCCAGAAAAACGAAATGGCTAGCTGGAATGTGACAGGGTTTCTGAAACATGGAAAACAGCTCCTATATTCTTAGTCATTACTAAAGATGATTACTTGGGAAGCTAAAGGGGCACTGCCTATGCCATTATAACAAACGGAGCCATTGTATGTGATGAAAGGTAGTGACATGTGTATGGCCTGGGATATTCTGTTAGGTTTAACTCTCTTTCGTATTTAACTTGAGTAGGTGCTAGTTCACCATGTAAGCATTCATTTTCATATAGAGAACTAATGGAGTTAAGTGAAAATATTTTATGAAATTTGCCCCATGAAACCAGTTAATACATAAAGACAAAAGCAAGAGATCAGTCAGAGGGAGCTAGGGTTCTACAAAGCTGAATAGATAGTTTTTGTGTGGATGAGGTCCAAGGTGTCTGATATGACTGGTTCAGGATTGTTGTCCTGGATGCTTTTTTAAGGAGCTTGATAGTATACATGGGGTTTGTTCTAGTAGAAGCTTCAGAGACTCATCATTTTAAAAGCATGCAATTACCCCAATTACCCTTTACTTTTAATAATTTAAACATAAGTGATAAAAAATTAAACAGTTTGAAGAAATTACAGGGCACCAAAATGACACTGGACATGGTTCAGGTAAATGCTGTGGAATGTGCATTTCATGCTATGTGTATAAACAATGTCATTACAATGTTGTAAGAAGAAGATAGACAAAATGTAGTTAAGGGCCAAAGGATGAACGGTAATATTAATTATTCTAGTTTCCTCTCTGCTGCTGTGATAAAACACCCTAAAAACAAGAACTTAGGGGAGAAATAGGTTATTTTAGCTCACAATTCCATGAAAAGTCTATTCCATTTTAGCGCCATATTCCAATACTGTCCATCACTGTGGGAAAGCCACATTGGTAGAAGCTTAAGGGAGTTTGTCACATCATATTCATAGTGAAGGCAAAAGAGAAATAAATTCATACATGTTTACTTATGCCCATCCCCCTCCTTTAGCTGGGTAATGGTGCTGCCCATAGTGTTCTCTGCTTTTCCATGTAAGTCAACAGTCAAGCCAACTCATAGATATGTCCATATGATCTGTGCAATCCCTAAACCGAGACTCCTTTCTTAGACGACTCTGGGTTTGTCAACTTCACAATTAACACTAGCGATCACCTTTGTTAAGCACTTACTACGTGCTAGGTTTCTTAAATATATTCCTTTAAATCAGGCCTGGAGGCCCAGGCCTGTAGTCTCAACTATTTGAGAAGCATAGACTGAAAAAAATCATGAGTTTACTTGTAGTGAATCTTTATCTGTTCTACCTGCCAACTCCCAAATCACAACATGGAGACATTATTAATTGTGGAAGCTCAACTGATAGCATAGGCCTGTTTCTAACTAGCTCTTATAATTTAAATTAATCCATTTCTATTAATTTATGAGCTGCCATGTGGCTCATGGCTTGTTACCTTATCTCCTATGTGTCATGCCTTCTAAATGTGTCTCACTGGCAACTCCTCACCCTCCCATCTTCTTTTCAGCATTTTTTTCTGCCACCCGCCAAAATCCTGCCTAGCTTTATATTAAAGCAATCACAGTGACACATCTTCACAAAGTGTAAAGGAATATTCCACAATAGTTTAAAGCCTTCCTAGGCTATAGTGAATTTCAGGACAACCAAGGTAATTTAATAAGATCATCTCTCAACTTAAAAAACAGAAAATTGGCTATGGTTATAACTCAATGGTAGAACATTTATCTGCCATGTGTGAAGCCCTGAGTTCAGTCTCAGTACTGATTTTTTTTTAAAAAAAATGTGTGAACTGGAGCTTATTTTGATTATTTTAAGGATGAAGAAACTAAGACTGAAAGGTAAAGAAACATACAGAATGATCCACATATAATAATTCACATGGCTAGTGTTGGATATAAAATTCACAGACTCTTAATTTCATGCTCATCTTTGGTATATTAAGTCACTCCTTAAAGACAGGTGCATCTGGGTTTGCCCATGGAGAAGTAAAAGCTACAATAGAATAGCCTTTTGAAAAATGCTAACAGTCTGAAGGAGTGGAACCCAAACAGATGACCAGCTAATAATGGTGAATATAGGAGAAATGATTAAATAGTGTTTTGAACCATGAGTATAAACTAGCTCTAGCTAGCATACATTTTGTTTGGATTGTGTAATGAGTTTTTAAATTATAAAACTATTTACCAGTGTCTAAAAGGAGAATTTCAGGTGAAACTTTATCCCTTGCCCCCTGGAAAACCAAAAAGCCTGGAAACATAGCTCCTAAGATCCTGCAAGGCAAAATTAGCTAGAACCAAGATAAATACTCACTGGATACTCACTTTTCAGGAGCCAGAGTCTCTATTCTATCTTAAACACAGGCTGCTTTATATATTAGCTGATCTGAGTCACTCTAAAACATTTTGGTTAATAAGCAGTAGCTGAAATGCTCACTGTGGATGTTTATTTTGATAAAATGCCATTTTCTGAGGGTGGTGACAAATAAGATAGGGAGTGATATCCTTCACAAGGTTCCTTAACATGCTCAAAGTTCTACATGGCTCACAGCCCAATGTTAGAAAGAAATTTGAACAATCTCTGGCAGAGTCAAATGTTGAAACTCTCTTCCTTTTTGTCAGTTTCTTAGGTATAGGAGTAGGAATACTGAAAATCTTTCTCATTGGTGACACAAGTTACAATAATAATCAGATTTAGTTGGCAAATAAAAATGTCAGGTAGTTTCCACTGTCTTGATAAAGTGATGTTATGATTCTGACAGTATGCCTTGTCATGTTGCAAGGAGTCAGATGTGTCTAGATGTATTGTTGTCCCCTTAAAGCAGAGGCAGTAGCTTTGAAGTAAAAACCTTAATAGAAGACCATTTTATTCTGATTGCTACACTTAGGGTTAGGGACAGAGTCTAGAAGGAATAAGCTATGGCTATTTGTGGATATAGTGCTTTTTCTTGGGATTGTTAGAATATTCCAAAACTAAATAATGTTTCTGATTGCAAATCTTAGGGAAATATTGAGAAGTATTGAACTGTACATATTTGAGTAAATTGCATAGTATGTGAATTAGGTTTATAATTCATATTCAGTTATAATAAATTCCTACAAATCGTTACTGCCTGTATTGCATTGTTTCCTAAACTTGAAGAGGTTCCCCCCTCTCTCTCTTTTGCTAGAGTTTCCACTCCTCCCTAACTTCCCAGAAGGCCATTAAGTCACCATCCCTCAAGAATACAGCTAATTTAGCAAGCTGAAGATTGTTTTTCAGTACAGAGGTCTCATTCAAATTAAAGCCTTGTTTATCTCCCACTTATGTGTTTACTTTGACTTCTAGGCTACTCTCTCTCTCTCTCTCTCTCTCTCTCTCTCTCTCTCTCTCTCTCCCTCTCTCTCTCTCTGAGCATAGATAAAAAACATCACTGAATAAGAAACACAGACTAACTAGCCAGGTCATGACAATGCTAAAAATGATCCTCACAGTATAACAATGAAATGTACCTAAGAATGAAAAGATACATTAGACAGATTGAGATTGGTAGAGAAATTCTCAATATTAATGTCTAGAGTGCTATGGTTCAGAGAGTCCCCTTGCCCTTGCCAGAAGTTTCTTCTATTCTGAAACCTCAACATATGATTGAGAAGTCCAAATTTCTATAGTGTATCCAAAAGATAACCTAGACCCTTGGAAGAGCCCTAATGAATAATAAAAAAAAATGAAGCAGGGAAAGGAACATTGTTGTTAGAGGAACTAGTTTTCACCAAAGAGTTTATAAACTAACCAGGAGACAATACTTTAGTTTTTAGAACACAAATTACACTAGCTATTATAAACAGCTTTTCTATTGATACAGAAAACAATAGCTTTAAAGAGGAAACTCCCAAGCAATTCCTAGTTTTATCTAAGACTTCCCTTTCTCAATTTAAAACTCAATTATTTCCTCTTGTGGTTTTTATCAATGGGCCAGAGGTCTGTTAAGATTGTTTTCTTCCTGCACTTGAAACTTGGCCATCTCACTTGGAAGAAGTGATACATTTGTCTTTCTAGTCTGGCTCTTAGTCCAGTGGAATAAAGGATACATGAGATTTGGGTTCAGAGAATATAGAGAGAGATAACTGTGACTACCCAAGGGTAGCCTTTGACTCCAGTCCTCTACCTCTATATCTGAAAAGGTTGGCTTTTGTGCACATTGCAGGGCTTTGCCAAGATATTTCAGAAGTTGGATAAAGTTCATAGTTTTTGTCTTAGTCCATTTGTGTTACTACAATAAAGTGTTAACTATAAATAGTGGATAGTTATTTTCTAGAGGTCTGGAGTGTGGAGTTTACAAGTCTAAGATCAAAGGTTTACAGGTTGGTTTCTGAACACTTTGTTTCTGATTCTAAAATGACACTTCATTGTTATATCTCTGGAAGGGAAGGAGGAACATTGAACCTCAGGATGGTGGAAGAGATGGATAGAGAGAAAATTAGTAGACTTAAGTCGGGTTCTTTGTAAAGGCATCTAGTCATAATCATGAGAACATAATCACTGCATAAGGGTATACATATGAGTAGATTTCCACACAAATTTGCTGGGACATTCAGAACATAGTATTACACTTCAACACCTAAGTCCTGCTTTTTTCACAAGCAAAAGGTATTTATTACATCTTAACAACCTTAAAAGTTAAGCTCAAAGATATATTTTATCATAAGGCAAATACCCCTCCCAACTATCAGATTATGAAACCAAGGATGTTATATGCTTCCAAAATATATTGATAAAAAAGACAAAATAATTATCCCGATTCTAAAAGGGAGACGTAGATAAGAAAAGAGTATCCGGTCCCAAGTAAGTTCAAAATACAAGAAGGCAAACAACATTCAGAAAAGATACACTGAACCAGATTAAATAGAAAGTGGGGAATATCCTTTAATACTCTGGCACAGGAGTCAACTTCCTGAACAGAACACAAATATCATAGGCACTAAGATCAACTAATAAATTGGACCGCATGAAATTGAAAAGCTTCTGTAATATAAATGACATGATCAATAGGACAAAATGGCAGCCTGCAGAATGGAAAAAGATCTTCACCAACCCCACATCTGACAGAGGGTTAATTACCAATATATATAAAGAATTCAAGAAACTAGAAATCAATAAAACAGATAATCTAACTTAAAATGGAGACAGATTTAAACAGAATTCTCAACAGTGGAATTCCAAAATAGGTGAGAAACAAAGAAATGTTCAACATCCTTAGCCATGAGGGAAATGCATATCAAAACAACTCTAAAATACCATCTTATAACTGTCAGAAGGCTAAGATCAAAAACATAAGTGACAGCTCATGCTGGCAAGGATGTGGAGAAAGGGGAACACTCCTGCTGGAGGAGTGTTGTACACCCACTTTGGAAATTAATATGATGGTTTCTCAGTAAATAGGGAATCCATCTACCTCAGGACACAGCTGTACCATTCTTGGATATATACCCAAAAGATACTTCATCCTAGTACAAGGACATTTGCTCAACTATGTTCGTAGCAGCTTTATTCATAATAGCAAGAAACTGGAAACAACCTAGATGCCCATCAACAGAAGAATGGATAAAGAAAATGTGGTACATTTATACAATGAAGTACTACTCAGCGGGGGGGGGGGAATGAAATCTTGAAAGTCGAAGGCAAATGGATAGAACTAAAAGAAACCATACTGAGTGAGATAACCCAGACCCAGAAAGAAAAACACGGTATGTACTCACTCATAAGTGGATATTAGACATAGAGCAAAGGTTAACCAGCCAACAATCCACAACCCCAGAAAAGCTAGGAAGCAAAGAGGACCCCAAGAGAGACATACATCAACACCTGGACAAGAGGAAAAGGAAAAGATCTCCCAAGCAAATTGAGAGCATGGGGGAGGGGAGAGGAAGTTAGGAGGGAGAGGAGGGGAGAGGCATGAGGTAGCAGGAAGATTGACCTGGGGGAGGCTAGAACAGAGGAGAGCAAGAAAAGAAATACCACAATAGAGGGAGACAGTATAGGTTTAAAGAGAAATCCGGCACTAGGAAAATATCCAGAGATCTACAAGGTTGACCCCAAATAACAATCTAAGCAATAGTGGAGAGGCTACCTTAAACATCATTTCCCGATAATGAGATTGATGACTACCTTAAATGCCATCCTAGAGCTTTCATCTAGTAGCTGATGGAAGCAGAAGCAGACACCCACAGCTAAAACACTGAGCTGAACCCCTGGAATCCAGTTGTACAGAGGGAGGAGTGATGAGCAATGGGGTCAAGACAGCTGACCTGAGCAAGTGGGAGCTCATGGGTACCAGTCTCACAGCTGGGAACCAGAATAAGACCAAACCAGGCCCCCTGAATGGGGGTGTCATTTGGTAGGTCAGGGTAGTCTATAAGGTCTCTGGCAGTGGATCAGTATTTATCCCTTGTGCACGAATGGACTTTGGGAGCCCATTCCCTATGGAGGGATACTCTCTTAGCCTAGATACATGCAGGAGGGTCTAGGTTCTGCCTCAAATGATTTGATAGACTTTGATGATACACCTTGGGAGGTTTCACTCTCCCTGGGGAGTCGAAGGGAGGTGAGATAGGGGCCTGGTGGGGGACGTGGGAGGACAGGAGAGAGAGGGAACTGGGATTGGTATGGAAAATAAGATTGTTTTTAATTTAAATAAAAAAAATAAAAAAACAATGATATCATGAAATCTACAGGCAAATGGATAGAACCAGAAAAAAAATCCTCCTGAGTGATATTGACCCAGACCCAGAAAGGCAAAAATGTTATACACTCACTTATAAGTTGATATTAGCTGTAAAGTAAAAGATAAGGCCCACAGACCCACAGAGGCTACATAACAAGGTCTTATGGGGAGACGCAAGGATCTTCCTGGGAAGGGGGAAAAGAATAAATTTTACAGGAGGGTGGGGTTGGGGTGAGGAAGAAAATAATTGGAGAAATGACTGAAACTGGGGGGGGCATTTGGGGGTGAGGTGAAACTTAGTGCAATAGAAACTCCATGGACTGTATGAGAATAATCCTAGCAAAGACTCCTAGGGGCATATGGAGCCTGAACTGGCTGTCTTTTGTATCAAGGCAAGGCCTTAAGTGGAGGCATTGGGACACAAAACCTTTGACTTACAGTTTTTCCTGCCTGCAGAGTGTTCTGGAACCTGAGTCTAGCGGAATCATCATCAAAGAGACCAGAGAGACTTCCTTCATCCAGCAACTGATGGGAACAAACAGATGCAGAGTCCCACAGCCAAACATTAAGGGGAGCTCAGGATTCCTGTGGAGGAGTGGGAGGAAGAATTGGAGTAACCAGAGGGGTTGGGAGCACTAAGAGAACACAGGCCACAGAGTCAACAACTGACAGGGACTCATGGGGGCTGGCAGAGCCCAGGGAGTCTGTAAGGGCCTGACCTAGTTGTCTTCTGCATATATGTGATGGCTGAATAGCTTAGTGTTCTTGTGGGTCTCCTAACAGTGGGAACATGGGTTCTCTGACTCTTTTGCCTGCTTGTGTGACCTTTCTCCTCCTACTGGGTTGCCTTGTCCAGCCTTGATGTCTGGTCTTACTGTGAATTTTTATGCTATGTTTGGTTGATATTCCTGGAAGGCCTGCTATTTCGGAGAGAAGACAGAGGAGAGTGGATCCAAGGAAAAGGGGAGGTGGGTGAAGAGACTGGGGGTGGAGTAAGGGAGGGAAACTTCAGTGCAGATGTTCTGTATAAGAGAGTAAAAGTAAAATAAGAAGGAACCAAGGAGTTCCTTTTGTTTCTAATTTATGATAGCTCACAAAGAGCAGATTTTGGAACTAAAACAGCCTGGAGAAGTTTATCTCACTTTGTATGTAAATTACCAATTTCATTGTTTTTCCTTTGGATTTTTACAAATTATTTTATGTGTATGGGTTTTGCCTGTGTGTATGTCTTTGTATCACTTGTGTGCCTGGTGCCCACAGAGGATAGAAGCAGGTGTCAAGTCCCCTGGAACTGGAGTTACAGATGATTGTGAGCCATCATATAGTGCTGGGAGTTGAACCTGTGTTCTCTGAGCTATCTTTCCAGCCACTAGACTTCCCTTTTGACATCATAAGACATGGTTATTTTCTTATTTTACTGCAATAAATTGAACTTTAGCATGATATGATTCTGTTTGTGAGAGCTAAGCAGAGCCAATGACAGTCACTTACCAGGGATCAGCTTGTGTCAAGGTGATCTTCCTATGCCAATGTTCAATGTTAGGATAATTGGAGTGTGATTTTGTTCAAGCATACACATGTGCCATTTAGAAATAAATAATATGACTTTTAATGGAAAAATTCACAATCTAGTTCTGGAGCTGAAAATTGGCTTATTTCTAATTTAGTTGAATAAAATCCCAGGTAAAATATGACTATTAAAAAGATAACTATTTTATAGACAGACAGCAGATTTACTAAAATGAATAATGACCTAGGTAGGCAAAAGTGTAGCCAATTTATTTCCTTTGATTTGCTTGCCCTTGGTGTCCTAGTTATTGAACAGGTGGACATCATGACTGTTTCTCATTTCTTGTGGGCAAGCTTTGTCACTGTAAGGACTGTCATGAAGGACTCCATACCATATTAAAGCACAGGGAAGGAGACTCATGCTTTTGTAAGTGTGAAAGAATATGATATTTACTTCTAATATAAGTATTTCAGCCCCGTGGGCCTTTGAATGGGAACTATCCCCTATAGACTCTAGCATGTGAACACTTACCCAGCAGCTGGTGGTGCTGTTTGGGGAGGTGTGTGATCTTGCTGAAGAAAGTACAACACTGTGGGTAGGCTCTGAGAATTTATAGCCTGACCATGTCTAGTTCCTTGGCTTGTGTTTGGGGTTGCAGGTTAATGTCCCAACTTTCTGCTCTTGACACAAGGTCTGCCATTTGTTTCTACTTTGATGGACCTTTATCTTTCTGGAACCATAAAGCCCAAATAAATTCTTCCATCTATAAGTTACCTTGCTTGTTGGGTTTTATCACATCAACAAAAAAATGAAAGTAAAACCCATGCCCATTCTAGGATGAGAAATACAATGCATTCTCAGAAGTAATTTAAGAGAACACATTTTTTTAAAAAAATTAAATTTACATTTGAAAAAAGTTTATTTAAAAGATTCAATTCTAAGTTATGTATTACCTTGCTGCACATAGCAATATATAACTCTTAATCAATATTCTGATGAAAGAAAAGAAAATTGATTTTTAATACAATATTGTGATTATGATTTCTCCTCTCCCAACTCCTCCCAGGATCTCCCCAACTTCATTACTCATCCAAATCTATACTCTGTCTCCTTTTTTCTCTCATTAAACTACAAATAGACACCCCCTTCTCTCTCTCTCTCTCTCTCTCTCTCTCTCTCTCTCTCTCTCTCTCTCTCTCTCTCTCTCTCTCTCTCTCTCTCTCTCTCTCTCTCTCTCTCTCTCTTTCTCTTCGGGTTTTCAAGACAGGATTTCTCTGTGTAACAGTTCTGACTGTCCAGGAACTTGCTTTGTAGACCAAACTGGTCTTGAACTCACTTAGATCTACCTGTGTCTTCATCCTAATTACTGGGATTAAAGATATGTGCCACCACCACCTGGCATAAACAGACACCTTAAAAAACAATAGAATAGAATTAGATAAAATAAAAACAAACCAATTAGAAACAAACAAACAAAATGAAAAGCTCAAGAAACACATATAGATGCAGAGATACACATGTTCAGAAATGTAGAAATCTCACAGAAGCACAAAACCAGAAACCGTATTGCGTATACAAACGACCTGTAAAGAAAACGTGAAAGTTCCAACAAATCATTATTACACACACACACAACAACAACAGAAACAAAACAAAAAGTCTCCAAGATGCCATTAAGTTCATTTTGTTTAGGCAATCTACTTCTGGGGATGGTTTGTTGAAGTAGTTTTGATTCATGTTTAGTTGAATCCACAGATGCAGACCCCACATACACAAAGGGCCAACTCTATTTCTTACAGTAACACTTCACTTTCTGGCAACAAATTACAACTTAGTTCATTCATACTAAAACTAAAACATACATGAAATTGTGAAGTTTGCATATAACAGAAATTTATTGATCATAATTTTGGAGGCTGGGATTCAAATTCTAAATTTGGAGACTTTGGCATCTAGCAAAGGCTTTGTCACCACTTCCAGGATACACCTTATCATTCCATCCTCTGGAGTAGAAAAATGCTATGTTCTTACATTGCAGAAAGTGAATGGTAAAAGAATAATGTTTTTTCTTTGTTAAGCTCTTTAAAAATATCCATTTTACTAATACACATTAATTTTTATTTATTTTTTAATTTAAAAACAATCATATTTTAATACAATATATTAATAGGATTCATTGTGTTAAAATCATACATGACTACAATGTCTATTTATGATGTCCATCTATCCTCCTTTAACTGAGTCTTCTTAAGACCCCTATTACCATTGATAGTTTGTCCTCACCCAGTCTCCTTCCAAAGACCACCTCTACCAATATGGTTGCATCAGAGATTTGGCTCCAGCATCATGTCTGGCAGAGACACAAATTTACAAGCTACAGTACACAGTGTTCCTCAAATTTTAGCATTCATTTAAGTTACCCATAGAACTGGTTAAAGTGTAGAGTGGACACTGAGTATAAGTTTTTCCCAGACCTTTTACAAGGCTCTAATCCATTTATGAGGCCAAATAACAGAACCACTTCCCCCAATTCCCTACCTATTCTACCATGAGAGTTGGTAACAAGTTCCAACAAATAAATTCTGTGAGCCATTCACACTGTAGCAGCTTGGAAGCAATCATGCGTCATGTATGATTCCTGGGAGTATCCCAGGGTTCAAAAGAATATCTTTTTTATTGTTGGCATTCTGGCTAATATAGCTTCAGAGACTTTATTCATCTGAACAAACACCATGAGCCAAGAAAGTCATTGTGTGGATCTTCTAAAGGTAACAGCTCTTGAGAGTTTGAAAAATAGTGCAGAAAGTTAAAATCACTTTCAGTAGCTTTGGTGTTCCTTTACCCCATCCAATTTTTAAAAAGCTACAGAGCAACCTTTCTGGTTTGGCTAATGCCCCTGGTGACCCAACAGCATGGTTCTCATCCCGACAATTGGCTTTTCAGAAGCAGAATAGACAGTTCTCTTGTCTCCACATTTTTTTTAGCTTATAGTCATGCTTGGTATTCTATCTTTTAAGGGTGACTCCTTTGGATAAACTCCTATCCAAATGCAAAGATATAAAAGAATAGTGGCACAACAAGCTACCAAGTACATTTAACAGCCCTGAAAGAGTCCTCAGTGCAGCAAAAGGAAAAACAACTTCCTAACTAATGTAATCAGATGTTGCAGAAAGATCTTGAGCAGGATGATGGATAGAGGACAATTAAGGTAAAGAGGATGGTTGTGCTAAAAGGACAGGCAGGAGTTCGCCAAAGACAGTCAGTCCTTCTGAAGTAGTACTTGAACTCAGAGGAGAATCTTTGAAAAGGGGGACCTTCATGTCCTCCCAGATCACCTCAGATAACTGACTTATGTGGCTAAGAGCGGCATGGCAGCAAGAGATTTGGCAACAAAAGAGACGAACTTGCAAAGCAGCATCTTCTGCAGACCCTGGAAGGTAGATGGCACATTTTAAGCAAGAAGAGATGCGACAATCCTCATATATGTAGTTGTGTGGATTTGATGCCGTGACAATAAATATAGGGAGAGAACAGAGACAGAGAAGATGAATAAAGGTTCAGTGAGTGTCAGTGAGGAGAGGTGGTAGGAATAGAGTCAGCAAGATATATGGAATCTCAGGCTCTCATGGGGCCCTTGTAAAAATTCGGTGCTTGTTTTCATTCCTTCTTGCTCCTTATTCACATTGGACTTCTTATTTCTTGTTACCTTCTTCCATGGTTGGGTTTCTAAGATGCCAGAGGCCCTCTTTAGTGTGTCTTTGCCTCCATCCCTATTGCCATCCCAGTTGGTGTCTCTCAGGATCCATGAATCTGTCAAAAGGCATCATATTTACAGAATCAAAGTACATATCAGTCCCAAAATTTTTCATGAGTGATGTTGATGATCATCTCATTGATGGATTACAAGCAGCTGCACACTTTGTGTGTTTTTCCAGAGCTGCACAGGGGGCCCTGGCAGCTATCACTGGCTTGAACTCTGGGACCAGAAGGATCAATTTGTATGGCTGTTGGTTATAGTTATTGTTAAAGTCTCTCTCCTTCTTTTTGATATCCATAATGTTCCTACTTACCATCCCTAATGATCCCCCCAGCAGAGGGCTCAGTACCCACCATCCCAACACACGAGATAGTAAAACAGAAGTACTATCACCTAACCCAGCAGTGTTTTCTTTGTCCCCACCATCATTTTTTCTCCAGATCCTATAATCTTAGACTAAGAGAATACAAGCACACAATATCTTCCATAAGGACTTCAGAGGTCCTTTGGGATGTTAAATGGAGCCCAAAGTCACACTTGGCACTCAATTCTCCCACTGCACCAATTTTTGTAAGTAAGAAAAAGGTAGGGATGGTTGTGAGTTGAGGGTGAAAGAAGTAGAATTTTGTCCTGACTGTATATGCTGGCTGGTGGGCATGAGGAATGTTGAGATGACATTTTCATGCCCGGTACATCTCCTTGTAGATTATGGGAATGTAGGAGGCCTCATGATGTCCTTTTTCTTCCCTGAAGGGCACTGGAAGGAGGATATGGGTCACAGGAGTCCTGGCCTCTGATTTCTTTAAAGATTGAAGCAATAAGGAGAAAACCCTTTCCCATAGATGTTTCAAATGCCAAGAATATCCCTGAGCCTCAAAGGTAGTCTAGGCTTAATTGGCTTCTTAACCCAAGAGTTCAGCTGCTATTGAAACTTACATCTGGCATGAGCAGTAAGTAAGAGGTCGGAGAGTTTGTTGACACTCTGGGACAAAGCAGAGTCTTAGGAGCAGTAACAAAATGGTAGTAGGAGTCAATGCATGAGAGTGAAGAGTAGGAGGAACATATGGAAGTTTTCTAGAAAATGCAGTCATCTTCAAAGTCTACTTTGGCAACTTCCATTTGTGTAAGGCAATGAACAACAGTGGTTATGCTTACTGAGCTGAAAGAGAAAATGAAGTCATAATTTTGAAGAACATTGCCAGGTTTCCTGTCATACACACACACACACACACACACACACACACACACACACACACACAAACTCCAAGTAACACTGCATCGTAGTTATATCCATTATACACATAAAGAGAAAATTTCCTATTTGGAACACACATTAAATGCTAATTGACCCAAAGAGGCTAACTGTCTTTTTGAGCTTCTACAGTGAGAAGAGGAATAGACTATTCCTCCTGTTTTACTATCAGAATAATGTTTTATCGTTTTGACTACAATAACACAATTGGAAATTCTATACTTTTGAGAACTTTATACCAACTTTTACTACTAACAAAAAGATTGCCAATTCACCATAAGCAAGAATAGTGAGGGTGAAGAAGTGGTTATTCCTCGTGTATAAAAGCCCATACCCAAAGTAAGTTGTATTTCTGAAGAACTCCCTATAGACTTGTAACAATGCTAATACTATTAATATTTTTCACACATTCACAATTAAGATCCTGCAACATCTCAGTTTGGTATGTCTTTGTACCACATTTCCCCATAAATACAAATATCATTTCCATTTTATAAAATACTAAGTCATACAATGGTTCCCTTTGCACATTCATTGTCCTCTGGAAAACACATTATTTTTTATTTTTTATTTCAAAAGCATGCATCCATTGCTTTATAGAAGCAAGTTTTACTGTTAACGATGCTGTATCCAAGATGTTGCTAGCCAATTCCTAATTAGGCTCCTGGTTTTTTGCCACTCCTCATTTTTTCTATCTTGTAATTATAAATAGGGTAACTTGACAGGCCTGTTTTTAGGATATTCTCCTAGCCAAGGTCCTGGGGATCAGCCAGTATTTTGCAAGTTTGGTTTGGACACATACCCCAGAGTTTCCCCAAGTCACCAATCTTCCAAACTTGCACAGCTATTTCCTAAAAATTACATTTTCCGCTGTGCTCTATGCTTTGGACTTCCAGAGGATCCATTCAGATGGCTCTTTGCCTTCCAAGAGGCACAAATATGTGGATATTGGAGTCATATCTATCTAAACAAATTGAGTAGGCTGGTGAGCTGCCTGGGTTGCCACCATCAGACGAAAGTTTCCCTTTTCATTCATGTTTCATCACATTTTCCAGCAAACATTAAGCAGAGCAAAAGACACATTCCCTGAACTCTTGGGTTCTTGTTCTGCAAGAGCCAGTAGACACACAACCAATAGATACACAGATAACAACTATATGGCTTGGAAATTCCAAAGTTGACAGAATTGAACAGTGCAGTATGTGCCTGCGTGTGTGCACTAAAGCTACATAAATGGGCTAGGCAGATGGCCAAGTGGGTAAAGTGTTCCTTCGCATCTAAGCAAAAGCCAGGTGTGGTGGAACATGTCAGTAACCTTAGCACTAGTTGAGTGGGGAGGATGTGAAGACAAACAGACCCAGGAGGATTGTTGAGCAGCCTCTGTAGTTAGAAAGGTGAGCGCCAGTTCAGTGAGAGACCCTTTCTTTAAAATAAGGTGGGAAGCAATTGAGGAAGAGACACTAGTGTTGACTTCCAGCCTATAGTCCCCCACAGCATGCATCCCTGTACTCATAAAAACAAATTTATACATAAAATGAAGGCATTTTCCTCTAATGCTTTTGTCTTTTCCAGAAAACTTGGAACTGGAAAGAGTATAACCTAAATAGGTCTGTTAGTCAATAACAACCTTCTATTTTAGTGGTCCCCATCTCTTTTCAAAAAAGAAATGAAAATCCTGCAGTGATACAGTTATATTTTAATATTATTTAATAGAGACAAAGATTTCCCATCTTACAGGTATTGCTCATTATTTCCTGCCTTTCTTCTACTTCTTTACTCATTTTACCACTTGGATCCCTAGCCTCTTTCTCCTTCAATTTGCTCCCCTCACTTCCGTTCTTAACACCTAGAGAGGGAAGTTGAAGAGAAGGCAAAAGGGAGAAAAGGGGAGACAAAGGGACAAAGAGAAGGAGAGGAACAGAGAAAGAGAGTGAGATGGAGCTAAATGACCTTGGGCTGTGTCTCAACTATCTATAAGTACTCTACTCTACAAAGGAATGCAGTCTGTGTCACCCTTAACAAGAACTTATTATTTATTCATCTGTTAAATTCCTAGTTTCCAACTTGCTGTTAGAAAGGAACAAATCCAGATACTCTCTAGGACCCTCTTCTTCCCAGGAATTCCTTGCATGTAGCTAAAACTCTTTGAAATGCTTAGTTGGTGGTCACTTGAAGCTGCACATGTGTATACAACACATTCAAAGGAACACAAAGCCTCCCTACATGCTATAGACTACAATTGAGTTTTTTCTCTTTGCTCTTTGGGGGTCCACCACCCAGCTCCCAAACAAATATATGGAGTGTTATTCTTATTTACGAATGCCGAAACTTAGCTTTGCTTGTTTATAGCCAGATTTGCTAACTTAAATTATGCTATTTCTCTTTTACTAGGTTTTGCCTCTGGGATTTTTAACTTTCTTTATTCTATACATGTTGTTTTCCTTCTTACTCTGTGCCTGGCTGTGTGGTTGGGTGGCTGGCCCCTGGTGTTGTTCTTCCTCTCCTCTTTTTTTCTCCTTCCTCTTCCTCTCCTTCTATTTATTCTCTCTGTATGCCATCCCTGCCTATTTCTCTCTCTTTCCTAGCTATTGGCTATTCAGCTCTTTATTAATCAGGTGTTTTAGAAAGACAAAGTAACACAGCTTTACATAGTTGAACAAATGTAATGTAAAGGCTCAGTGTGGCCTTGTACTGACAGAGAGCTATTTACCTCTACCTTCTGAGTCCTGGGATTAAAGCTGTGTGCCAATACCTCATGACCTCTATAGCTTATGGCGACTTTGCTTTCTGAATCCCCAGGCAAGCTTTAATAAATCATGTATAATATATCACCACAATGATCAGATGCAGTCTAAAAATATTAAGTGGAAAATTCTGGAAATTTTAATGTGTGCACCATTCTGAGGACATGTGCAAGGAAACATTGCAGCATTTCTCATTGTTTTGCCTGGGATGTTAATCATCTTATTGTCAATTGTGCTTATGCTGTATACACTACTTACCCATTAGTCACTTCGGAGTCATTTTAGTCATCAGACTAACTTTCTCAGTATTTCAGTAATTTATTCAAATAACCCTTACTTAATGTAACCTTTATCTAACAATAGCCTTAAAGTACAAGAACAGTTTGGTTGACAATTTGGATACATCAAGGACAAGCAGAGTGAGGCACTGTTCCTGTAAGTGAAATTATAAAAGACTCTTGACGTAACAAAGGAAGAATTTTAAACTGACGTTTCTTCTGAGGTAAGAATGAATTTTCCATTTTGAAGACGTAAATATGGAAGAAGTGATGAATGCTAGTCTTGATGTCTCCCCCCTCCCCCCCCCCCGCCTAGTGCAAAAGTTATAATCATAGTGCATGTCAGGCACTTAGTAGAGATATTTGGCAGGCATCAAATTTAGTTTTGTGCAGGTGAAACCAAAGCATATGTAAGGTTTCTTACTACATGTTTTCAGGGACCTAAACGAAAGTCTGGAAACATACATCCCTATTGTATGTATTGTAGGGAACTATTGTAGCTTTCATTTTGTAGTGTGAACAAGTAGGACAAAGATTGTTTCCAGGGTATAAAGAAAAGGCAGTGTACAGTAGGGTGTTACAAGTATATCAGGCTATCATACATCTTTTTGAGTAAACAGGAATGTAAGGCATTTTTTTTCATCAAACTATGCGAGCATGATGAGGGTATTGCAAAGATTTCCAGGGCAGTCATAGATTCAAATATTCCACTGTTGTTGCCAATATTACATTTGTAGAATAAGTATACATGCTGTAATTTATAGTTTAAAGAATATAATATAGCTTTATATATCCTGAGGTATCTGTCCCACACTTACATTGTAGGATGGATAGGTGGTCTGTAAATAATGATGGAGAAAGTTTGTAAATAATGAAGGAGATTAGGGTTCAGTGTGTAGATGGCGGTTTATATGACTGGTGTGTTAGGTTGCACTACTATGACTATAAAAGCTAATGGAAGCAAAGGAGGATAACTTTCCTTCTGCATAAAGCTTTAGAGGGTTTCAATTAGTTCCAATAGTTAAGACAGAAGAAAAACTTAGTTAATGGTAGCACAAGCATGTGGAGGAAGTTATTCACATCATAGCAGACAAGAGGTAGAAAATAATGTTATAACCAGAGGCCAAGCTGTAAACCCTCAAAGGCCTACATTTATTGATCTGCTTCTGCCAGCTAGGTTTCACCTAGTAAAGACCCTATAGCCCACTCCCACTGCCCACACCAACACCATAGAGCTGCAAACAAACTAACAAAAGATCCATAAATATTTAGAGAAAAAGTTCTCAACCTGTGAGCTGTGAGCACTTTGGAGGTCACATTTATGTCACAAAATTCATAAAGTAGCAAAATTACAGTTATAAGTAGTAATGAAAATAATTTTATGGTTGGAAATCGCCACAACACAAGGAACTGCATTAAAGAATCACAGCTTCAGGAACCTTGAGAACCACTGATGTAGAGAATGATCCTGAAGAGCTTATCTCAGCTAGTATAGTGCATACATACCATATGTAAGGCCCTGGGTTCAATCCTCAGAGCTACACACACACACACACACACACACACACACACACACACAGACACACAAAATCGTGAACCTGTGGGGACATTTCCTATGCAAACCAGAACAGGTGGGTTATAGGTCCATGTAATTAACCAATCTCAGACCAAAAATAATAAAAAACAATTTGTTAGCATTCTAAACCAGCCAAACTAGAACTTTTTGAGTGTTGGACACTATGCCAAGTCTATCTAAATGCAGCAATGTATAGGTACAGCGAATCTCTCAGCATTTCACAGATTCTTAATCTTTCTGTTGCACTTGCTTAATCCTTGTTCAACTTATACTGAATGTACATGCAGTATAATTAGATTTATGAGGAATACATCTTCATTGCGCAGGGATAAATGTTTCCGTTTTCCTGAAACAATATAGTACAGGAGCTATTTATATAATGTTGACATTATACTTGCTGTTACAAGTAACTTTTAGGCACTATAAAACTTATTGTAGCATATGCATTAGAAGATACTATAGTATGTTTTATGAAGGGCTTGAACATCCATTGATTGTGATATCCAAGGGGTTTCCTAAAACCAATAACCCCTAGACATGGGAAAAAGTGAACTAGGAAGAATAATCTATTCAAACGTGGTACATGAGCTATGTATCTTTCTCAGGGTCTCTTTCTGATTCCCACTCTCCTACCCTGAAGGCTGGAACAGTGATGAGATTAGTTAACTACTTTAAGAGTAGAGTTTTTATGAACAAGGAGGGGCTAATGGGCCCCCAGACTGATAGCTGGAATCCAGTACTGGACTGACTCAGACCCCTTGAACATGGGTCTCAGCTAGAAGGACTGAGCAGTCTAAGGGAACTCGAACAGTGGAACCAGGATGTATCCCTGGTGCACAAAAGGACCTTGCGGAAACATCCCCTATGGAGGGATACTCCCTTAACCTGGAGACAGGAGAGAAGTCCTAGTCCCTACTTCAAATGACTTGACAGATTTACATGACCCCACCTGGATGGCAAAGCCCTACATGTGGAGTGGGGGGGATGGGATGGGAGGGTGGTCAGGGTGCATGTGAGGAGGGAGAGAGGGTAACAGGGGAGGAGGGAGAGGGAACTGTGATCGACAAGTAAAATAAAATAAAAATTAATTAATTAATTTTAAAAAAGAGTAGAGTTTTTAGGGGCAGAATCTTTAATTGGCCAAGAAAATCAAAGGGATGCTTGTTCTTAGTGCTGAGAGGTACAAAAGCTGAATGTGGCAAGCCTGAGAGGTGACTGCAATGCCATGAGCTTGAAACAGCTGGATAGTTCCAAGAAGGTCTACAGCTGGATATGGAAGGCATAGAGAAAAAAATAAACCTCAGACTCATGAGATGGCTCAACAGATCGAGGTACTTGCAATGAAGTTTGGTGACTTGATTATCTTAAGGTCCTACAAGATAGCTAGAGGTAAGCCTGTGCCTACATTCACACATACATAAAGGTAGACAGATATTTTTCATAAATAAAAATATTTTAAACCAATAAATAAATATTTTACTGTCAGTGAATAGAAAGGTCAGGAATAAAATTCAAGGGTTTAGGGCAGTTGTGTCAAATGAGGTCTTGAGGTTGGGGAATTTTTTTCATTGGTCACCTGCCAGGTAGTATATGGATGAATTGGCTGAGAATAATGGCACAGGGTTGAAAATTCTCTAGTCTCCTCAGTAAGGATTTGTGGCTTGTTTATGTTTGGTAGTTTTCTTGAGTTACTGGACTGGTTCCCACAAATACCATGATAATCCACCACCTTCTGACACTGCCTCTCTTCCTTCCAGAACATGGTGACATGGTGCCAGAGAGAGGGACATGTAAAGGTTGGACTTAGCCAAGGGGAGATAAAGCCACTTAATCACTGTGTGGTTAGGGTTAATAGGAAAGAGACGGTAACACTGCCAATAGTTCTTGAACTATTAATCGTCACAGCAAGATCTTTGAACAGTTAGTGGAGTTGATATGATGTAATCTGGGAGGCCATAGTGTTCAGTGATAAAATGTTCAATAATTTAAAAGCACACAGATGGAAATCTGATCCCAAATTTGCCATGCCAGTTGTGTGATCCTGGATGAGTTATTCTACCTTTCTGTACCTCAGTTGACACAGACAGAGAATAGAGTTAATAAATTGCTGTTGGCCAGCTTCAGTGAGGTTACATGTAAACTACTTAACACTGTACCTGGCATAAAGTAAATGTATATCAGTGATGACTTTGATAACCAAGATGGGTGTTGTCTGCTACAGTCTATAGGGCTTGGGATGGTGCTTAATACTGCAGAGAAGTTTTGAGATAGCATTGCAATGGTTGAATTCAGGTGCATGATGAAATAAGAGACTCCTGAGGTGAACTCAGAAATGAACACCGTTTATGTGTTGCATAACCTGTTCTAGGAACAGTCTAGTAGCCTAAGACTAGATTATTAAGATGTAGGTCTATGATTTGGCTTTTCAGTAAGTGGAGCCCACAAAAAGACAGGTTCAGAGGGTAAATGTAAACCTTTTTCTAGAAAGTATTGAAGATACAGATGAGAAGAGCACAAATCAACAAATCTTAGAGAGCTCTGAGAAGACAAGAAAAAAGAAAATATGTAGTCAAAACAAAGTGGAAGGGACCAATCTAGAGGGATTGGGGATCCACTGTTGGGGTAATTTAGTTGGTTGACATAAAGAGGACTTGAAGACTAACATTTGGTTTTATTGACAGTTGGCTAAGTAGTTGCCTGGGTTGGTATAGGCTTGGAGCGACACTTTTAATAATTCTATTAGGTGGATATAATTTCTGTTATGAGAAGAAATAGAAAGCTAAAGGCATGAAACAATTTATCAGTGTCAGTCAACTGAACACTCAAAAAGATAGGAAGGTGGAAATGAATAAATGGACACTGTATGTAAGATGAATCACCATAAGTAAGAGAACATTAGTAGTTATATTATTTTCTCAGAGACTCTTGTAGATTAGAACTGTCATGGTAAGGAATGCATTACAGTTTAAGGGCTAAAAAATGTCTACTGGAATCTGATAATTTATCAGCTGTGTGATCTGGAGCAAATTACTTAACCATTTAGTGCTGCAGTTTTTTCATCTATAAAGTGAGCCAATAATAGTGCATTTACTCCTCAGTATCGTTAGTGAGTTTGGTACCCAATCTACAGATGTGCAAGTCTCTTATTTAAAATAGTTGAGTGTTTGCACAGAACCTCTACATGTGTACCTATATACTTTAGCACTTGCATGGGACTTCTTACATAAGTTTCTAGAGGGGATATTTTAATTTCAAAAATAAAAATTCTAAGTCATTTCTAAAATAGTTATTAATATTTAATACAATGCAACTGTTATTGCTTGTTAGGTTGTATTGTTTATGGAACAATGACAAGAAAGATGGACATATTCAGTGCAGATGCAAGTGATTCACCCAAATCATTTCAGCACACTCTTGATTGAATCCATAGATGTAAAACCTGGGGAAACAGGGCTGGCTCTACTGCTTAGAGAAGTTTTATGACTTAGTTAATATAAATAAAGTGCTTATAAAAGTGTCTGGCATATAATACATTCTATTTAACTGTAGCTATTAATAACATTATTATTACTAATTAGGATTATGAGAAGGATTCATTTAAGTAATGTGTATAAAGCATGTTTTCGAATGCCTACACATAATAAATATTCAATATATAAATATTACTTTCTCTATAAATAAAACATTTAGAATTAAATTAACACTGACTTCAGAAGAAATGAACCAGGCTTACAAAGCCATGGTAGACTACCTTCCTTCTAGACATCTGAGAAGAATCTGGTGGTCAAAAACATTTCTTTCTGAAAGATATTTTTAGTTTTAAAAGCTATTTAAAGCATATTCTATTTTGCTTTCTTGTGTTGGGATTCAATCCAAGGGCTTTGTGAAAGCTACTCAAGTTCTCTACCTCTGAGTGACACCTTCATCTACTAATATACCTTTTTAATTACAAAACACATGGAGTGTTCTAGGATGCACTGAAGGTATTGAAGAACCCAGAGAAAGTTAATCATGATGCTGTCTGACTCAGGTAGTTTTCAATGTCTCCATTGTATACATAAGGAAATTGAGATAATGTAATGTAGCTATTAAATATCAGAGATTCCATGTAATCCTGAGGCATCTTCCCATGACATATACTAAATTCAGTGCCTCATACTGTAATGTGTGATCACTGAACTCTGCTTTCTTCAAGTAAGGATAAAGGGAAATGATGGTGAGTACTAGATTTTGAGCTAAGAAACTGAAAAGCAGAAAGATTTATAAAAGAATACAGTAGCTCCAATGGGACCATTTAAGTCAGATTTTATGACCCAATATTTATTTGGGACAGCCTTAAGATCTTGGACTTTGACACATGAGTTCCATACTGCATGAGTTCTTATTTTTGTGAGATCTCAAGGGACCTTGGCATCAGAGCTAGCCCCAAAGCTCCCAATTTGTTATGGCCTTGCCCACATAAGATAGTTCTACCTATTCTAGGCTTCAGAGGGTTACATGATTTTGCTTACTACCATTGGGCTCTATTTATGTCATAGGTTTAATTTATAATCAGAGATGTGTTTATGGAGGAGGAGAAAGGGAAAAGAAGACTCTCAGCATGTGGAACCTTGTGGAGAGAGGGGTGAACAAATCACATTTACTAACTCAGGAAACAACATTACTTGGCTGGAAGAAAGAATTCAAGGTAGATAGTAAAAAGTACTGAGGGAAATTCAGTAAGCAGGGGCTTTAAAAAGAGATATTTGAGGCCTGGCATTGGTGACACATGTCTTTAGTCCCAGCACTCGGGAGGCAGAGGCAGGCAGATATCTGGGAGTTCGAGACCAGCTTGGTCTACAGAGCTAGTTACAGGACAGGCTCCAAAGCAGCAAAAAGAGGTATTTGACACACAACAGATTTGGATTTTCTGTGAGAATTTATTGAATATCTGAGCAGGAGAATCATATGCAAATGCTCCAGAAATATTTGCTTACTTCTATGCCCTGCACTGGAAGAAGGTAAGACAGAGGTCAAGAAGGCTTGAAGTTAGGGCATTCTCTGAAACATGATGAAGCAGTTCTTTTCAGATACAACTGTATGAGAAGAAAACCAAAGCCACAGGAAAACGACTGGAAAGAAGGGATAGCAAGAAATTAAGTGGTTGACAACAAGAAGGCTTGCTGGTATGTTCAACCATATTACTGCTTGAGATGAGACCTCTGCCTGTAACCAACTTCTTAATTTTCTTTATTTGTTTCACACTCATCCTTATAGACATAATCCATTCTCCATGAAGGTTCCATGATCTCTCAGACCATAATAAAGTAATTCGTTCATTTATCTGTTTTCTGTACTACATTGAGAATTTCCTTCCTTCTTCTGGAGTTCTCATCCTGTTTCTCCCTCTTTGTCCTTGTCTTCCTCCCCTCCTCTTCTTCCACTCATTTTTCCTCTAAATATTTTGGAAGACTCAATACAGTCTAAGGAAAAATCAAAGAATAATTGTAGACAAGTATTTCCTCTGACTGACTACACCATGTCTGGAAAGTGATTCAGTTTCTTATGTGGTGCTATTTTAAAGGCCATCAGAGAAAATGAAATATCCCAGTGTTGCTAGCATAGAAAGTATGGCGTAATAAATAATGCATTTGGGCTTGGAATTCCCTGAGTTATAGTACTTCTTTGCTATGCTAATTAAAGAGTCAAAGTTTGTAGGATACAGGGTGGTTG
Source organism: Cricetiscus sungorus (assembly GCA_030556225.1). NCBI lineage: Eukaryota > Metazoa > Chordata > Mammalia > Rodentia > Cricetidae > Cricetiscus > Cricetiscus sungorus. Next base: position 35,570,726 of record JANBXA010000726.1, read on the forward strand.
CCAAAAAACCTAGCAACATAATTACAATATTAGAGTTAAAAAGAAATCTTTCATGGAAGTTAGGGAGGCTATAGATTGAATATAATTGTGTAGCTAATGATTTAACTAACTATGCCTATTTATTGAAGCTTAGTACTGGACATATTAATGTATTGGAAAGGTGACATGCCTAGATTCTACAAAGATAGTGTTAGAGGTTTTGTATCATTCCCATCCTCAAGACCTTGCCTAATGTATGTCTTCATGTGGTTGTTTATTTGTGTAGTTCCTAATAAAGTGGTAAGCATCAGCATAACACATAATGAAACATTGTACCTTGGGATCCCTTGAATTTGTAGCTGACTAGGAAGAAGTGTGAGTGAGTGAGTTTCACTTATATTTGTGGCTAGCATTTAATGTGGGAATAGTTTTGTGGGACTGATTCCTTAACTTGTGTGACTCAACGACGGGTATTTAGTGTCCAAACCTAACAACTTTGTTCTTATCTTGAAGAACTGGGAGTATTTCTATACAATTAGCTTCAAAATGGAATGGCTAATCATAGTAAACCAAGTTAGTGTCAGAGAAATAATATAAGAACAGTAAGGGGGAATGTAAAAAGGTATATTATGAAGCCTTGGCTTAGCAACAAAGTAAGTACTAAAGAGAAATACCAACAATTTATTAAATAGGACAATTACCCTGGCCTATAAATGTATTCTGAGCTATGTAATTTAAAGGACATTTAAATGTGTGAGAGATGAGGAGAAAATAATTCAGGACAATGGTGTAACATGAGAATTACTTGATTGATCATTGCTGCAATTGGAGGTGGGACAGAAGAAGCTGATAGGCAAGATATGCAGGCAACCTGGAAGCACAGGGAAAGGGACAGTTTGCTAACAGGGTGAGCTTCATTTCAGACTTGTATTACATTTATGGTAATTTCTTACAGAATCCTCATGCATATCCTCTTTTCTGTCCACCAGTATCCACATTGGTCTCTCTTGTGTTCAGATAGGTTACAGAATGATATTTTGGTTTTCCTACATTTGTTGAGACTTGCCTTGTGTCCTCATATGTGACCAGTTTTGGAGAATAATGGGTATTCTTTAGTGTTTGTGTGGAATGTTGTATGTGTATATGTTAAGTCCATTTGGTTTATGATGTCATTAAGTTCCAATATTTCTCTGTTTATTTTTTTTTTAGATGACCTGAAACCAACACCAAGCTGTCCTCTCTCTTCCAGGTGCTTGAGATAGCATACATGTATATGTAATCCCCCACCCCCAAACACAGTGTAAACATAAGAATTTGTCTTAGGTTGATAGTTTTAAATATTTCCAAAGAAAACTTCAAACTTGTTTTCTTTAATAGTGAGTGGATCCTATCATGTATTTAAAGAAAAATGCATTCTAATTCCTCACAAATTTTTCAAAAATCAAGGGATAGGAACACATTTCAACTCATTTTACAGATTCAATGTTACCTTAATACAAGAATCTGACACATAACAAGGAAACTATGAATCAATATTCCTTATAATTATGGGTGTAAACATACGGTGTAGCTGTTTCCCCTGAGATTAAAACATTCTATTCTGTAGGGAACCCTTTTAAAAAAGAAATTAAACAATTCAAAATAGCTCCAGGAAGTCCCTGAAACTGATCAGATTCACTAGGCTACTCCCTGCCAGAGTAAGCAGAGCCAAGCTCCACAAAAGAATCTCAAAGGAATGGAGCTGCTAACAAGAATCAGACAAACTAAGCTGCAAAGAAAACTAGAAGAGACCAGCTTCCCAGAAGAAGTAAAAATCAGCTGAGATGCCTAGAACAGGTTTAAACCAATTGAGCCACTTAAATGGACACTCTCCAACCTCTTGATCTTTGTGCAGGCTGTAGGATGTGATCAAAGTTCCCAGCTTTTTGAACTGTCACCCATACTGATTGGGCTTTGATGATGTAGCTGCAGAGTCATGTTTGCTTTTGTAAGCAACACCTCACTATACTACTGTAAGTAAGCCCAATAAAAACAATTGGTTCACCAAGCTGGATTTCGGTAGTATCCATATTTTGGCTTCCCTATCTGGGGTGTTGCATCTCCCAGGAAAAGTTTTGTCACACAACATTTTCAGCAAAACACCAAGAAAAAAATTCTATTATCCCATGAGAATGACTATATACCATGACAAGGGGGATTTATCTTAGCAACATAAAGTTGCAGCAACATACCAAAATCAGTGGACAGCACAATGATAGTCAAATATTTGACAAAACTCACATGAAAATCAAGATAGACGGGATTTAACAAGCATAACACATATTCATGATTAAGAGTCTCAAGAGATTTATCAAATTATTCTTTAGAACTTCTACTTAATACTTACAGTTAGGAGCACCCCCTCCTAGCCCACTGTCATCTTCTTGGGACTCAGCCTTGTGGCTTGGACAGAGGGTCCTCTAGCCCTTCAGCCACACCTTCTAGCCAGTGTAGATGCCTTTGTGACTCTGTCAAACTTCAGAACAGCTCTCTACCAGGTACCCTACAACTACCACAATTGGCTGGGATCCAAATAGGCTACCTATGTCTTCCTTCCCCTTCTTTATTCTGGTCTTGAGAGACCCAGGCCCCCCAAAATCCCTTATTTACAGCCCCTACACAGACTCTGAATGGTTGAATGGTTTGGCTCCAATCCCCAACCCAGTGAAAGAAACACACCCTGAATTTGGGACCTGAGCCAGCAAAAGAAACATTTTATCCCTAAGCCTAGAAGTAGGAGGAAACACCCCAACTCTGAAACTAACACCAAAAGAACACACTTTGCCCTAGAATCATAACCTGTAAAGCAAATTCTCCAAGGCCCTAAAATTGGAGCCTAAAAACTAAAATGAACCACAGACAAACACAATTTGGCCCTGAAACCAGAGGCATCTCTGCCCCTGACACAAAACCAGCCAATCCCAGAGCAGGGAAAACTGACCAATCCCTGAGTAGTAAAGTAGTAACCCCCAGCCTAGGGGTGTGAACTTTTCACCCCAGAGAAATAGGGGAGTAGTAACTTCTAGCCTAGAGACACAACTTTTTCCTGACCTCTGCTAATGGAAGTAGTGCCCTCTAGTCTGGGGGCTTCACTTCCCAAAGATTTTAGGGCTAGGAAAGTAGTAGCCCCTGGTCAAGAGGCGTCCCCATGTCCCCCTGATTTTAGCAGGAGGGAGCCTCTTCCAGTCAACAAGGCATGACTGCCTCTAAAAGTCCTCTGACCTTAGCCCATGGAGGGGCCAATCAGAAACCAGCCACACCTCAGCCAATCAGAAGCGAGTAAACAACTCCAGGTGCCCTCCTGCTGAGACAACAATGTTGCAATTTCCCCTAGACCCAGGGCAGCCAATCAACTCAGTCCAGATATCCCTAGTCAGTGCTTAAGCCAATCCCAAGGATATAACTATGCAGTTTTGGAGGCCTTGAGCCAATCACAAGCCTGTAGCTAAGCAGGTTTGGAGTTTCCCTAAGTCCCTCTCTCCTTCCTGGCTACTATATAAACCCCTTTTTTTCTTGCTGTTCTGGGGCTCTTCTGCTCTGCTCCTGTTGCTGCTGCTGCTGCTGCTTCTCACAGACAGAGGGAACCGAGTTCACTCACAAATAAACAGTCTTTGTTTTTTGCATCAGAGTTGGTCTCATGGTGGTGATTTGGGTTCCGGATTTCAAGCTAAACAGTCTGAAGTGCTCATTTTATCACAAAACGCATACTGGAGAAAAGACAGCATATTCAACAAATGGTGCTGATTACACTGTATAGCTGCATGTAGAAGAATGAAAGTAGATCTACATCTATTACCCTACACAAAACTAACTCCAAATGGATCAAGGACCTCAAAAATAAGATCACATATCATGAATCTGATAGGAAAGAAAGTAAGGAATGAGTTTGAACTCATTGGTATAGGAAAGTACTCACTAAACAGGATTCAATTGTGCAGGCATTAAAAACAACACTTAACAAATGGGACCTCATGTAGCTAGAAAACTCTGTAAAGCAAATAATACCACCATTCAAACAAAGCAGCAGAATGGGAAAACAGTCTTCACCAATTACATATCTGACAGTGGGCTAATATTTAGAATACAAAACAAACAAACAAAAAAACCAACAAAACAAAACAAACGAAAACAAAAATCTAAGCATCAAGAAATCAAATAACCCAGTTAAAAATGGAGTATAAAACTGAACAGAAATTTCTGGAAAGATGAAAAAAAAATACTGGAAATCACTTAAAGGGATGTTTAACATCCTTAGTTGTCAGGGAAACGCAAAATGGACTACCTTGAGATTTCATCTTACTCCAGTCAGATTGGCAAAGATTAATAAAAGCAAAAGGTACTAGCAAGGATGTGGAGAAAGAGAACACTTATTTCTTGCCATTGGAGGTGTAAATAGTTATAGCCACTATGGAAATCATCATGCAGGTTACTCCAAAAGCTGAAAATTGATTTCCCACAAGATTCAGCTATACCACTCTTGGGCACATAGCTGAAGGATTCTAGAGCTTATTACAGAAATACTTGCTAATTCACATTAACTGCTGTTGAGTTCATCATGGCTTGAACTGGAAACAGCCTAGAATTATAATGAAAGTACACTACATTTATACAATGAAATATTATTCAGGTGCATAGAAAAATTAAATTATTAAATTTGCAGGTAAAGGGATGGATCTAGAACAATCATAATGAATGAGGTAACCCAGACCCCCAAAGAGAAATATCACATATTTTCTCTTATATATGTGAATATTAGCTTTTAAGCTTTTTTATGTGTGTGCTATAATTTGAGTAACCACAGATGTTAGGTACTTAATAAGGGATGGGGTTGGAGGGGATATTCCAAGGCAGGATAAAAAGAATACAATGTTTTTAAGTGATAAAGGGGAATCTAGAATCAGAAGATTAAATGGGGGGGGAGTATGGGAGAGCAAGATAAAGGCCAGACTATGGAGAGTGACAACTAATATGGAAGACCTTTTGAAAAATCATACCAAAACATGATGCTATAAAAACTTTCCACAATATATACATATATGAAATGAATTAAATGGAGTCACCATATAATGGTGGAGACAGTGCCCAAACTAGGCATCTTATGCCACCAAGTAAAACTTTTAGTGCCAGAAATTGGTTGCATCTTTTTGAGTCAGTAGCCAAAAAGGTAACATAGAAAGCCCCCAAACATCACAGGCTATTTCCAGTGCTGTTGGTTGCTTTCCACAGCCTGACGATAGGGTCTTATTGCTGAAGTCAACATGTACTTATATCATCAAACATGGGGAATTTGAGCTGGGCTTAACTGGAGGCATCATTCCAACTATCACTCATGGTGCCAGAGGATACTCTGCTCACTACAAAAGGAGAAAAGTAATCATCAATGCCACCCAGAACATAACAATAAAATAAGCCCTGGTGGCATATTGCTGTATCCACTCAACTGTCACTACAAAATCCTCTTCTTGTAGTAGCTGGTAATTAGCACAGAGACACACAAGTGGACCATGTGCATAGAGTGAGAGACTTTTAAGCACTCACACCTAAATTGAATGTCCTTATTAAACCCCTCTCCTCAAGGCTCAAGGATCTTTGTGGATGGGAAAGTGGAAAGATTGTAAAAATCACAGGCACTGGATTCCACCAAGGAAATAGCCTTTTCCAAATGCAACAGTGCTGATACACTTATGAACTTATAGACACCGTGACAGCTGTAAAAACTTTGCATGATTTTAAGGCAAATAAAACACCTCAATGAACTTTAACCAAATGAAAAGAAACAATTTAACGATATAAGAAACAAAAAGACCAAACAAAAATTCATTAGAGATTGAAATCACAGTCATGTGTCACATAAAGAACATTTGAGAGAGCAACAATAGACCCTAAGATTAAATCATCTAGTCATATTATGGAGATTCTAGGTTATGTAACTATATGTGCTATTTTATGCCAGTCCTACACAAATATGTTAAAAAGATAAATGAAAATATTAGTAATTTTCTGGTATATGTAGGAGGATCTATTCAGTTTCCATACTCTGATTTCAATAACTTAGTAGATTCATTTAAGTTCTCAAATCCTACTATAGTTTTCACTGTGGTTTTACTTAATGACTCTTTTCATGCAACATATTTTTATTATATTCTTTCCCCTCCTTTAACTGCTCCAAGATCCTTCCCATATCCCTATCCACCCATCATTTTCTTTCTCTCTTTCAGAAAAAATAGTAAATAAAAGATATATATATATATATATAGAGAGAGAGAGAGAGAGAGAGAATGACAGAGAGAGAGAGACAGAGAAAATATAAGTATCTGGCCGAACCACATGGCTCAGAAGTCCAGAATTTGTGATCTAGGAATCTCTTAATTACCCAAGAATTGTTCTTCAGGGAAAGCTGACTTCTCATGATTCATCAGGAAGAGAAGTCCAGGGTTATGTCAAATGTGGCTAAGGATTGAAAATGGCAAATGGCTCAGCAGAGTGCTTGGGAAACAAAATAAAATTTAAACATTTCATCTAGCTTTGTTTCATTGGTTGAGGAATTAGTAATTTATTTCAGTTTCCCTATACATGAGTACTTTTTTAACATAAAGTAATTCTTTCTGTGTGGATGATTCTCTCTCTCTCTCTCTCTCTCTCTCTCTCTCTCTTTCTCTCTCTCTCTCTCTCTCTCTCTCTCTCTCTCTCTCTCTCTCTCTCTCTCTCTCTCTCTCTCTCTCTCTCTCACACACACACACACACACACACACACCAGAACAAGTTAACAAGTTAGTTAAGAGCTGTTACAAATTCTGTTTATAAATACTCAAATTTCAAACTGGTTGTTTCTGTGCCATTTTTAAGAATTGTGTTTCTCCAGGACAAAGAGGAGTGGTTTCACATACTTTTGGTATTGCAAAAAGAATTCATTTTCATTTTTGATGGGCAATCATCTCACAAAGTATAATAAATGCAGAAAGTCTTTTGCATTTTAGTAACAACTAAATCTTGGAATAATGGAAAATGAATTTGGAGACAAAGAAAAAATCATTTATTTACCATGCCTTTGAAACCAAATGGCTGTCATTCTCTGACCATCAGGGACTCTCTCTCTATTCAATATATATACATTTTTTAAAAATTGCTAAGTCACTGGCTGCTTCAACCTAGTGAACTCCTCATGGTCATAGTTTCTGTAACGCATCCCTAGATAGAGGGATGGCTGCTAAGGCTTAATGTATTTTGGCAAAATAATATCCTTGCCCTACAAAGCTATTAGTTTATATTATTGTTATTATTACATTTAAATTGTATGCCACTTTCCACATCTAAATGACTCTTCTGGGGAGGAAGTTATATGATGACTCTTTGGCCTGTGGATAAGCTTTACTTGATCAAAAAGTAGATGTCAAAGTTCCCTTTATATTTTAGGTGGGATGTTCATAGAGTTGGGTATTCTAAAAAACCAATGCAAGCACAATCTCAACACCTATAATTTTTAGCTATTATTTTGCTCTTTTGGTACCTGCTTGTTTTTTGCTTCATAGAATTCTGTTAAGTGTATTTGGAAAATGGCTCTGGGCTTTTAACATACTTTACGAAGAAGGGAATTAATGCTTTTCTTTATACCATACTGTTCCAAGTTCTAACATATTCTTGCATTATCCAAGACCAATGAATTCCATTCCTGTCCTTTTCAAGCTTTCTCTATTTAAAGTTGCTCAGAGAATGAGCTTTCCATTCCATTTTGGAAGGCCCATTTTTAATGTGCCAAAGTTCAGTTCCTCATAGCACTGAAATAAACATTGGCTTAGGGCTAAACTCTTTGTACTTCGTTTTACTAATCTGTAAATCAATAAGGCTGAATTAAAATTTCAAAACCACATTCTTAGAAGTTTTATTTCTGACATTAAATGATTCACAACTCATTTGCATATTCATTCAGTCATCGAGTATTTGCTGTGCATGTACCATGTGTCAAGCCCCAGATCAAATAAGGGTGTGGTAGGGTAGCAGATAAAAGCATTAAAAATCAATTCTCTTAGTTTTAACAAAGCTCTAGTGGGTTTCTTTTCATGTCATAGACCTTTTTTTTTAGGGGACGAGATGCAACTGGTGGGCTTATTTCACATGAGGAGTCAGATCTTACTTGCATATACAAAGCCAGGTGTGATTTTGTGGAAATTAGTGAAGAGGCCCTTGTAATGTTTTCAAACAGAGTGAGAAGGGCTTGAAGTAAGGAGATGCAAGGACACATCAAGTATTCACCAAGGCAAAGCAGTGAAATTTGAGGACCTCTTGAGTGTTTGATATTGTAACCACTGTAGAACATGCAAATTAATATTAGGCTCAACCTCTCCCAGCTTAGTTTGAGAAGAGACTACTTCCTTGAGAAAAGTCCAAACACACACAAATAGCATCACCCAAATGGAGACCGGGAGACAATGTTGTGAGTTCATTGTGATACAAAGCACTACAAGAATAAAGGAGAAGAAACAAATACCCACTAACTGAAGTTGTTAAGTAAAACTTCACAGAGAAAGAGGATGAGAAATTTGTGATGGAGCAAATATAGGAAGGCAACAGGACACAAGTTAGGAATGTCAAGTAGTTTGTTGGTATGCTAACAAGTAAAAGTGAGAGAGAGAAGTACTGGATAGATGTTTAAGCAATGACTAAAGGTAAATCTGGGTTCTTTAAGCTGTAATAAGCCATCAAAAACTGTGCTACATAGTTAAAAATTTTAAGGAAGCAGGTGAAAATGATTTTCAACCATCGTCTCTGAAATGTAAATCAGTTATGACAACCAGGTATACATGTTTTTTGTTGTTGTTTTGTTTTTGTATGTGTAGGTCTAGTAGTCAAACAGGTATGTTCTAAGCAGAAATCAACTAATATATTCATTAAAGAAAGTAAGAAGTACATGTTCAATTTATATATATGTATATACATATATATATCACTACGACCCTATGTTTCAAGAGAAAGTCTGCAGCTTATTATTCCTTCACTGTTGGAAAGAGAGGGTAAACTGAATGGACACAAGGTATGTGGGATTCATCCTCAAAAGTCCAACTCTTTCTTTAAAAATTTTTTTTGTATTGTTTTCCTTTTTTATTTAAATTTGAAACAAGCTTGTTTTAGATGTCAATCCCAGTTTCCTCTCCCTCCCATCCTCACCTATCACCCCCACCAAACCCTAGGCTAAGAAAGTATCCCTCCATGGGTAATGGGCTCCCAAAGTCCATTCGTATACTACGGATAAATACTGATCCACTACCAGAGGCCCCATAGACTGCTCAGGCCTCCTATGACACCCACATTTATTTATTTATTTTTGAGATTATAATTACAATATTTCACTTTCCTTTCTGCCCTCCAATTCCTCCTAATACCCATTTTTGCTCTCTTTCAGAAGACAAGATCACTGCCATGGGTTTTGGAGACTAAATTTAATGATAATGTGGAAGTTGAATTAAAGAAGAGATGAGAGGCCAATCAGGTTGTTGCAATATGTTAGTTGTGAACATTCTACCTTGTTGAGAATTCTCTTTCTCTTCTATCCTCTTCTCATATTTATCTTTCTCCCTCCCTCCCTCTCTTCTTCTTTCTCTCCTCTCCCTATCCCTCTACTCTCTTCTTTTTTCCTTATTTAAATTCCTGGCCACTGGTTGAATAATATTCTTATGTGTTCGGAACTACTACTCAGTAGGCATGTTTTTGTTTGGTCTTGATAAACAGAAACTTTTCTTTCTATGCTGGTTCAAGCCACCTAGACTCCTTCCAAGCACCACTGAGTTGAGCTATCTGTTGGAACTGCCTGAGTCAGATTCAACCACCTCTTTTCCTGACTTGAACTTCTTGTCTCATTGCACTGCCTTTCATAGGTGGTCTATTTTCCAAACATTTACACAAACAGCTTATCTGCAACATAGGTTCTATTGCTCCAGCCTGCAGAAGGCCCTTAAACCACAGTGACTTTTTAAGAGTAAGCAACATTACAGGTGTCTTAGAATTGGAATGGCATTCGCAAACCCAGTCCAATTAGCTCAGGATGAGGAAGATTCTCTTCCCTAGGGCAGCCTACGTTTTATTTCCTAGAATGTCACAGCTAATGGCTTCCTCGGAGATTATTCTTTCATGACGAGGTTACTAAAATCTGCAAAGAATAAGTAGATTTTCCTAGATGACTCTGCTAATTAGTAAAAACCGGGATGAGGTACAATTTCTGAAGCTGCAGGTCTGCCTTCTTTTCATTATAGTAAGCTCTCAAGAGAGTATTGTTCTGATCCCTATTGCTACATCACAAAGAAAAATTTGTTCTCATGTGGCTATTTTTCAGGAAATTGAAGATGTGCAGATAAGGAAGATTTAAAGACCTGTTAGAGTGATTAATCAGGTACTGAGAATTACAAAAGAAATAAGAGGTAACATGTGAGGATCACAGAGCATAGCAGCAATATTTTTAAATATCGGTTGTTTATGTGACTCATTTTAACTTGATTTTTATTTTGAATGAATAGTATCAAGCATATCTTTTAAAAACATTTTTATATTTTGAAATTAAAATAGAACTACATCATTTTCTGCCTTCGCGTTCTTCCTTCCAACATTTCCGATGTACACCCTTGGTCTTTCTCAAATTCATGGTCTTTTCCTGAGTTGTTCACGCACACACACACACACACACACACACACCCTGCTTGGTCTGTATAATGTTACTAGTATGTACATGTTTTCAGAACTGACCACTTGGTTTTGGATAACCAATTGGGGCCTTTTTCCCTGGGGAAGACTAGTTCCCCTGTTCTCAGCTTTGCTTTAGTTGCCTGTAGTTCTTTGTATGAGGTTGAGGCCCAGTGAGCTTTACACCTTCTTCGTTAGCATGTCAATTGGTGCTGTTCTTGTTCTTGTCTGAACTTAAATTTTAACTAATAGAAACATAAAATGTATTTATTGACAGGTATAGAGTAATGCTCCACTACATATGCATAATACAATGTTTATATACAGTTCAATACATTCTTTATAATGGAAACTGGCAAAATCCTAGTTTTTTTGTAATTCACAACATATTATAATTTAATTTCTGTAGTGTGCAATATTGCACCTCAACTTCATGCTCCTAACTATAAGAATGATGAATGTTTTCCAGAGTTCTACTCTCCATAGCCTCTAATTATACCTTTTTCTTTTGTTTTTTTTTTCTTCCCATCTCTTTTTGTTTCATTTGCTTTGCTTCCTGCTCCCTTCCCTCTCCCTTTCCTGCAAATGAAAGCAGTACTGCATTTTAAACTTCAGTGGCTTTATGCTCATTTCCTTATGTTGAAATATCGTACTTGGTTTTCGCAGGTTGATTTTATTCCCATGCTCTTGCTGAATTAACATTCATTTTACAAGATTTATCTTTAGCTCCTTGAGAAATACTATGCAGATAAATCATATCGTCTTCAAAAGGAAAGTGTTTATTTCTTCTGGTATATAAACCTTTGCTTTCTTGTTCTTTTGCATTGCACAGAGCTCCCTTTATTACTTAAAAGGCAGTCATTTTTCATCATTTACTGTAATGTTAGCCTCAGGTACTTTGCAAATGCTCTTCATGCTGAAGAACTTTCCTTCTCCAATTTTTTTTGTAAGAGAAATTATCATGAATGGATGTTAAATTTAATCCAGTTGGTTTTCTGAATAGATTGATATTAACATACATTTTTCTTTGGGAGGCTGCTAATATGCTGAATAGCACAGATTTTCAGACGTAAGTCAGACTTGTGTCTGTTTCTAGAGTAAATGCTACTTGGTTTTGGTACATAGTTCTCATTATATACATCCAAGTTCCACTCTTAGCATTTTGTTAAGGAGTTTTGCACTAATGTCCATGAGGTATGCTCTCTATAGCTTTTGATTTTATGCCATCTTTGATTTGAGTAGCAGGGTAATAGTAGTTTCAAATTTCTCACCATTATTTTCCCTCCAAGAGGTTGTCAAGCAGGTGATTTGATTTTTTAAATGGTAGACTGCATTATCTGGTGAAAAAATTATGGCCCAGAGCTAAAACCAGGAAACCAGTGAAAGGTGTGCATTCCATCTTTTTAAAATTCAAATTGGAATCAAACTTGTTTTACATGTCAATCTCAGTTCCCTTTCCCTCCCCTCCTCACCTGCCCCACATGAACCCTCTATCCCACCCCCTTTCTGCTCCCCAGGGAGGGTGAAGCCTTCCATGGGGAATCTTCAAAGTCTGCCATATCATTTGCAGCAGAGTCTATGCCCTCCCCCATGTGTCTAGGCGGAGAGAGTATCCCTCTATGTGGAATGGGCTCTGAAAGTCCATTCGAATACTGGGGATAAATACTGATCCACTACCAGAGGCTCCATAGACTGTCCAGTCCCCCTAACTAACATCCACATTCAGGGAATCTGGGTCAGTCCTATACTGTTTTCCCAGCTATCAGTCTGGGGTCCATGAGCTCCCCCTTGTTCAGGTCAGCAGTCTCTGTGGGTTTCTTCAGCCTGGTCTTGACCCCTTTGCTCATCATTCCTCTCTTTCTACAACTGGATTCCAGGAGTTCAGCTCAGTGTTTAGCTGTGGATGTCTGCTTTTGCTTCCATCAACTACTAGATGATGGCTCTAGGATAGCATTTAAGGTAGTCATCACTTTCATTATTGGGAAAGAGAATTTAAGGTAGCCTCTCCACTATTGCTTAGATTGTTAGTTGGGGTTGCTTGGAAATTTAAGTACTTGTCCCTTACAGCTTTCTTCCTCCCCACCCAGCTGTAGAACTTCAATGCTCTCAAGGTTGAGCAAACAAGGTTGTTTTCAGAACTTTCTGGTTTCATACCTTGACCCCAGGTGTGGGTGGTGCATGATTTCTTCCTATAAGTAGCCCGTCCCCTAGCTTGGGTATATAAGCCCATTACTCTCTGTAATAAACAACAGCTTCTTCTGTACTTCTTGTGGTGGTCTGTTAAGTGCTTCAATCTGGACAACCTCAGCCAGCTTGGTACTCTGGTCGCATGGGTCATCCTTGTAGATCTCTGGATATTTTCCTAGTGCCAGATTTCTCTTTAAACCTATAATGGCTCCTTCTATTGTGGTATCATCTTTCTTGCTCTCCTCTATTCTAGCCCCTCCCCAAGGCTCAATCTTCCTGCTCCCTCATGTCCACCTCTCCCCTCTTCTCCCTCCTAACTCCCTCTCCCTTTCCCCATGCTTCCAATTTGCTTGGGAGATTTTTTCCATGTCCCCTTCTCCATAGGACCATGTATGTCTCTCTGAGAATCCTCCTTGATTCCTAGCTTTTCTTACAGTATGGATTCTAGGCTGGTATTCCTTTGCTCTATGTCTAAAAGTCATACGAGTGAGTACATACTGTGTTTGTCTTTTTGTGACTAGGTTACCTCAGTCAGGATGGTTTCTTCTAGTTCCATCCATTTGCCTGCAAATTTCAAGATTCCATTTTTTCCCACTGAGTAATACTCCATTATGTAAATGTACATTTTCTTCATCCATTCTTCAGTTGAGGGGCATATAGGCTGCTTCCAGGTTATGACTATTACATATAATGCTGCTATGAACATAGTTGAACAGATGTCCTTGTTGTATGAATGTACATCTTTCTGGTATATGCCTAAGAGTGGTATTACTGGATCTTGAGGTGGACTGATTCCCATTTTCCTGAGAAAACGCCATATTGATTTCCAAAGTGGCTGTATGAGTCTGCACTCCCACCAGCAGTGGAGGAGTGTGCCCCTTTCTCCACATCTTATCCAGTATAACTTGTCATTGGTGTTTCTAATTTTAGCCATTCTGGCAGGAGTAAAATGGTATCTCAGTGTTATTTTGACTTGCATTTCCCTGATGGCTAAGGATGTTGAGCACTTTCTTGAGTGTCTTTCAGCCATTTTAGATTCCTCTATTGAGAATTCTCTAGCTCTGTATCCCACTTTTTAATTGGATTATTTGGCATTTTGATAACTAGCTTCTTGAGTTCTTTATATATTTTGTAAATCAGCCCTCTGTCAGATGTGGGGTTGGTGAAGATCTTTTCCCATTCTGTGGGCCGCTGTTTTGTCTTGTTGACTGTGTCCTTTGCCTTACAGAAGCTTTTCAATTTCAGGAGGTCCCAGTCATTAATTGTTGATCTCAGTGTCTGTGCTACTGGTGTTATGTTCAGGAAGTGGTCTCCTGTAACAATTCATCATTTCAAAGTTTTCACTGTATAAGGCTTTCACTTCCTTGGTTAGGTTTATTTGAAGTTATTTCTTTGGTTTACTGTGGATGGGATTATTTCTCTAATTTCCTTTTTAATTGGTTGATTTATTTTTAATTTCATCTTTCTTTCCAACCACAGTTCTCCCTTCTCTCCTTCCCTCAGGCCATCCCTTCCTAAGGATAAGGCTTCCCATGGGGAGTCAACAAAGCCTGGCACTTTATGTTGGGGGCAGGTCTAAGGCCCTCCTCCTTGCATTAAGGCTGAGCATGGCATTCCACCATAGCTCATTCGCCAGGGATAGACCCTGGTCCCACTGCCAGGGATCACTAAGATAGTCTAAGCCACACAACTGTCGCCCACATAGAGTGTAGTTTGAGCCCATGGAGGCTCCACAGCTGTTCATGAGTTCCCACAAGCTTCGTTCAGCTGTCTCTATGGATTTGTCTATCATGATCTTGACCTCCCTTGATCATATATTCCATCCTCCTTCTCTTCAACTGGATTCTGGGAGCTTGGCCTGGTACTTGGTTGTGGATCTCTGCATCTGCTTTCATCAGTTACCGGATGCAGGCTCTATGATGATAGTTGGGGTGGGTATTAACCAATCTGATTATAGGGGAAGGCCAGTTAGGGCACCCTCTCCATTATTGCTAGGAGTCTTAGCTGGGGTCATCCTTGTGGATTCTTGGGAATTTTCCTAGCACCAGGTTGCTCCCTAACCCCATAATGATTCTCTCTATCAACATTATCTCTTTCATTGGTCTCTCAATCTGTCTGTCCCACAACTCAACCATTTCATCCCCAATCCATTTCAACTGTATTGCCCTCCCTTGCCCCCAGTTTACCCAGGAGATCTTATCTAATTCCCCTTCAAAGGGCAATCCAGGACCCTCTTAGAGTCCTCCTTGTTATGTACCTTCTCTAGAGCTGTGGATTGTAGTCTAGTTATCCTTTACTTTACATCTAATATTCCCTTATGAGTGAGTACACACCGTGTTTGTCTTTCTGAGTCTGAGTTACCACACTGCCTGCAAACTTCATGATGTCATTATTTTCTACAGCTGAGTAATACTCCATTATGTAAATGTACCAAATGGTTCTGGCATAACTGGATGTCACACGTAGAAGATTGCAAATAGTTTCATATCTGTCACCAAGCACAAAACTCAAGTCCAAGCAGATCAAAGCCCTCAACATAAATCCAGTTACATTGAACCTGATAGTGAGTGTGTGTGTGTGTATATATAAAACAGTATATATAACAATAACAGAATATATTTTCTAAGTGGATATTATCTTCAAGATACTGTGAGAGACTAACCAAACTATATTAATGGCCACAAAGTAAACCTCAACAAACCTGAAAGCAATAAGGTAGTATTGATTGTGCTCTTTAGTCACAATGAACTCTCATTAGAAAATAAATGTATTTCCATGCTTTTAAAAGCTAAATAACAGACTTCTAAATGCATACATCAAAGAGAAAACAGAAACAGAAATTTACATATATATGTAGATGATGATAGTAAATGAAGAAAAACTTCAAACATTTCCACTAAAATCAGGAATGGGGCAAGATGTCCATTGACCCTTCTCATGTTCTTAGCTATGAAGTCTTAGCTAGAACAATAAGACAAGAGAGGGAAATAAAGGGATACAAATATGAAGGAAAGAAGTCAAAGTATCCTTATTCACAGATTATATGATTCTATATAAAAATCACCTTTATATTTCCACCAGAAAAATTCTTAAACCTGATAAATAAATTCCTCAAAGTAGCAGGATACAAAATTAACATACAAAAATCAGTAGCCTTCCTATACAGCAATGATAGACATATAGAAAAAGAAATAAGGAAAATACAGCTAAGACTCCTAGCAGTAGTGGAAAGGATGCCCAAGGGAGGTAAAGATCATGATGGAGAAATCTATAGAGACAGCTGAATGCAGCTTGTGGGAACTCATGAAATCTAGACCAACATCTGGGGATCATCCATGGGATGGAACTCAGCCCTCCATATGTACGAGACAGTTGGGTAGCTTGGTCTATCTGAGGGGCCCCTGACAATGGGACCAGAGTCTATACATGGTGCATTCTCTATGGTGGGATGCCATGCTCAGCCTTAATGCAGGGGGTAGGTGTTTGGTCCTGCCTCCACTTAATGCCCCAGGTTTTGTTGATTCCCCATGGGAGGACTTACCTTTTGGGAGGGGTGGGCTGGGGGGAGGCAAGGGAGGTGGGAGGGAGAACTGTGGTTGTAATGTAAATTGAAATTTAAAATAAATAAATACATATGTAAGAAAAAGAAAAACTCCAGTGGTACTAGTTTCTAGTCTGTATATTTTATGTGTGGAAAAATTGGTGTCATTCAAATTGTCTGTGTCCTGTACATAAGGTGCCATGTCTCATTATAGCAATGTACTCTTTGTCATTAAGTTTTGAAGTTTAGTTATATGGCTTGGCATGAATTTCTTTGAGTTTTGTCATTTGGGTTCACCCAAATTCTTGAGCCCTTGGTTATTTCTTGTTTGAAAGTTTCTGTCTCTTTACTAAACATATGTTTTTGCTTGGTGTTCCAATTTATAAGTACATGTACTCCATTTATTTAACCATCAATTCGTTCATGAGCACATATTATGTGTACTCCATCAGGCTTGGCGATCTTATTTACAACTTCTATTTTGGGTGTTTCTCACACTGCTTTGGGAAAGAAGTCTATTTCGCTTATTACTACCAGGTGAGAGTCGAAGTCCAAATTTGTCAATCACCTTCCCTTGACTCTGATGTTGCACAGGTTCCTCATTATTCTTGTTGTGGGATAAGTGTTCTGGTGCCTTTACTAGTTTACAAAGATGCTCCCCAGCTGAGAAGGGTAAGGTAGATTTGTTACTTCTTTCCACATGTCATTCTATCTGTTGAGAGTAGTGCAGTTAAAATATGAACAGACTGTGAAGGTGTCTCTTTGGTAAGTGGACACAATCTGCCTTGTGATGGGAGATGTCATTCTGTAAATAGGTTTCTTGTATTGGTTAATGAATAAAGCCCTGTTGGCCAATAGGAAAGGAAGATAGGAGGGACTAGGAGACAAGGAGGAAAGAGGAAGCAGTAAGGAGGAGTCAACATGGAGAGTCCGGAGAAGTAGAATGCCAGTGCCACTCTGGCTGGTAAGATGAGCCACGTGGAAATACTTAGAATAGTAGAAATAGGTTAATCATTAAGACAGAGTTAGCCCATAAGCAATGATAGTAACTGGCCAACAGGATTGTATCAAATACAGAGTCTCTGCATGTTATTGGGGGCTGGCGTGGCTGCGGGTCCCGACCAGCAGGGAAAAATGTGCTCGTAACAGCCTTGGGGTAAGGGTGGACTTAAAATTGCTGATCAGTGAGGAAAGTCCTTACACTTTGCTATGTTTCCTGTGAAACCACTGCAGCAGGGAAGATGAAGAGCATCTCACTGCTGCTTCACTCCACTGACACGTAGAGATTCAAAAAGGTGTCTTTATTTCCAGCTTGAAGTGATTGAAATCCCAGTTCCCTACTAGGGCTGTTGATATTTAGTGCTTGCTTATAGCCCTGAGAGGCAGCCTATGTGTCCTTTGTTGGCATGTGTGCAATGGGGTCACAGATATTTTAGTGGTGCTTGGCTAGAATAGAATAGTTATTATCTAAAATTTTTTCTGGCTCACTAAGCTGTCCCTTTCTCTTGTCCTTTGGCTAGGGAGTACAGGCATTTCTTAAGAACTTTTTGTTTCCACCCGCTTGTATTTCTTAGTTGAAGACTTCTTCAGTTTCATGTCTGGGATATGTAAGGTAAACAGAAAGTAAAGAGAACTCACCATTATATTATTCCTGGGTCCCAAGGTCACACTATTTGTCCCGATTTCTCTCTGTACTTTTTAGTCTTCTACTTGCTTTTATATATAATGTTTAACAGTGTCTTTTAATCTAAAATTAAGTTGAATTAGTAAGGAAAAAATGAATCTATTCCATTTTTCCAGGAACAGAAATAATCAATTATCTTTTAAAGTAGAATTTAATATGTGTATGTGTATGGATTTTACTCATGTATCATTTCTCCCCTTGATTGATTTTCTTGCATGTGATTCTTTCATGTAGTATCTTATTTACTTATGCCAAGAAGGCAACTTACCTTGGTGTAAGTCAGTATTTCAGAGTGTTCAGGAGCATAAACTCTGGAGACATCTTGATTCTGAGTTCTGTTGCTCCTAAAATCTTTGGAAAAGTTACTTAACTTTTCATGCCTCCTTTAATTTTTGTTTCATTCCTGAACTGGATACAATGAATGCACTGATTTCAGGAGATAGGAATAAGAATTAAGTGAGCTAATATGTATAAAATGCTCATAGTTATATTCAATTTATTATTGGCCAAATAATTTGAAGTAGTGTGCTCATACTTTATACAATTAAGAAAGACACCTTGTTTATGTCTTCTAAGTCAAACTCTGAATCATTCTCATCTTTCCAGCTGCAACACCACTCTTCTCCAGTTCCTTATAATGTAGTTACTCTCAATTTTACACACTTCCACAAGTTCATGATGGTGTCTGTCCTTCAGTTCTCAGCCTCCACACTTTATCTTCCTCATCCTTGACACACCACAGGTACTTTTTTTAAAAAGCAAACCAGTGCTTTGTTTTCCTGTAAAACACTGTTGAATCACTATTCTCAGCTTCAGATCCAGATCTGGTCTTAGAGTTTTGTTTGTTTGTTTGTTTGTTTTGTTTTTGAGTGCAATGATTGGTCAGACTAAGTTTGGGATACAGATACTTGGAGATAGGATTTTAGAGAGTGTTGAGAATACAAATATGTACAGGGCTTGTGACAACATAATAGGTTACCTGAAAAAGGGAAAATAAGAATCATTATTAAATCTGCTCTATAATTTTACTTAAAAATAAACCAAAGACCCTGAATAGCCAAAGAGATACTGAACAAAATTAGGAATGCTTACAGTATTACAACAAATACAGAGACCCACAGACATTACACAGAGAACACTCAGCTTGAGAAGGGAAGTTTCCATGAAATTCTTCCTTCAAGGTTCAAAGAATTCTTTAGAAGAGGACTATAAGAAAGACTATATAAGAGCCAGAGAGGATGGAGGACACCCACAAATTAAGGCCTTCTAGACACAACAAGGCTGGCACACACAAGAACTTAGAGACTCAGATAGTATGCACAGGGCCTGAATGGGTGTTTACCAGATAGGGTCCTAGAACTGAGAACAGAAATGGACACATGCCCCCACACCTAACCCACAAGCTATCTCAAATTGGTAGCTACTTGCAAATGAAAATTTGATTTTCTTCAGGTGAGTCTCATTGGAGAAAGAAACCACTCTTAATGGTAGGCCCCATACCCTTCAGTAGGCAATTAATACACAATGAACTCAGCAGCATCTTTGGAGGGTCTTTGTGTTATGTTAAGTCAACACATTTTTTTTAACCTTGCAGTTCCTTTGCATATATATTGTGGCTTCTCCTGGTTAGGGTCTTATGGGATTCCTGTGTGTGAAAATATATGTCTCTCTCTAAATCTATATGCATTTCCTGTGATTTTTCTCTTTGGATATTTTTCTTGTTTGGTTGTTTTGTCATATTGTGATTTGTTTGTTTTTTATTTATCTTATTCTTATTGTATGTATTTTACTGAATTACTGCTGCGAAGCCTGCTTGTTTTCTAAGAGTCAGAAAGGGTGTGGATCTGGGTGGGAGAGGGCAGGGAGAAACTGGAAAGTGGGCCAGGGAGAAAACATAATCAGAATACATTGCATGAAAAAAAAACACTACTTTAAATAAAAGAAAATTGCTCTATATGGAGAAATATATTATTGGCACATAAAGCCTGCAATAAGAGTGAATAAATGCTAACTTGGCAAGGTAGTGCTTGAAGTTTTCCAACTCCTAGGGGAGATGCCAGAAAAGCCAGTGTGAGGCCTTCAGCTGCAGTTAATCACTGTTGCCTTTTACCTCCCAACTTAGAGGTCACGTGTCCATTGGGCCCTTTCTGCAGGCTCTTTCCCCACGTTTTTCCTTCACCTTTAATCTTTCTGGCCATTAGTCTACCGTTGTGAGCTCTTCTGTAAATATCTCATCTATCTTTCTCTTTTTTCCCATCCCTGTCCAAGGTCAAGCTGGTTCTTCTGAGGATTAATGCTGAAGGCAGATAAGCTATGCAGCAACTATTTGTTATCAAAGTTTGCTGATTTTTCCTCCTTTGATGTGCCCTGCATATGGTATTGTATTTCCACTGAGACTGCCTTAGTCAGGACACCATTATTTCACACTTCCTACTTATTTTTCTTGACTACAGTAACCACTGCCCCTTCAATTCATTCTGAATGCCATTGCCAAAATGATGTTCCTATACTACACTATAAAAAATACAGCCCTTTATCAATTTGCCTTTGAAGTAAAGGAACAACCATAATCTAGGTAAAATTCTTCCTATATTCTAAACCCAGTTCCTTCCCCTATTGCAAATCCTGCTGTCTGACCTTAATAGTGTTATAACAGTTAGCACTTAACCAAATATTTCATAGGCTCCCTTATATCTTGTAATCTTTGTCATCCTTGTAATTAGAGTAGAGCCATTTGAACTGTAGTAATCAGTAAGCTAAAATTATGTATATTATTTCCAGGCTTCATCCAAGTTTAGTCAAAATAACCATCTGACCTGTCTCAACTATCCAGTTGCAGCAATCTTGGAAATAGTGTTGAGTTGGCGGGATTGCAAAATAGCAGGGAATAGGTCCCCGATGGATAAGAATCCTTACCAATCTGCACCTGACTGTGCAGAAGTTCAATATCAGCTCTTTGATCTCTTGATATTTCCTGGTTTATCTGTTGCTTTGGCCAGCATCACTTATCTCGACAGCGTTTTACATTGGCAGCATACTCTTACAATTTATTGAGCTCACACAATTCAAACAAACACAGCTTCGGCCACTCAATAATCACATTTTAGACTGTTAGCATACTGAGCTGTTTGACCTCCAGACATTTATCTTCCAACTTTCATGTTCTGATTGAGTCATCTAATGAAATTCTTCCATTCAAAATGCAATAATTCCATTGACACTGTTCTTCAATATCCTTGAGACACTGGAACATTTGCCATTTTCTAGTCTCAGTCTTTCTAGCTACATCTTCATGTGCAGTGTGCAGCTCAGACACTATGATCACTTGTTTATTTCCTAACCCTCACCTTCCATTCCCAAGCCTAGTAATTTATCTGCGAAATAATTCCTTCCACCACCACCAACTGAATATGAAGATCTATTTTGTTCTAATTTTTAGCCTGGGTTATACAGAACCATTGCAGAAAATGGCATACACATACTGGTGGGAGTCATGTTTCCAAGTTAACTTTTCTAAATTTATATAATCCTCAAAATTAATAATCCAATTTTTTTCAGATTGGTTACCACTTTTCTTTTGTCACTAATATCTGTAACATGAGGCAAATTATGGTACTGGAAACCTAGACAACTGCCCAGGGCAAATGAGATCATGAATATAAGAAAAGAATAGTAATGCCACTCTGCTAGACCAACATAATTCCTAACTTCACTCTAAATATTTACCCTTGTACTTTCTGAGACATATAGCTCTCACTCCTCATCAAAAAAGCTTTCCTTTGCAGCATATGGAGACCATTACGGGAAACCACAAGTGGTCCAGATGCAGAAAACAGCTGATCATAGTGTACCCAGTGGATACATCTACCAACACAACGTCTACACCCAAGGCTCAGAGAAAAACCTCAGAAGAACAGGCACAAACATTTTCAGAGTTAGAGGACCTGAAGGTCTGAGAAATTCCTAGAATTTCCAGGGACAGCACACACATGATACAATACAGCTGCCTAAACAAGGCCTGAACAATGAAAACACCAATATTCTGCTAATATGGAAGGGGGAATTATCACAGGGCATCTAAAGCAACTAAGGAATGCTGAGAGCAGAATCTGTCTTCCCTGTGGATGTGCCCCTTAAGTAGTTATCCACTGCCAAAAGGAAAGGATCATGATCCTTTTTTTTTTTTAACCAAGAAATTCAAAGCAATTGTAAGGAACTCAAACAATCATCTTGTTGCTTTTGCTCTTTTCTTTGAAGAGGGTTCTTATTTTTCTAGGACAAAAAAAAGTCTTACTCATGATTTGCCTCCACAGTCATTTTCCATCAGTGGCCTTTCTACATGCTTTAATTCTTCCTTTCACACTGGATGTACATCTATGCTTAGAAGCATACACTAAAATCCAATGTGTTAAATAAATCACCTACCTTAAAGATAGTATGTCCTATTATGTCTTTAATGTTCTTCATAGCTAAACTTAAAGAACAGTTGGCAGTCGGTGGCTATTTCTTTTTATCTGAGTTATTCTTTAGTTCATTGCAATATGTCTGCTCTTATCTCTGCTGTAACCAGTCTTACTAGATGTACTGATGAAACATGATTCAAATAAACAAAAAGAAAGCCCCTTTTCTTACAGTAGAAAAAACTTTCTTGGCCGCAAAGCAGTATGCAGCTCTCCTCTGCACTGTATTTTTTATGGCTTTTAAAAGTTCATTCTCTCCTAGTCCTGTGACTGATTCTGTTTCTCTATTGATTGGTACATGCTTCTGTTCTTGATATTTCCTCCTGTGACTTCTCATATGAATCTAGACATTTCAAAATTCTCTCTCTATTCGCCTATACTCCCCCACTCTGTGGGAGCTGCTAACTACACTCATCTGATTTGCTATTTTTCTTTCTGCTTGGAGGTTTCACAGAATCTTCAAATTGAGGATGCTCAGCCCTGTGTGCCCCAGATGGTATTTGTCTTAGCATTCTCAGTTACAGGAGCCTCCTGTATGCAGAGCAGAAATATAGAACTCATTCTTTTTCCCTTCATCATACCCAGTCCCCCTCTTCCTAGATTCTCTAAAACCCTAACACAAAATTATAAGATCTGTTAGAGATTTTACAGATTTGGGGCTCAATGAAAAAAACACTTGCTACTCTAATATGGGGACTGGAATTCCAGCTCCCAGAATCCAAGGAAATTTCCAGCACGTGTAGTGTGGTGGCCCATTTGTAGTAATAGCACTGGGAAGGCAGAGATAGGGAATCCCCAGAGCAAGCTGGCTGGTTAGACTAATTGAATTGCTGAGCTATAGGATCGAGGGAGAGACCCTGCATGTGTACTTGCACACGTATGTGAAAACCACACACATGCAAAAATTCATACACATGTGCATGTACACATACACAGGCACACACCATAAAATTTTACAAATTTGCCTTCATTTTTGGTTTATTTTTGAGATTGTAATTTAGTTACAACATTTCTCTCTTCCCTTTCCCCCTCCAAACCTTCCCATACACACCTCCTTGCTCTCTTTCAAGTTCACTGCCTCCTTTCCTTTAATTGTTATTGCATGTGTAATATACATACTCCACTCAGTCTGTATAAGTTACTGTCATGTATGTTTTCAGGGCTGACTGTTGGTATGCTCTCCTTTTTATTCACTGCACAGGCTTTTCTGTTCCATCCTAAATGCCTCTTTGGTACTGTTCTCTGTTAACTACAATCATCCAAATTTACTTCTGAAAGCACCACTGATCATATTAAGCATTCACTCCACAAACTTACATGTTTGTTCACTGTCTACAGCACGGCTTTCAATTTCTTGGCATAGCATGCGAGGTACACTTGGTACACTTTATTCTACCTTTTTAATTTCATCACCCTACACTCCCACACACACTATGGTCTAGCAACATGGCGTTATTGCAATTTTCAGAACACCTCACACTTATAACAACTATGCCATTTGCCTACACATTCCATCTGAAATGATTACCTTTATTTATTCTGCTTCCATCTTGAAAGGTCATGTTTGCTATATCCTCAGGTGTCTTGGCTTTCTTCTGAGTTCTTAATTTAGTGTTCTCCTTGGCCAAAGAATTTTTGAAATATTGCCCTTTCCTTTTTTTTGTTACATAATTTCACTTTTATTATTTCTTTCGTCTTAAATTCATTCATTTACTTTCGTCTTCTGTTCATTGTTACTTTAAATCTTTAAGCATATTTGTACCTGTCTTGCCTTTTGTTATTAATACCTTCTCTCGTGGTATTTGTGGATCTGTTCTGATGAATGATTTTTCTGTAGTTATGCATCATATTTTTCAGTTAAGATGAATGTTTAATTTTGTCTATATTTAAGGTTGCAATTATGAATATAATGCAGTTGATTGTGGGATATTTCTGTTTTCCTGTGAATGCTATTGGATACTTTTCTGGAAGACTGGTAACTTATTTGTATATCATCTTAATCCTCCTGTGGCTTTACATATGTGAGATTGTATTTTATTTTTCATTGTTGCTCAGGAATGACTGACAAATAAAAATGTCTTGGTATTAATATACATTATGTAGTCATTACCACAGTCAAACTAATCAGTATACCCACCATCTTTTCCTGTTGAGACATTTTAAGATTTATTTTTCTTAGCACATACCCACAAACATGTAATATATATACTCATTAACTGTAAGCAACACACCACACACAAAATCTGCAGAACTTAATGTGTTAAAGCATAAAAAGTTTTATGCTTTACCCAATCTGTCTAGAGTCGACAACCTCTGGTAAGCACCATTATTTTACTTTCTATTTTAATAGTTCTACTTTTTCCTTTCCATGCACAAGTGAGGTTTAGGCTTTCTGTAGCTAGCAGAATATCTTTCAGTTACTTTCAGGTTGTCACAAACAAGTGGATTTCATTCTTCTTATTGTTATTGTTGTTATTATTATTATTATTATTATTATTATTATTGGTTGTGAATAAAAGTTCTGGCTAGATAGCCCAGAGTAGCTTCAGGCTGTCTGTTTCCTTACCTCACCCAGCCAAATGCTGGAATTGCAAGTGTGTGATACCATGTCAAGGTGATTTAGTTGTTTTTAAAATGTTGAATATCATGCCATTTCACGTGTGTGTGTGTGTGTGAGTATATGTGAATATGAAAATATATGCATGCATGTATGATTTCATATGTCCATCAACAGAAATGGGTCCATTCCATATCTCTTTTATTGTGAATAATGCTGCAAGGGGTATGAAATTCCAGTCAGTCTTTAAGTCTTATACAGTCTTCAACTTAAGCATGGCTTTTTTTTTTCTGGGAACTTCACTTTACTTTAGTTCAACTAGCTTAAAGATTTGCCAATTTTGTTAGTCTTCAAACAAAGAAACAAGCACAAAAATAAACAAAAACAAAAAATAAAACAGTGTTTTTCATTCTTTTTCTCACCTCTGATTTACTTGTTGTGTTCTGTTTTTTATTTACTTTATTGTGTTAACATTGGGAATGGGTTGTTCTTTTATTTTGAGTTCCGTGATGTGTAAACTTCATTTACTTAAACTGCTTCTTTCTTTTTCAACATAAATATTTATCAGTGCAATCCTCCTTAAATCTGTTTTTACTGCATTTCTCAATTTTTGGTATTTTTAATGTCGATTTTCATTTTAATCATGATATTGCATTATTATCCTTATTAATAATTATTTTGGCACATTTGTTGCTCAGAAAATTACCATTTAACTTTCACATATTGTAGATTTTACATTTTTCTTTTTTCCTCTTCGAGACAGAGTCTCACTATACAGCCTTGGCTGGCCTTAAACTCACAAAGATCCTCCTGCCTCTGCTTCCTGAGCGTTGGGATTAAAGGTGAGTTTGACTACTCCTGGCCTTCATTAACCTTTATTTTAATCAACTTCTAGTTTCATATTGTGGTTGAAAAACTATTTGATATGTTGCAAAAAATTTCTCAATCTTAAATTTCTTAGCACCAGCTTTGTGATCTAATATATTATCTATTCTTGAGAATATTTTTATGTTTTATATTAAAAATATATTTTTGGGGGTTAAATGTTCTGTTTATTATTGTCCTGTTAGGTCAAGTTGATCATGGGGTAATTTAAGTCTGCTATTCCCTGGCTCAATTTGTGTCTACATGATGTGTTCATTATGGATAATGAGGTATTGCTGTTCACTCATATTAGCATATTGCTATCAGTTTGCTAATTTTTGCTTTGTGTATATGCTGTGATGTTTGCATTTATATCCACAATGGTGGCAAGCTGTTACTCTATCTTTTTTTTGTTTTAAATCTCTTGTCACAGTTGCTTTTCTTTACTGTTTATTTGTTCTTTCATATGTAAATATAGTTACTCTTGTCATCTTTTACTTTCCATTTTTAGGAATACGTTTGCCATTTCCTCACTTTCATAATACAAAGTTTAAAACTAAAGTGAAAGTTTTTTTTTTTTATCATTTGGCACTTTGTGTCTTTTGTTGAATAATTTGTTTTGTTTATACTTAAACCAGTTATTGACAAGTATGATAGTATTATTTTACTATTAACATTTTGGGTTGTTTTGAAGTCTCTTTTTACTGTTCTTTCTCTTTTGTTGTTTTTATTAGAGATTTATTTATTTATTTATTTTTGGTTTTTCAAGACTGGGTTTCTCTGTTTTGCTTTGGAGACTGTCCTAGAACTATCTCTGTAGACCAGGCTGGCTTTGAACTCACAGAGATCTGCCTGCCTCTTATTAGACATTATTGCTCTGTAGCTATTAGGAGCTGACATTTAAAAGTTAATGTACTCAATTCTCTTTGATGGTGATGGTAAGTTAATTTCAATCACACAGTATATAATATTTTTTCTTACATTTTGACTTGTGTTTCTTTATAGTTCTCAGAACTTTCTGTATCACAAATAAAGACCCAAAGACTGATATTGGGGTTCAAATTTCCAGCAGAATATCAGAAATGCAAAGCAGCTGGCCACTGATTTTTACCTCTGTTTCAGGCTGAAAGGGCTGACCCATGAGCTCTCGTAGGTGTGACTGCAGACTGAATGTTCCTGTCTTCAGTGTGGCTGGAGAATGAATGTCTCCTAATGAATACTGAACTCTGCTTCAAATTTTTATACCCCTCTAGTTTGGAAATTAAAGGTGTGAGATCTGTTACTGTTTTAGACTGACTCAATCTTATGTATCCCTGGGTGGCCTTGAACTCAGAGAGCTCCATCTATCTCTTAATCCTGAGTCCTAGGATTAAAGGTGTGTACAACCACCTCCTAGCTCCTGGCTGCAGGGATTAAAGGTATGCACCTGGCTGGCTTTTATGGTTTGTGGCTGACTTTGTTTTCTGAATCCTCAGGCAAACTCTAATAAATCATAAATAATATATCCTTAATATATATTGACTTAGTAACTTCCTTAAATAATTATTTTTAATTCTTTGTTACATAATCTGTAGGTCTCATTTGGGAAGGAGATTAGTTGATGGAAATTTAACTGTATTACTTTCATCAGATAACAGGGCTTTAATTTTCTTACAATACTTAAAGACATACCTTCTTTATTTTGTACCTATTCACTGACTTTGAGAAGCACTCTCTCCAATATGACCAGGAAGGGATTTTGAAGTTTTCAAAAATTCTCTATGGATGTTCCCACTCTATAACCTTTCTTCCATTTTCGGGTGTACTAGTTAAGATTTATGTAGAACCATATTTAGTCCCACAAAATATGGCAGGTATTTAGAGTTTCCTCTTTGGTTTTTCTAGAACAGTACCCTGAAATGCTTCTTTCAGCCACACAGAGTCAAGTCAACCATCTGCATGAGACTTTTGTCTCTAGAAGTACATTCATGCATATATCCTATGGGCAATGAGTGTGTTACTTGGAATGTTCAGAATGCTCGCTAATGATAAAAATCTTAATTAGCTCACAAGAAGCCTTACTGAGTCCACAGAACAGAAAAGACTTTTCCTATGTTTTCTTGTCTTAGCCTCACCCGAACACCTAACCATGCCAATCACATTAATATTGTAGGTAGAATGAGAAAAAAGGGTCTCTTTGGCAGTATCCTGAATCATTTCTGAGCTGTGTTGCCATGGGGATAGATGGCATAGGTAATGAAAAAAAAAAGAGAACAAGAAAGAAAAAAGTTTTCTCTTGCTTTTGCATGTATTGCTTTTTGGAATTATTTGTTCTAAAGGCATTAGAATTTCTCTTTAAGACTCCTGGTCTTGCATAAAAAATACTCTCATCTGGTGACAGTTGTCGAAATTGGTGTTTCTATGGGAAACATTTTTAGACAATTCCATCATCTTGCTGATGTCACTCCTAAAACAGTCTGTATTCTTGGTTCATTTAGTCATATTGGCAAGCTCACTGTGTGCATTGGAGTGCTCTAAGGTGCTAAGGCCTGTTTGTTTGGCTGGTAGAAAACTTAATGCCATCCAGTCCTCAGTGCATTCTGAGAATTACTTAACTTCCATCTTTCTGGCTACCCAGTGTCTATCTCAGAGTTTCACATAATGTATGCGCCACTGATCTACAAGCATAGACAGCAGGGGACCAAGAACTCTTTCTCAATGTCACCTGCGTCTCACAATCTACCTCAGCAAAATGGACATTTTTCTGTGTCTTCAACTTGGTGTAATCACTGCAGTTCTTCCTGGATTACCGTTACTGTGCTGTAGTTCAGAAATTGGCTCTAGGTAGAAATCCAGGGTTCATCTCACCTATTTCTTTTTTTCTAGATCCAAAATACAGCACTTCCTGTTATTTGGTGTCTGAAAAATGTTTCTCTCTTCAATTTTTAAGATAATAGACATTAACAGTTCAATTACCTGATATACATTTTTTAATAAGGTCAGGAGGTCATGCCACTCCATTATTGTCTCTGCCTTAAAATAATCAATGTTGGAACAATAATAATTTAAATCTTATACATATTTTCCTGATATGAAAAGTCTCAAAATTCAGGGAATTTGGCTCGGATATACCTGCACTACTGTTTCCTACTGTATGTTTGCAACATCATATTTTTAGTATATTCATTCAAAAGAATTAAAGGAAAGGACACAGAGGGCCAGAGGGCAGGAGGGATACAGAATGAAGGACAGAGAGAAGGGACTTTCCCCCCTTCAATAACTTTAGCAAATAACCAGGGTTTGATTTCTACTATCCTTCCTAGATCCAGTTAATATGGAAACTGTAGTCCATATTGGTATGTACTTTTTTGTGCCTGTAATTGTAAAAGCAAATAACTCCCCAGTAACAGCTTTTGGCGTGGACCACCCTGGATTGACTTGTATTGGTCTACTATTTCATAGCATTCAAAGATCATGACCCACACCTAAGTAAAAACAATTTGGAAGATGGGCCATGGTGGAGATTATCTAAGCGATAACATGTTGTATGAGCTCCAACAAAGCTCATAGAGAAAACATGTGCTGGCTTGTGCATGATATTGTTAATCAACACCTGAACCTGCCTCTTGCTAGTCTGACATTGTGCTTCAGTTGATAATGAGACTGCTCAACAATGAATTTTACAAGTGGCACTTGGCATGTTGCCATCATATTGAGTGAAATCTGAGAGTCTGCAGATACACCGAGTCATTTCCTTCTAATAAGTCATAACTGCATAAACTGAAAATTCCACTCTTGACATTGGGTTCTGATTTAAAATTTGTATGTGAGATAAATCCTCTGATTATAATGCTGGTTTTACCAAAACAACATAGATGGAAAACTTCCTCTTTCCATCTCTGCTTTCTACCCATTTCCCCCTCCATGTTGTCAAAAGTCTGGACTCTACTTTCAGCCCACTTAAAGGCAGTCAGAAAGAGAAGTGGTATGTTTAGTCTTAAAATTAACTGAACTTTCATAAAGTTGATGGATGACACAGCTAGGAAACAGAATCATGGATGCTTTAGCTTGGAGGGGTAGAAAACATACTCATCATCTATCTTGATTTGGCAGGTGAAGTAAGGACCAAAACAATGGAGATGTTCTTGTCACCCACTTAATACCCACCCACTTTTTGTGGCTTCTTGGAAAGTTGCAGAACTTGTTTTTCCATTAAGAGACAATTAACAGGGCTTGGAAGTGGTGGCACATGACTGTAACCAAACCATAGAGAGACAGAGACACAGAGAGAAGAATATAACAACTAGGAAGCAACCTGACAGGGAAATATACAAACATAAAACAAACTAAATATACATTCAAAGCAGAATAACTTTACAAACCCCCTTACATGGTGACAGTGAAACCTCTTTTAAAAATCACTTTAAAGTACTCCTTTTCCTAAAGTAGTTAGCTTTGCTTTAATGAATGGTACATCTTATGTTTTGTAAGTTCTGACAATATGGAATCATACACTGAGTTTGAAGTAAGTAAATGTCTTAGTGAAGTAACTGGCAGATTGCTAAGTACCACTGTTGTGGTTTATTAGACAAAAGTGATATTCTGCTTTCCCACAGTCTCACTTCCTGGGTCATGGCCTCCACTTTTACTCACTGCTTACATGATTGGCTCTATGAGGATACTTGCTCCAAATGTTAATCTCCAGTTATAAAGTCTCCTGGACCTCAGACAGTCACAACGTGTTTGTCACAACAAAATAAAAATTGTATTTAATTTACTTAGTAAATGTCTTTATACCAAATATTTATTTATTTATTCATTTTACATTCTGACCACAGCTTCCCTTCCCATCTCTCTTTCCACTCCCTCCATACTCCTCCCCTCTGCCCTCCCCTCAATCCATCCCTCCTCCATAATCTCTCAGAAAGGAACAGAACTTCCTCCCCTGTGGTTCAGCAAAGCATGTCCTATCAAACTGCCATAATATCAAATACCTCCCCCTGTATTAAGGCTGGACAAGTAAATCCATGAGGAATAGTTTCCCAAGAGCCATTCAAAGCACCAGGGATAGACCCTGCTCCCATTACCAGAAGTCCCACAAATAGACCAAGCTACACAACTGTCACATATATGCAGAGGGCCTAGATCAGTCCCGTGCAGGCACCCTGGTTGCTTGCTCAGACTCTGTGAGTTCCCATGAGTCAGGCAAATTGTGTCTGTGTGCTTTCCTACAATGTTCCTGACTCCCCTGATTCCTACAATTCTTCCTCCTTCTCCTCAGCGGGACTTTCTGAGCTTGCCCCAATGTGGTGTCTATTAACTTACCTCCATCAGTCACTGGATGAAGGCTCTCTGATTACAACTGGGCTAAGCATCTACTGCTGCCAGTAGTCTATCTGAGTCATCCTTGTAGACTCTTGGGAGGTTCCTTGCATCAGTCTTCTACCCTACCACCAAAAGCCCCCCTTTCCAGTCATTTCTCTCAGGACTCTCCCCCTCCACCCACCCCCAACCCAATATCTCAAGTGTCCATGCTCACCCAAACCCAGTCCAACCAGTAGATCTCTATTTCCCTTTCCCAGATTGCCCTTGAGCTCTTCTTGTAACCTAGCCTTTTTGGATCTGTAGATTGTATCATGCCTATCCTTTACAGTTAAGTTAATATCCAGTGAGTGAGTACATACCATGTTTGTCCTTCTGGGTCTGGATTACCTCATGAGGGTTGATTTTTTTTCACTAGAAAAAAATCATTTGCTTGCAAATTTCATGTTAGTTTTTTAAAAAGCTGAGTAATACTCCATTGTGTAAATGTACCAT